>OZ014440.1:8337786-8493417 GCA_963966035.1 Acleris laterana
TATAAAACAGACCAAAGGTTTTTAAAAAGACATTCTTCTGGTACGTTTTATGCGAAAACGAATTTGGCGCCTATACAATAAACTTTTATTTTAAATTTTCATTCCGTTGAAAGGGCATTTCTCGCTGCATGGGTTATTCTTTTTTGGTATTCGCAAGTGTAACCTACCCTAACTTATGCAATTCTTTGTATATATAAAACTTAACCAATTTTTTTAAACTGTTACTGTGTGGTTGTTGGGTTAGAATAGTGCCACTCCATGTCTTCCCGAGGATGTCGTAAAAGCCGACTAAGGGAATAAAGGCTTGTGGTACTGTTAGGCGATGGGCTTGCAACCTGTCACTAATACACTGGTAAACATCTAAGCCTAAGTGTGCAAAATGTGGTTACAGAATTATCAACAAGTTTTTAGAGTTGTTGGAAATTCTGTAGCTCTGCCTACCCCACTCTGGGAATAAAGGCGTAAGTTTATGTATGTATGTATGCTGTTAGACGTAAAACCTCGATATTATATTTTTCAAACATGACTCCTTTTTCGCATGTTTTTGTTGGTTCTTTGAAACCTTACCATATTTAACGTTGATAGTTTAGTTCTTAAGATTCGAATCTTAAGTATCCGAAACCGACGTGCGTACATGACTCGATGCATGAATGTGGAAGAAGCGAAATAAATTTTTCAAGATCGTAGTAAGTGGAAAGAAGTGGTCTCTTCCTACCCCTCTGGGAAACAGGCGTGATTTAATGTATGTATGTATGTTTAGTTGTTAGGTTTAAATTAAGAGCTTATAAGTTTAGCTAATACTGTTATTTAACAGTAAACTTTATTTGAATTTGACCATGCAATCGAAAAAACTAAACTATCTCCATCTCACGTTCTTCGCGCGGAGGCACTGGCCATCCCATTTGATTTTTATACGGGAGTGGCAGCATAATGTGGCCATTTAAAACGATGGCATAATACTAATCACGCTAATCCCTCCCAACAAAAAGCGTCGAATATTTTGTTGTTCAATGGACATAGCCCGTGGGGGCACCCTTTAATTTTTTATTTAAAGACCTCTACATACAACATAATCCTTAAATAGTAAACGTGTACCTTATGGTAAAATGTATAATTTTATTGGGCAATACTTTTCTGAAATTAGAGCAAATGAGTGCCAAACTTTCTCAATATCGAATACTCTGAATGAAGTTAAGAATGGCAACACCGCTCGCTATTAGATCACACCAAATTGCCGTTATAACAGAATCCTACAGAACCCAAATAGTCATTTGGCATTCAACTACGCTGTATAATTTGAGGTGTACCCTTGTTTTGCCGACAACCGTTTCATCGAATATTATTTCATCGACAACGATTCATCGAAACATTAGTACTAGTAATATTGTTTGGCGTTATTTTATTTCAACTACTATTTATTTAAATGTATCTTACTACGTGGAAATACTAATCAACGAATACTACTTTATCGCTGATTTGTTTCAAATTATCTTAATTGGTACAACTACAAAACATTGCAATTCATTTCTTCGACGTATTACTTTAATACAATTTTTATATGCCCTATTGCAAATTTATACATTTTTCAAATTATGTAGTGTGACAAACAAACACCTATGTATAATAAAAGTAAGATTTATTGATAATATTAAATTAATAATATTATTGCATAACTAGTTATATCAAGAAATAGAAGTACGAGGCTTTTAAAGTAAGTTAGGTTAGAACTGCGACCACCAAGAAAACGAACTGTTGACAGAAGTGGGTTAGGTTAGGTTAGAACTGCGACCCCCAAGAAAACGAACTGTTGACAGAAGTGGGTTAGGTTAGGTTAGAACTGCGACCCCCAAGAAAACGAACTGTTGACAGAAGTGGGTTAGGTTAGGTTAGAACTGCGACCCCCAAGAAAACGAACTGTTGACAGAAGTGGGTTAGGTTAGGTTAGAACTGCGACCCCCAAGAAAATGAACTGTTGACAGAAAAGCATGACACATTACTGTTTAGTTTTGATAGCAAAATATTACCAATTGAAATAATGTTATGCGGAATAAATATTATTACAAGTAAAAAAAAAACAATTAAAAAAACCCGAAATGATTAGTCATGATATGAATTCTATTGAAATAAGTAAACTACCAATTAAAAGACCACGTTTCAAATTACCTAGTATCGAGTCCTCGACGCAATGACTTGTCGATGAAATGAAAATACTTGAAACGTTGTCTTTGAAATAATATTCGATTAAAAGTTTGTCGGCAATTCAATGGTAAACCATAATTTGAAGCTCGAGGCGCCGCAGTGTAAATACTAATAAGCTTTAATCATAAGCGAAGGTATTCAACCTCGCTTCATTCTAAGTCCTTGGAGAGCCGAAATGTTTAACTGCCCTATATATCAAATCAGTGCCTATTGAACTTTGCGAAATGAATCGCACAATTAAGGTATGTTGTGACGTCAACGCATCTATCATTACAACTTTTCTAATGTTTCCATTACAAATATTACATAATATTTAGGAAGGTTGAGAAAGTTCAGGAAATTTCGACAAAAGAGACAAACCGTCACCACAGTTTTAAATAGATATTTATTTTCATTAGTAACAAATAATCCTTCTCTCATTTCGGGGTAAAAGGGGCACGTAAACGTTTTTGGTTAACCACAGCAATTTCAATTTCATTCGGGGGCACGATTGCTAAATTTAATAACCACAATCGGCAAAATTCCCTTTAAGCTAAAAATAAAGGCAGCAAATTGAGTAGCCACTGAAAATACCAAGCAGTGAGCGCTGCTTACTGAATAATAAATTTACAATCAAGTGTCCACATACTTTGTCTGAAAATCTATTATGTAAAACGACTCTTTCGTGGCATGTCCCACGTTATAGCTTGCACAATGAACACTTACCAGACCACACTATCCCCGTGGTGTGATAAAGTTTGACGTAGGCCTGCAGCTCCGAGAGCAGCTGCACCCAGGCGCGGCACCACTCCACGTGTTTCTGATCCTTGTCCTTCCATTCCTTGAGCACGCGGTTCGTGTAAAACTGGCCAGCGTCGTTCATTTCCTTCACATACGGAGCAGGTGTGGGAGACACCGCCACCCAGCCGAGAGCCGGGATGCTCTCGGATATGGCTGAGAGATGGTTAAACTGCTTGGAGGCGCGGTTCTTCTCCCGGTACTGCTGAATGGCTGAGATCTTCTCGCTGGTCGGCGTCAGCAATTGCTGCTCCTCGCTCTGAGACGGCTTGCTGCGGGATCCAGCTAGCTGGATGTAACGCATTTGAGCCCTGTAAACAACAAGATCTTTGGTAGCTATCTTTTGTTAATTCGAAGTGCGCTACTCTTTACAACAATAATAATAAACTAGTTCTATTATGTTTCGAATGCGGGTTGAAATACAAAGTGAACTTCTATTAAAGTTTATGAACTAGGTTTGGACATGCTAAATAAAAAGTATTCTTACTGGAAAGCAGCGCCAACGAGCTCGGCGTGGATAGCCACATCGCCGCCAATCTGCCGCGACAGGTCCAAGTACGCCCGCAGGGGACCCTGCATACAATAAACACAAATGGTTTTGAAACAAGTTTTACCAAAAGCAAGCTTTACTCTGAAATCCAAGTGCAAGTTGTAATATTCGCACGGTGAGACCGAAAGTGACTCAACGCAAAGTTTTAGTAAATTGAGTTAAATACGTAATATGACGTAAAAATGCATGTTGCCATCTAACTACGAGGCAACGAACAAGCATACATACAAGCACACCATGCAGGGTCAAAAACATTACCCTAATTCTTCGACAGCCAAGTAAAAAGATTAACATTTCTAATTGTTAAAAAATGTTTGGAATTAAAGTTTAAGTAAAAAATATAATTTACGTATATATTTTTACCTACCGTTAATTAACAGAGACAGTATAAATAATTAATTTTGAAACTGTAGTTTGTAAACATTAACGATAAAACACCAAGAATCCTCAAGATCAATTAATATTAATGATTGTAATTTAATCGCTTTTAACCCTCATCAGAGATGGACTCTGATTTAAAGTGCTGAACGGACTAAAGGGTACCAGTTGCCATAAATAAAGGTACTAAATACTTGGTACTTTAATGGTCTGATTTATATTAAGTTAGAAAGAGCTTGAACGATATCATTATAGAATTTCTGGTACCTCATACAAAAATCCAGGCTCGTGAATATGCAATAAAGAGAAAGCGTTTCTATGATGTTATAAAATCGCATAGTTTATTAATGCTAAGAAAGTGCTATAGAATAGAGAGCCATTAATAATGTTTAACATCGTTTCAAGACAACAAATTTGTAATAATTAATGGGAATGGAATTACCTAATTACCATAATTTATGCTGCTTAAAGCTTTATAAGGGGCCTTGCGCTCGCCGTCTTATATGCATAAGCTGGTGAAAATATGCAGGACGTGCGAGTATTGCAAGTATTTGACTGCTAGCAAGAAATATAAATATCAGCAGTCTCATCGTAAATCCTAGACCCAACCACCCCAATGTATTTAGGTGAGTTGGCTCTTACTTTTGAGAATATATTATCACACCCGCGCGGTTGTAATACAGATTGACGCGTTCATTTCCTTTTAGGAAACACAGTGTATTCATATTCTACGTGTTATTTACGTAGAAAAACTGTAATTAATATTATAGAAGTAAGCGTTGTAGAAGTAAGATTGAAGAAGATCGAAGGAAGGAGTTTGACGTAAGCAAACATCTATACGAGTATATACATGTGTCCCAGAACTTGATGTTAATATTAAAGGGATCACAAATTATAGCTACTTATTTCTAGCCAAGGTAGCGCTCTTTGCCACCATCATTAAAACCTTAATAACTCCAAGTAATTAACATATTGGAAAGTTAAAACTATCTATGTATATAGTACCCATATTACAAGCCTAGAGCTTAGTTTGGGACTTGGTCGATTTATGTGACGTCGTACCTTTTATATTTATTTATTATTTATTTATATTCTGGACCGCTATAGAAGGGACTTTTTTATGCCGTAATAATTACGTCAAGTTCTGGGACAAACTGTATAAAACTCTTTCGTGCCTGGTGGACTGACAGACAACGCACAGCGTTGGGACTTTAAATTCGGAGAAAATATTCCTTGGGTACTCTAGGAATGAGTACACTAAGGCTCTTTCGAAACTCTACCCCCAACGGAGACAAATAGGGGGAGCAGCGGCGTAGCGGAAAACTGATTATATGCGTACGAAGTTGTGAGCGTTCGGGGCGTTCTAGTCATTACAAATTCTGTTCAACAACTTCCTAATTCCCTATAATATATTTCCACGCAGATGAGAAGCCTTGGCGACGTCGGATATCGACAGGCCGTGATACTTCCCGCGAACGGCGTGCAACGTGGAAGCTTAGATTAATTGGCCAATTCAATCTACCGATTGCTGCAGTCAGCCATGAAATAAATCTAACTCGATGGAGCAATTTTGGATTAGGAATTTTCTTCAATTACCATTCATATTGCGTTAAAATATTTATATCTAATAAATATAGTATATTGATTACCTATACTTTAAACATTGGTTTGAAAGGCACAAGTTGCTCGGACTATTTACTTGCGAGCGAAGTACAATCTCGATAACATATTGAATTAAATGCAATTATAACAGCACAAATTGAACAGAAAACAATTACATATGTTATATTTAACTGGAATAGGTTATATGTAACAGGTTTGTACATGCGTTCCTAATTTTGAATCTAACCCGATAACCAGAACCGTTTCCAAATCAACTTGCAAGATTGGTTCCACAAAGCCTATAAAAAGAAAAGCGGCATACCTTAAGGATTCACATTCCTTACCTGTACAAGATCTTGAAAGCCGTTGACACTCATATTGTTAGTGTCGATTGGCTCAGGATGTTTGGGAGCCGGGGTGAGCGGGGTGAGTGGGGTCGCCGGGGAGGGCTGCGGGGTGCGCGGTGGGGAGGGGGAGCGCTCGCGCAGCTGGGGCAGTCGCTCCAGGCGAGAAGTCACTCGCTCCAGACGCTCGATCAGGGCCTCGAGCTCTGCTGCCGGATTGTAGTCAGCTGTGGCCTCAGTTTCAGCACCTGTTAAGAAGTCGAAAATGAGCGGTTTTGGCATTTAAATGCCAAGATAAACTTTCATCCAATCAGAGACCAGCATTCAAGTCGTAAGAGCGCCTCACTATGTGAAATCGGCCCATAAAACAAACATCATCATATTCATGATGCATATCGTTTTAAAACTCAAACAATAGATTTCACCATGCGAGATGATCATACCAGAGTTCCCATTCTGCTCAAAAACCGAGAAATACTTCTTTAAAATTTTACTTGGAAAAACATTAAAACGGAAAATCTTCAGTCTGCGACAAAACAGTATTACCTCAATTTTCTTAGTCAAACATATCAAGGCTAAAACGTAGATAAAAAAACTTAAACAGTTAAAATGTTGACGCCAGTATTTTATTTCGTGATGGATGAATGATCTCTGTACTACGTGTGACTCATTCTCCTAACGATACGATAGTATGTCCTTAACGATGATCTCTAGGTAAGATTGAATACCAGTTACTTCCATATAAAGTTCTAAAACGCCTTCAAGCGGCAGTTTGAGTTTGAGTTTGTTTGTTTTTGTTTGTTTGTTTGTTTACTTATGCACTTATGGCGTGAACACGAACTTGATACAAAATAAAATATCGTTTATTAAAACCGTATTAGTCTTTTCTGCTTGAAAAGTACTTAGGTATATCAATAATTAAGTAGCGGGATTACACCGTAATTTCCATTCCTATGCAATAAATGAACTCAAAAAATAATCGGCCATTTTGACTTGTTAACATGTTTGTCTAGTAACTACTTACAAGACCACGGAAGAAACCATTGATAAAATAAAATGCATATTATAATTGTACCTATTTCTATTATTAAAAGGGTTCATGACTTCTAATTTTTAAACCCCGACGAAAAAATGAACTTTAACGTGTATTTCTGTGTAAAGTTTTTTAAAGTTTTTTTTTTCGTTTACTTTCTTCTCAGGCGAATTGAAAAGTAGTTTTTTATTCTTAGTTCAAACTGTCAATTGCACCCTTGAACTAGCGGCTAATCGCTAGCGCTCGCGCAGCCAAAACATCTCGGGTGCAATAATTGATCGCTTTCTCCCATGGTTAGCAATATTTTATGCTGAACAGAAAAGCAATCCTGCTACGCCCACGCTTGTGTAGGCCTTTATTTATTTAATAAAAGCTGCGAGGCGAAAGTTCAAAGGGCTACAGCGGGCAGATTACGACTAATGGCAGTACCTGCAAAATCAGCACGTTCCTGCCGTTTATGAATGAAACGAGTACCTTGTGCGATACAATTTGTTCTAAGCTCCCTTGTTTTTGACGTGTTATGGTATTGTTTTTAACTCGGCCAACATAACTATACGTTATTTATTAGGTACCTACGACGTTAGCCTAGTTGGTTCCGTAGTGACCCTGCCTAAGAAACTTGCGGTCCCGGGTTCAAATCATGGGGATTTGTGTGATGAGCGCTAGGATTTGTTCTTGAGTCTAGGATGATTTCTAAGTATTAAAGTGTGCATTTCTCTATATAAGTATGTTAATCGTTGTCAACACCACCACACCACCACAGTACAAGCTTAGAGTACATATATACATAACATAACAGATCAAAAGCAATATTATTTGTCGCCGTAGAATAGAGGCCCAGTTTCGTATTAATAGTAGATTTATGAGGCAATGTTCTAAAAACAAAATGCGACTAAACGCGACCATAACAACATTCATTGAGAGGTTCTAGTGTTTTAAACAGATTTTTTGCAGACCTATACAATAAACTGCAGCACAAAAGAATAATGACAATATACCTACAGAAAATATACAACAGGCCGATTTCAGGAAAATGTCGAAACCAGATATTGAAAGACAAATGCTGGACATATTATTAAAATGCCGAACCTTGGACCGAACAAATATCTCACTTAATCATCTATTTGGGTGTGACAAAGACTCTACTCAGAGAATGAAATGAAATATAAAATGTATTTGAAATAAACATCACTTAGCCGAATAAAAGAATTCTTACGAACCCTCTTGTGTTGCTAAGGTGAAAATGATAAAACCTTTCGAACTCTGCAAAATTACTTTAGCTTCAGCTAGGCTTGTATAATAAATGTGTTACCCGTATCTGTAACTGTATTGCCTAATTCCACTTCCTCATTTTCTTCCTCGTCAGTATTGCCGACTCGCCCTTCAAACATTTTTATGAGATGCCTCATATTTCTATTTATACTAGCACTCGTATTTTCCTCCATAGTGATGAACCAACCACTTTGTGCACTAACGAAATAAATACAACTGTGAATGACACTTGCAGTTACTTGTTGGGTGTGGAAAAACTAATCTGAAAACTAAACTTCAAAGAAACTGATTGGCCGTTTGTCATTTTTTATCACCATATAAGATAAAAGGTGTGATAAAAATATTACAACTTAGTCATTATCATCACTTTTAACGATAACGTCTCGATGATAACGTTGAAATGTTTTTTTCGTAGAAAAATATACATGTATAATTATTATTCCACAAATGTAAGATTCATAGCATCATTAAATTTGTAAACACCAAGTTAACGCTCTAAAAACGTGTTACAATGTTATTCTTACCCTAGGGATAACGACTCTTGTAAAAGTATTGTCACAAACAGACATTAATGCTTAAGGCCACGTTTAAAAAGCCGGGATGGGTCAGCTAGCAATAAATAAATTAGACGTAACGACACAACACGACCTTTTATTTTACAAACGGATCGATACACCTTCTCGAATCGTTTATTTCATGGGTGTGCTATAGGTACCTACTTCGCTTTGAAACTTTTACCCCTGTTACAAACAACTTAAAGTAAGTCGAGTAATGAAGATGTGAAAATGCCACTTAGCATTTACAATATAAGAATGGCATTATTTAAATTACGGGCTTTGTGACTTACGGCGACCCTGCTTATAGCGACCACAAATCCTTTGACCCTTCTCAACTGCCTTAATAGCAACTTGTCACCGGCACCTTAGTCTACTTCACTAAAGCTACAATTTGGTTTACTTATTTTAAGCTAAACCTTCAAATTATAATTCTTTGTTTATAGTAATTATGACGGATTTCTCCAACTAATTTAACAGACAGTTAAATCTCGACTGTTAGTCAATAGCTCAATTCAAATGTAGAGTCGTCAAATGTCTATTAATTTTACTGTTGGTTAATTCCGCGCTTACATGTCGTAATTGGTACCCCATTTTAGTGGAAACGCTCAATAACATTTCAATGTATCTTTGAAATTGTTTGCCTATAACAATAACTTTTAAGGTAAATAAACTTAATAAAAACGACCTAAATATGTCTGTACAAGCCCCAATTAAGTCAGATTCGTATCTGTGGGTCATACCTACATAATGACACGAAATTTTTTGTATTCGAAAGCTGAGTGCACACTTAACTATCAGTCCGTTAAGAGTGGACTGCAGACATTTAAGGAGATAATTGAGGTCGCAGAGCCCGAGACCACGCACCGTAGAAAGCGTCTCTACCCTACTGCAAATACTGTAACACGATACTGCACATAGGTATACAACGGTAAACTTAGATATAGAAGACTACGCAACGGAGAAATTAACACGAAACTTTTATGCGAACCCACTGTGCATGAAAGTGGTTTGCTGCGATCTAGTGAGTTCCTTAGAAGCACAACATATACATAGAAATAAATAAAAAGGGGTCTAACATAACTTTGAACTTGTACTTTTAGAATAGGGACCTGTTCTAATGTTGTTATATAAAAACGTATACACATTCACCAATGCAAATAGGTACTAGTAATTAACACAATGCAGCATGCGTGTTTGTATTGGTCAGATACAGTAAGTTTCTCTTGTTCTCTTCATAAATTAGTTATCTAACTAGCTACGCAATTAAAACTTATTACGGTTAGTTTGTACGGAATTCTGTTGACTCGAGACGTAGTAACTTGGAAAGTTTAACATCGTAAGACACCGTTTGACATCCGCTAGCATGATGCTGGAGTTATGAAAAAATACAAGTTTTGGACAAAAACCAATATACGTTAGACCAGCACTTCATAATCAAAACAACGAAATGCCAGAAGCGTAACCGTTAAATTTAGATGACTTACGGCAGAGACCTATTCTAAACAAAATACTTTCTACTCCAAAATATCATAAGTAATCATAACACTGATTTCACATCAAAACAAATCATTCTGCTTTTTGCTATTTGTTCGTACATCAATCCAACATAGGAAGATGAGGAAATGTGACAGTCTTATCAGTAAATTCGAAAAACGTCGTCGGATCTGGGCGTAAACCCATGCGGGCGCGCTGTAGAATCTCAATGCTCGGTGAAATGAACATCGCCATGGAAATTCACGTCGCGTAAAGTTATTCATGAGACAATTTGCATGGCGAATTAGTAAAAGAAAATACGACTATGTATTACGCCAAAAACTAGACTTACCTGGTGTTTAATAGTAACTTGTGTGTCTATTTCACTAACATAACGATAGCAAAAACTAGATCGGTGGAAGCTCAGAGAACAAGGTAGTCAAAAAATAGATAACTATAGATGTTTATTTTTTATTTATTTATTATTTAATTAGGTAAATTTTCTTAGGCTTCCGGAAACTGTTTACTATCCAGCATAAAAGGAAATACAGACATACAATTTCAAACTAACAAAATAAAATAAGTTAGAATATGAATCGAGAACCACGTATTTGGTGTTCAATGACCCGTTTGCAACCTTAATTGACACCTAGTAGCTTGAATAATTCCACAACCCAGGCGGCCGCAGATCGCTGATTGGTAACCGTAGTGGCTGCCTAGAAGGTTAACCACAGCCCGTATAACTGGTACTATGCTGACCTAAACTAACAGCCTTATAATAAAACAATTTATATTGTATAGTTTATCATTATACATTTAACCTCCTGAACTTCATCTAATACAAAATTAAGCTTTTAAAAGAATACGAGTGTCATTCAACAAGGCAGCGAGTTGCAATTCATCTCGAGTAGGTACCCAGTTGGTTTTCAGTTGCACGTAAGTTAGGGATCCTTCACATGTACCGTCACACACCGGTAACGCGTTCAGGGTAGACCTATTAGTGTCATAGTGTAGCACTACCAATAATTAGGTTATGTTTATGTTAATTTAAAGAGGAGAAAGTGCTTTTCCGATTCGAGTTGAACAAATTTATTTACTTCTTTCTGCATTTATCAACTTTCCGAATAAAGTTGTGTATAGAATAAACAAATTTCTTTCATTATATTTGCTTTATCAACTTTCAGAACAAAGTTGTGAATAATATAAACGCCGTCGCCGGCCAACTTAAAAGAAAACTACCCCAGTTCGTTTTGTCGAGATAATTAAAAGATAAAGTAGCGCAAAGGTCGTAATTTATTTAATAAACAGACTAAAACCCTTTTTCTTCTGGACTTTCATTAAGTAATTAAGTGGTGAGAGCTTGCAAAGAAACATCTGGTGCGCTGTGAATGTCAGTCGCCAGTCGCCACGCCATGTGCCGGTCCCCTGCCGGTTGACCGAATATGGTAACTGTTAAGTTCAACACGATCGTTTTGGAACCATGCGAGTATCTAAATATAAACTACGAATTGGCAAAAATTATATACTCGTATTCGGCTTCAGTCGTTTGCTTGAATAATGGTATTCTGCACGAGTGCATCACTACAGCGTACGGGCAATTTGGAAACCGGCGGCGGCAAACTAACAAGCTACTACCGAGCTAGTTCTCGAGGACGCTTCCGTGGTTAAGCTGAGTCCCCGGCTGAGGGCCGCAGGGCCCGCAGGCAAGGCCACGCAAATGAGAAGTGCCTCTTAGCTTGTTCCATATACGTTAAAATACAGAAACAAGAGAAGGCTTTTAAGACGGTAGGCTGCTTAAAGCAGTGAAGCACACATTTTTAACGAGTTGCTGCTCTACACTGTATGATATATAGGTAAGCCACTGCGCTACCAGGTCTCTTAAATTTCGCATATTCTAAGGAGGAGGGTGCATAATGTAGCTTTAACAGTGTATAATTCAGAAACATATCTTAATGTATGCGAGTAGCAGTAAGACCAAACGTCTTGATGTATTTTGAAATACAAGGTATCCTTGGATTGATCTTCACCCAAGTAGTATCATAGGCTGTATTCAAGGCTTTGATCATTTAATTCTGATAGTTTAAAGGTTCTGCCAATCTCGACGCAGACTTCAAAGGTTTGTAAATTTTAATTTTGTGGCGTATGGTATCAAGCGAAGTCTTTCTACTAAATTTCAAGTTCTTACTTCTCAGTCTTTTTGCTTCATGAATCAAGATCCGTAACCTTCAAAAGTAGTCGGTGCAAAGCTTCCTTTTTATAAGACCACAATTTCTTTAATTAAGTATTGTATTTCAGTATAAACGATTATTAGTACAGTTAACTGTAGAAGTTTTAACAGTTATGTGGGAAGGAAAAGAAAAAAATACTGATAATATAATAAGATGTTTCCTGTGTTAACTTGATAACTTCACCCTATTATATTTTATTAATGGATGTTATGTATACTGTACAAGTAAAGATGATACGCCCTCAGATGATAAATTGATAATGTCGCGAGCACAATATTGTGTAAGCAGTTAGTAGGCGGATCACACTGGAGGAGAAATGTTTCAGTATTTTGCTTTTCTGTATTCACGGTTATATTTACGCATGGGAGGCGTGCCAGGTCACATAAAGCGTACAATTCGGCGGCAAGAGGGACTTTAAACCACGCTCTATTATTATTAATAACCGCCTAGCTGATGTTAACCAAAAGTTTACACAACAATATAATATAAGCAAACAAATAAACTCTCAACGTCAAAGTACAGACTCGAAGAGGGCACGACAGACACGAAAAAAGTCAACGTACGTGCGATATGATAGGTTTAAAACATTGTTTTTATCATCATTTTGTTCAAATGACATAAAACAAAACGCTGAGCCTCGGCGATTTGTCGTGCTTTTATCGACGGCACGGTATTGAACGCTATAGCAAAATTTTACACATCAGTAGAGGCGCCGACAATGCCGATGGAATGGAACCCATCCCCGCAGCATGATCGTCCAACCGAAACTGGCACGGAATACAACGAGAATAGTTATTTATTAGAGGTAAAAATACACAACTATTATTGGCAATTGCTAATGGTTGTGGGTGAATAGCATTTTGGCATTAGTGCCTTGTAGTGTTGATTCATCAAGTATTATCTTCATTCATTTAGCAATGACCCTGAGACTAAAGCGGGCACAAATTGTATTACCTAGTATGGAGCTCACTTAGCCCACTCGTTAGATTATTTAGAAGAGAATCATTACTCAGCATTAAGATTTCTAGTAATTTCGTGCCAACAGAATAACGGATCAAAGAGTAATAATACGAAAATATAACAGGGTCATGGTGAACCTATCATTACGTATTCAAAGTCATATGAAACTCGTGGCTCGGGAGGGACATAGAGAACGGGACAAAATGGAAAGCCCGCCCTAGCCGCGAGCTAGCTCTGAAAACGGAAATTATACGGGGACAACAGTTGTCAGTTACTGTGCTTTGGTTGCTTTTTTACTTTGTTGGATTGACTTGTATCAGACCTGTTATTCCTTTATATTGGTTTATATTATTTGCAAAACCTTCAAGTAGTCTTGGCTTGAAGTCGTAGGCGTTGATCATTGAATATATCATAAACTAACTTTTTCCCTAAATCAAATTAATTGATAAAATTATTTTTCTAATTACCTAGAATACAGAAATCTTTGGTATCGATAGTAGCGGACAATGTCACACACATTAATCTAGTTTCAAACTAAGCTCTAGGAATGTACTATGGAAACCTATGTACTTACTAGAGAACGTTAAAAATACTAATACAAATAGTCAGACATATTTAAAAAAAACTCTCAAACTTTCGCTCGACACACAAAATCTTACCTTTATAGGGGATCGAACCTAAGCGCATGTCTCCAATGGAAATGGTCCAAAGAGCCATTATTTGGACTGTTTCCATTGGAGACATTGAACTATTGAACCGTGAAGTCGAAACAAACAAACAAACATACTTCGGTAAAATATGTTAAAAAGGATTAAGGATACCGTTAAAAAATATAAATCTAAATGAAATAAGCATTTGGCTACATCCGGTAAACATTGTCCGACGCATATGTCATGTTGATAACGTACCTATTACTCATTATTCGTAGCCAATAATAATGGTCGCAAGATTGTTTGTAATCGGGCACCGAAGCCAAAACCAACAGCCCTCGCCAGAAATACCACCTTATCTGTTAAGGATTAATCCTAAGTCTACAACAAACTAATTAACAAGAGCCATAAACGCGCTTACAAGATTTATAAAATACCAACAAACAGGAAAACTAATACGAACGAACGGGCGTTAAACCAAACATATATGAATTCCCTTAAACATCTGACACCGGGACCGTTATCCGTATAATATGTGCAGAATTAACGCCTTTCCAACGCGTGTTCAAGTACCCCGTACGGCTTGCCTCGTAAAGCAATGACTCTTAACTCTTACCCTAGTAATTGATCCACAATCAAGGGCACAGTCACAACACAATAAAAGGGCACTGAGGCTATTTGGTACGTTCTGAGAGAGTAACTAGCGCGTATGCGCGTGCGCCGCTTCGAGCACTGACTGGAGTGAAGTCACCGGATGCGCTGTGATACTCAGACCGACCGGCTGCCGGCTCTCCGTCACTACTCCGGACTACTGTACCGCCCGCGGCCGCGCTTCGGCCGCTCGAAACTCAGCAATGATTCACTGCGATGACGTCCGACACGTAATAATCTATGAGCAATAATCAGCTGCATAAGACATGACATTGGCGAAACGATCAATAAAGCAACTGTTCCGTTATATCTATATTTAATATCGATTGAATCGCTTGTGATTGTGACATGACCTTTTTCACAAGCTTTATGAGTTGATTCGTTTTGAAGATATTTTCTTTTAACCTAGCAGATTTCTGGTTTAAGTACATGTACCAAATTAGTACGAGTACAATCATGTAGACATTAATAAATAACTGATATGGGTAATATAAATTTTACATACAACCTATTTTTACAGAAAAATATGCGTTGTTTGTTAAACATTGGTTACCCACAGGACAGGATGGTTTTGATATCAAATTCCAAAAGTAAAGGCCACTACTTGTAGCAGCAAAAGGATAAATCTAGCGTAGGACCAGTTGCAGGACAAAATAAGCAAAATATCAATTTTTACATTTGGAAAATGAATACCTACTCTATGCAGCCTATATATACAATAAGTATCTTAGCTTAGTCGTCACTTAATACTTGTTAGGTAACGGCACGCGCTTAACTGACACAGCGCGAAAGCTAGCAGCACATCTATTTAATAAGAATATTTTAAATGCGGTTTTTCGAATGCTCGTCCATAAAAATCCATAATTCTCTAGGCAACACATTACAACTTTGGATCTTTATGTTAGCTCTTTTTACGGCTACCATAAAGTACAGAAAGTTTGTACAGTAATGTTTAAATGGGCCTCGTTTTATTTGTGTAAGGAAAAGTAGTAAGTCGTAACATTCTCGGTATTATTAACGTAAAAGCCATTTATGTGAACTTTACCGTCCCCAGTCCCTGAGGGCAGAATATTATAGTATGCCAAAAGGAGAGAATTACTCGGGTCGCTGTGGTGATCTTTATCAACTCTGCATATCCACTGCAATGACAATCTATTTTCTATCGACTGGCGGAAATGGGAAAGCAAACTCTTCGGAACATTTTAGGGACGAAAATGGGTGACATTATTCGATTCTATAATAGATTTTGTATAGAACGTGAAAAGTTGAAAATATATGTAAGTATCTGTTACTATATAATGGTGAAACTAACGGATGCTGTATCAGCTGAAGCGAAACTTATCCGTTTAGACATAGCAGCGACTGCAATATTACAGTCGTTGGAACATAAAATGGGAGGGGGCGACAACTATCCCATTTCTTCTGTTTTTATCGCGATGCAATCTCAAATCCAATTAACTAACCAAAATGTTAATAGCATAGAAGGTACGACTCGTTCCTATACGCTCTTATAGCGGGGGTTAAAACAAATCTATAAAAAAAACAGACAACAGAATGTCTGGTTAGTATAAACGAAATATTCTGCCTATACATTATAAGCCTCCAAGAAGGTCTTCATATCTAGCACGAAATTTTCGCTGGAAAATGTCAATCAAACTTCTCTTACACTGAATAAACGCTTACCTGTAAGTCAACATGTCAACTTGAATAAAAATAAATATTATGTCCAATCAAGTATTTTCACAAAAACCAGTTTGTTTATAATTTATGGTTTCCATTTGCACTAAAATTTAATTTAGATAGCTTTTGTATGTTTTTTGATTGATTTGATAATCAAGAATGACAAATGTCTAAAGTAGCAGGAAAAGTGAGTGAAGAGGTTAAAGTTAGGATTCCGTAGCTATTTTTTTTAATGTGTTTTTTTTTATGTGTTGTTTTGTCTAGTACCCATAGTACAAGCCTAGAGCTTTGTTTGGGACTAGGTCAATTGGTGTGACATTGTCCCCTGATATTTATTTATTTATTTATTTAATCAAGTTAAGTACGGAAGTAAGAAATTAGAAAGAAAATTGATACATTTTGAACTCGTACGAGTAGATATAAACGTGTCTAGATATGAGTGTCACTTCTGTTATTTGTCAGTACTGTCAAATCATTTTTGCCCCCGCGATAACGACGTATTATGTTAGTCCACGTCTAACCGATTTTACTCTAACCCGAAAGACTTTTTAGGACACATTTCATCATTTTAGGAGATACTTCACATTTTATATTGCAAAATGTAAATGTTCTTAGTCATTTGTCTAATCAAAAACAATATTATGTTGATGATGATGAAGTCGCAATTAATCGTACGCCGCTCTTACAACGGTAAATACTCAAGACTTTGATCGTTATCTTACGTGAATTCAATGAATAACCATGCTATTAAATACCCATGTATGTACCTATTCGTTATTTATGAACTGTAAATAATCATTAAATTTCGTTAATTCAATAAACTGGAGGTAACTAAACGTTGAAATTGCAAACCCGTATTCGTGAATAACAGTAAAACGTACCCATGTAACTTTATTAAGTCTCAACTGGCTATGCACTCAATTAATTACCCGCCATTTGCTTGCTGCTAGCAACGGCAAACATATATTCAATTAAAACAAATGTATTCTATGAAATAATAGCTTCTGCCCGCGATTTCGTCCGCGTAGATTTCGATTATAGTTAGTCCAACGGGAAATTTAAAATATTCCGAGATGAAAAGTAGCCTATGTGTTAATCCAGGGTAGTGATTCTGTAAACAACGCCGGTAGTGCGGACTGTCGAGTGATACCAAGCGGCGAGATTAAGTAGTCCCGTCAGTGCGAACAAAACACATTGTAGCGCGTGCATTTTCAATTTAGCAGCACGATGGGTCGAACGTATAAGGCTGCTTAATTGAAAATGCACGCGCTACAATGTGTTTTGTTCGCACTGACGGGACTACTTAATCTCGCCGCTTGGTATCACTCGACAGTCCGCACGACCGGCGTTGTTTACAAAATCACTACCCAGGGTATAAACTATATCCATGTCAAATTTCATCCAAATCCGTCCAGCCGTTGGAGCTTGAAGGGGTAGCAAACTAACACTTTCTCTCTCTCTCTCTCACACACACACACACACACACACACACGAAGACAGACACAAATTTTCACATTTATAATATTAGCAGCAAAACAACACACTTTTCTTAAGACTGCGCCGAGCAAACGCCGAGCGTCCCGTGAGTGGCACCCTCATTACTATCTATTATTGTGTTTTCTAATTAACTAAAGAATTTCCTTGAAATTAGACGATGCATTTTTGTAGTGCAAGTAACAACACTATTTATGGGATACGTAACAAACTTTAATAACAATTACCCTTTGAGTAGTCAGCTAAACGAGAAAAGGCGGCCACTTTTTTCCGTTAAGTTGATAACTCGAAGGAGAATTGTTATTAAACTATGTACCCTATAAGTTGTGTTTTCATTTGTAGTACAAAAACATACCGTCCAATATCAAGAAAATACTTTAGTTTATCCGAAAGCACAATAAAAGTAATGAGGGCGCCACTGTACATCCGGCGTACGCTCGGCGCAGTCTTAACTTGCCTAATTATCGGAGGTAAAAAACAAGCCCGCGGCAAGTCGTCTCAAATTAAATTATACAGGGTCGGGCAGCCGCGCGCAAGTCAATTTATATAAAAAATAATCCCTGAGGAGACCATTTTTAAAAGATCTCTTAACGCTTTCGCGGAATATGATAACCAAACGCGAAATTAACGTTTCCAAGTCTAACAAAAAAATATTTTCTTAAAATGTAAGTAAGTACTTACAATAAAACACCTCCACGATAATTTCTCATTTTACGACGCGGATCATAAAATAATATTCTCCGCACGAAATTGCAAAAAAGGTATTACTGCGGAAACGGCGGTTGATGGCTTTGCATTTAATCCTATTATGATCTTCAATGAATATTTTTGTTAAATGTTTTTATTCGTGAACCGGGTTCGGTGCGAAGGCAGCAGTCTAGGAACTTGTATATGAAGATATAGGTTTACTTAGCCGGGCATAAAGCCAAGAGCATTGATTTTTCTCCCTCCACGAAAAGTTGAGACGTTACGATCCTGCTTGAGGAAAACAACTATTTTACGACCGGTGGAATTAATTTCACGAATACCTAAATAATGTACATATCAACAACGACGCTACACAAAACACTACATAAGAGTGCGAGAATAATGATTTCTAGTACATGGCTTCTGCCCGCGACTTCGTCTGCGTAGAATTTATAACTCGCTAAACCTCGTATTTCGGTGACCATCCCAAGGGAAGTTATTTTTTCAGGATAAAAGGTAGCTTTTGTGTTAATTCACATTGTAAGAAATATATATTCCAAATTTCATTTAAATCCGTCCAGCAGTTTGAGCGTCTTCACAGCGTCATACTCATAACAAACATTCAAACTCGCACACATAGTTATAGGTACACACTTTCGCATTAATAATAAATAATATTAGTGGGACAGTGTGATAAGTTGCAGGGTGTATGCTGAGATCAGAAACAGTTTTTAAGACACTGTAATTGATGGCCATTTCCGAGCAATATTAGTTACAAGAAGCAAAAGCTATTTCATTTTTGATACTAAATTACCTGTTACTTAAATCATGGTCACCCTATTTTTAGAATCATCCTCTCTATGTCCTATGCAGACTATTTTACTTCAACGATGACACTTCAGTTACAGTGACAATTCAAGTCAGTCATTGTCAATTATTTGTTTTGTTGTTTCGTGGAAATTACAAAATCTCTTTTTGCCAAGTAGGGTGACCACACTGTTTGCAATAAATTATTTATTTTTGATCACTGCGTGATTAACTCCGAATTCTACATCTAAACACCTACATACCTATATTATTAGGATCCCGCTTCAATGCTTAATTAAGTCATATCGCTTTTGATCACTTCTTCGACTTCACCCTCTATCTTCAACGATTTATCTACGCGTTCCCAGTTTTAATTAATTTTCTAAACGATAAGACTCCCACGATTTAGTACGCGTAGGATTCTTCACTATAATAATGTTAATTTTTTTCGGTCAGATCTCATTTTCACGTTCTGTAGCTTAGGCTGTAGTACTAGTGCGTAGTCTGTTAGTTACTCAGTAACGAAATTGTTTAGATGTTTTTAATACCGCAACTATAATTCAACCAAATGTGGTAATTTTTTTAAACATTCTCGTGAGTAATTAATTACTCATTAATATACTTACCAGGGTCAGAGACAACAGGTCCAAGAGGGTCAAATCGAACGCGATGTTCAACAGCGGCGCGAGCGGCGCACACTAAGTCAGAAAAAAACCGGTGTCTTCGCAAAGCTAACTCATCTCTGCCGACGGGAGTAGCCGGTGGATCCGTCGGCTTCTCTGATTCACCGGAACTAGGCACATTTTTTTCAAAAACATCATCGTCATCGTCAGAACTGTGCCCCTGCGTAAAGATTTTTTGTTCGCTGGCCATGTTACTGACACTTGTTTTAAGAATACCACTAGATTTTCGTCGAACGCCAGGGCGTACGTCGATATTAGTCTGAGCTAATTTTTGTTCAAGACGCGCTAATTCTTCCAAAGTAGCGGAATCACGACGATAATCTACAGAATATCTTTTGAAATCCATTCGGTTTTTCATGTAATCCACCGAATATCTTTTCTTTATTAGGTCTTTTTTATACACTCGGTTTAAAATATCTTCTTCTATCATATCCTCTATAATATCATAACCAGAGTTTGTGGCAAAGTCTTCAGTTTGTTCCGTCTCATCTACGTTATTTGTACTCTCAGAAATACTTATACCTGTGTCAGGGTTATCAAAAGTTGCAGTTTCTTTGGGTGATTCAACACTCGGCTCTTTTAGCACACCCTTATCTTTAAACTCGTTTACTTCTTCTTCCTCTATTTTTGGTTTTGTATCCGTAACGTCGTTATTAGCCATCGTATTTAACTCTTCGGACTTCGATTTACTTTTTGGTATTTTTTTACTGGGTCGCGCGCAGCAACTTTTGAACATTATTAGAATATGAACGATAACAATTATTATTCCTATTCAACTTATTAATATTAAACAATGCGTTACAATAGCCAAACATAACAAGTCAGTAATGTTCCTTAAAGTTTTAGAATCCCTTATGTAGATTTAATATCGGGCTGTGCAACAGGAGTATGAACATTGAACGTTGTTATAATGTTTTGTGCGCGATGTAGTTAAATGTAGAGGAGTCCCGGGTCGGCGGCCGGCCGAGCGCTCGGCGGCGGGCGACTGGCGGCACTGACGCAGGGCTGATGCGCCGCGCCGCCCCCGGGCGCATCCTGCCGCCTGCCGCCCGCGCGCACCGACCCTCGGGATCCTCGTACTGAACCCACGCTCGGGACACCTTAAAGGAACATACATTATACACACCGACACGTACCTACCGTAACTTGCTATTATCGAAAAAACTCACTAAAGGAAGACGTGACTGCGAAGTTTGTTTCGAACAAGTAAATTATTAAGCAAGCTTACGTTTTTTATAGCAACGTGGTTGAGACTATTTGAAACCACTGTCAAAAATCTTAAAAATAAAAACTACTGGAAATAAATATTGAAGTCTGTAATTTATGTACATTTTACGAAAAGAGTTAACACACATTTTGTGCTAAGGTGTGTGTGATAGGCAAATAAATGCCATTGAGACAATCGGTATGAGTAAGGGCGCCTGTAGCGGCTGCGGATAATGACACGCCGCTGGGCGTAAAAGGCCGCGTGCACATTATACCCCTGGGCGCATACCGATTACTTTCCGGGTGCTGAGGGTTCCGTTGATTTTAACGAGCAATTATGTGCTCGATTTACGGTAGGTATCTTCTATTAAGAAGCAAAACATTATACAATTTATAACAGATTCATCTTTATCTTTGCCTAAAACTCTAAAATGAGTACTTACCTTCTTTTTATAATGAGCAACTAAATCTTAATCTGAATGATCTGTATCTTAACTTTTTTTTATTAATGGTTTATGATATCAAACTTGATTTAAGTATAATATGCACCCTGCATATGTGCCACTGTAATTTTACACATAATTATGCTTTATCAACGAAGTATTAAGGTACATAGAGATATAATAGTCCTCTGATATTAAAACAATATATTATAATAACTAACGTTCCTGCACATCGACCTAGGCATTCTGAATGAACCACTTTTAGCCTCTCTTTAACGCAAACGAAATATGCGCAAAATTCGCCGCTTATTCGTATTCTCAGGGATTATAATAAACGATTTCATAACGTAAACCTATTTGACTGTAGTAAACCTGTGCTTAAGAAACGTCTCACTCTACTTATGGGGAATCATTACGTGTAGACACACACACACACACACACACATTTTTTTTTGTCATTCCACTAAGGACTTTCGCAATCATAACACTTACATTATTCCCTCGTCAAAAGTATGTCTGAATATGCAGCGGTTATTTGGTCCCCACATTACAAGGTTCATAGCGCATGGAGCGACTGCCTTTTTGTCTTGTTCTCCGACTTGGACGCAAATTCAGCCACTATATGCTATCCGGCAAGAACATTTTCAACTGCCGACATTAGCAGCACGTCTTTAATGCGATGAACTAGTATACCTGTACAGAATCCGACCGCTAGTTTCATAGACAGGGTCACTACCAAGTGTTGTCAGGAAGGTACTGACGTAACGTAACTAAGAGTATCACTTCTGACAGCGTCCGATTATCGCATTTGAATTTTCCTCCTTTTAGCCCAGACTTGCTGACCTCCGCCATATGCTCGATGAGCTATGAAAAGCCTCCCTTCCAGACTGACCTCAAAGAGGAACCGTCTTTATAATTTACGTAATTTGTGCATAATCTCCTAGTCATGTCAGATCATAAAAGTACTCTTCGTCAGCATCTCTTGGTAAAGTTTAGAGTTCCAAGTTTTTAGTAAGATGCTGTGAGTGCAAGTTACTGTTTTAATGGCAAAGAGTCTATAGGGTAGCGAAACGGCTTTTTCAGCATTACTTTTATTTATAGGTCTTGCTAGTACTGCCCCAAGCTGTTACTCTGTGTTGGAATATAGACAGGCTGAGCGCGTGACAAACAAGGTGAAGTACATTAGGAGAGACACAGTCACGTATTTTCTTTATGACGAAATTTATAAAATTCGTTATACCTTTATCCCAAAACGCCTGTATTCCAAAAATATCTAATCCCAAAACACCTTAAATTTGAACAAATTTATTAACCTTCTTCCATGACTGCTTCAATATCCTGTCATTATTTATTTATTTGACATACTGAGATGGACATTTTGCCTAAGATGTTTTAGGTTTAAGTCATTCTAAGATTCATCGTCTCTATTTTAGGCGGTATCCAAATTGTATTTGACCTATTATGGTATTGTTTCTAAATCGGCTGCCATTACCACCAAGTAAACAATACCTATTAAAACGTAGATAATACGATAACAGGTCAAAAAGGATTTGGTTTTCACCGTGTTTAATAGAGGCCCTGATATTTTGGGAGTCAGACGTTTTGGATCAAAGTCACTGTGGAATTCGAGTAATTTAAGAATGGGGCAATTTGAAAACTGGTGAACCAATCAAAAGTTATACCTTACACCCAAGCGTTTCAGTTTTTATAGAAGAATAGTCCACATTCCGACAAGGGATGAATGGAAGGATAGGTTGCACCTATCAGAGAATGACAACGCGATGCAATGTATGTATGTAAGGGTCAAATCTTGCAAGTTAAATTTGACCCACTTCCCGGTTTCCGATGAAGCTGAAAATTTGCATACGCCTTTAGTTCTGATGACAACAATAACATACAACAATATAATACCTACCATCGATATGGTCTGATGATGGAGACTCAGGGTGGCCATAGGAACTCCTAAATTATACATGATAAACCCGTCGTGTTGGGGCTTCTTAGAATCGTCTTGACAATTAGATGACGACTGTGCAATAAAAAGTACAGTCGGCAATAAATGCTCGTTCCCAAAATGAAATTTTTAAGAGAAACTTATTTTATATTCTTACGGAACGGGTGCTCATTAACGATTTGATTTTGTTGTAACTTACTTAATAAATAAAGTAAATTTATATTGTAACTGTGTAGCTGTTAGCTGTGATTAAATTGTTAAATTATTTATTTTATTTCAAAAGTTGTTATCATCCAATAGAATATTTTTTAATTTGGAGAATGATTTTTTTTAAATTGTTAAGTCATTAAATTTTAATTTTACATCACATATTTTATAATTACAAAACTTAGAATCATTATTTTGTTTTGTTTTCAAAAATATTCGAATTATTCTAAATATTCGAATATTTGAATGTTAGAAATCGAAGTTTTTGTAATATTCGAATACTAAAATTGAACGAATATTGCAAACCCTAAACGCAATATGATACACGGTTCAAAAATGAGCTCTGGTACGGGGGCGAGTATTCACGTCAAATACTATAACAGAAGCATAAGTATGGGCAACTACGCAACGGTCTTCCAGGTGGAGTTGTATGCGATAAATGCCTATACGCAAAAAAATATAGGTACCTAGGCGTCCACAGGAGAGAACTATCTAAATTCTAAGCGACAGCCAAGCGGTACTTAAGGCGCTGACAGCGCCTAAAGTAGACTCCAGAGTAGTCTACAATGGAATCCAAGCCTTAAGAGGATTGTAAAGCGCCGCTAAAATCACGTAGCTGTGAAAAAAAACCATTACAATTTAACTCCGGGCGATAACGTTTCTCACCCCCTAAATCAATGACATCCCCTTAATGAACCTAAATGTGCAATACAAAAGATTTTATCTTAGAATTGTTTATAATACAAATAGCAAATATGTTATTGTGATGTTAAAATACCTAGTTAGCCCTCTAAAATTGCTATGCCCTTGCAGGGTGTCACATAAATACCTATTTTGTTTTCCACCTTATATTTGTAATGTCATATGTAATAAAGATTTTGATTTTGAAGATTCATATTCATATTCATATTCAAAAAGTTATTATAAAAAAACAGGTCTGTAAGCTAGTGTTTTTTGTTTTTTAAATTTCTTTAATTCTAAGAAATATTTTCTAGGAAAGGAAAACGTACAGACATACTTATTCATGATATTTACAACATATTCAATAATCGTACAAATCGGACTAGGTTTAAGGGGAGAGAAACGTTATCGCATTTTGTACGGAATTTTTTAACTTCACAATCCTCTTTAACAAGCTTGTTAAGCACAACAAAGTGAAACTGATGTGGATTCCAGGGCACGAAGGCTTTCCCGGAAATGAATGGAAACGCATACGCATACGTTGGACCTGAACCATTTGTGGCACCCTCACCAGGCACCATAAAAACAGCCCTGAACAATAATGCCTTAGAAAACCACCAGAAAGAGTGGAGAACCATGGCAGGCTTAAGGCATGCAAAGCTCTTCAGAGAAAGAGTTCATCAGACAGAGCTGGACCAAAAAGCTTTGGAAACTCAGCAAAAGACAACTATGATACATTATCAGAATGTTTACTGGGCACTTCGGGGTTTAAACATCTCCTAGCAAAGATGGGCCTTCATGACAACACAGATTGTTGAACGTGAGAAGAGTTTGAAACAATGAAACACTTATTTTGTAAATGCTAAAAGAGGGGTAATTACACAAAAAGTGTATCCGTAAGGTCCCCACCTATAAAATAAGATGAGATAGTAGTATAGTCGCCGAAACAGTATCAAAAGAATTAGCAATATCCAAGATATTATAGATAGATGCTGGATAATTAGGTTGCCTGTTCATCATTTACGGGTACTGGTTTGTATTCTGTATCAGAACCAATTTCAGCTAACAGAACTAATACGTCCTTGGCCTAGTGCCTTACTGTCGACTCTTGATCGTAAGGTGCCAAGTTCTCCACTAATACGGTGGAGTAACCACCGAGAGGAAACCTGCACATTCATACAGCTAAGTCTTGTGCTTTTCGCATCCACTGCGTTCCCGCGATCTTCATGAGGTCGTCACTCCATCTTGTTGGAGGCCTACCTACAAATTGGTTCCCTTATCTTACGGCTTTTCTTCTTAGCAGCTGGATTCTGGCTCCTAGTGACCGCTACCACTGTACTTTGCAGATAAACTCAACACTCTCCGTCTGATGTTTCTCAAAACTTACTTAAATAGGGGTATACACCAAATATTTTTCAAAAAGCTATCCATTGACACCTTGAAATAGACCAATTAAAGCATTAATACCCAGTTTATGTGAATCGGAATCCCAGAACCTATTTCTATTTTGCAACTTTGTTTGTGTGTTTAATATGTATAACTATACCAAATGACAGTTTTATAGAACCAAGATCCTCCGATAAACTGCAAACAGGCGAACAGACTGATATGGCGAAACTTTAAGGGTTCCTTGTTCACTAAGGGACCTTAATAATATTGCCAATATTTGACGCAATAGGCACCCCAGCTTGACACTGGTGGTGATCTATATTTGCCTAAACTTGACGCATATTCATTCATGCGTGAGTGAGATGGGAATACATTATTGAATGAACATGCATCAAGTTTAGGCTAATATACTCTGCCTATTCCGATCTCTGATGATGAGAAAGAGTTCTGCTTCCAGCAGTCAGCGGAATAAATACCTATACTTACAGACTTACCTCTTGGCCTATCAGTCCCATTGTTGGTTTGTGGGAGGCTCAAGTCATAGGTGGCAGATGCCAATTTCGTGATAATATAGGCTTTGCAATGTATAACTAACTATCCCCACTCATGTCACTGTCAGGTTTGTGAAATAGGGGCCTGATAATACCTATTAACTACAATACTCGTTTTATTTTATCAACATCATAAATAAGTAATGTAAACGCCGGCGAATCGACATGTAATTGTCGGCAATTCGTTGATGCCTAAAAATGACGACAAGCGATAAATTAATAAATGTAATAATTAGTGTTTAGGAACTTTGATGTAGGTACAGTAGAAACTTACAAAATTATTATAAAGACAACCTAGAGCGAGTGCCAAAACACAGGCAGTATAACCAGTCAAGAGTTCAAGGGATATAACTACTTAAACAAGGCTAATTTAAATAAGTATCCAATTTCATTATGATAACCGCTTTACATAAATAAAAGTATCGGTAAATGCAAATTAAGGTACACGTAAGAAAAACAAAATTAAAACTATAACTCGGCATTGTCAATAATCTTATAATATGAAAAACTACTTACGTGACTCCCGTCTCTCCTACCAACTGTTTTGAAATGTAATTCACTGGATTCACTTGTACAAAACGATAAAAAAATCAGTCTTCTTGAGGTTAGTTGTCAGATACCGTATACTATTGTCTATTCGGTCGGCCGGCGGCGTTCCGTTTTGTATTTCGTTTCGTTCTACGGCGCACAAGCTGACGCTTGCTAGAATCTTGGTTAACACGGAACACGGAGACCGTTAAATTTAAATCTTAATTACTATATTATAAATTAACTTTCTACTAACTTTGGGTTATGAAAACTGCAATTCCCTTCTTATAACATTTTCAGTTGATATATACCTAAGTATAATAATTTATACGTAAGCTGAAATTAATATACAAAAAAAGCCTTCAAAAACGCAAAAAAATACATCTATTCTATAATGGTAGGTAATGGATTGGGTAATGGTATTTCTACCAGAATCTCATGAAAAAAATGGAAATTCATGTATAGGGCTTGCAACTCTGATAGATTTAAAGGTCTTGATAGTTGATTTCCACCAATCCAATAAAAGTATGATGTGGTGGACTCAGTCCGCGTATGAGTTTATATTTCTTTGGAAATTATTCCATTTTCCAGGATAAAATTTAAATCTCACGTCCGTGCAATTCGGTGTTGCAAAAGTTCCCGATTTATCGGGAAATCTACCGATTTTGGCTCTTCTCTCCCGTTATCCCGATTTAGCGACCCCGTATTTTGAAGATGTCAACACCAAAGGTAACCATGTAACATAAAAACAATGCACGGGGATTCCCCAAAAGTTCACGCACGGCCTTTCAATAATATAGTAGGTACTAACAAAATACATTAAATCTAAATGCCCTAAAATGATACGAAATTCTAATTTCTCACTTGGTTGTAGACCCTCAAAGTTCAACTTGTTTGGCGAATGTACCGAGATGTTTATTACTTTTCGACGACGATATAGCGAGTAACTAGCGCGCGTTATAGGCGTTAATCACTAAACACTAATTGTTTAATAGTTTGTAAATTAAAGTAATTAGTGTAAAATACAATTGTTTTATTTGACTAAAATCTTCCGAGTTCTCCCGATTTTTTGCTGAAAAATTTAATGATTTTTAAATTTTCACTTTTGCAACACTGGTGCAATTATCTATCTATCAAATCAAATGAAATCATTTATTTGTTTGGCCAGTATAGGTTTGTACATATAGATCTTTAATACAGTTATAGTTATGTCCCTTTATGCGGTATTTCTCGGCATACAAACATGCTGTGCAGCGCGCTTAAACTAAAATCTATCGCGCTTAATCTATGCCGTGAAGATGGAACAAACCGTAGAGGGACGGAACAAACCAATATTTATAATATTAATTAATAACGGTTAGATACCTATATAACCCTTAAAACCAACTTTAGACTTAAATTTCTTACCGTTTTAGTATAAAGAAAATTATTTCAAAAGCACAATGAAGTATCTATCGTTGCTTAGCTAACAATACAATACGCACAGATCCAAATTAATCTAGGTAGGTATACAATTTTGAATTTTCTATTAGGTATACCTATTGAATTAATTCCGAATGCATGTTCAATAGTTTATTTATGTTGTTTTGTTAGCTAGATATACTATATGAGCTTCTGAGAAACTAATTGTTGAGGAAAAGTGAAATACCTATTTCTTTTTTTTCTAATTCTATTGAAAACACCACGAAGACAGGCACCTCATTATTAAGATTTCTAACTGGAATTTTACGTTTCAGACATAAAAGGCAAATGGAGTTATGAAACAGAAGACAGACACTTATTTCATGTATGTTCACCGATTTCTCCGTCAATTGTGGATGATGAAATGTTTGCCTACAATATTTGAGAAGTTCCCTCAATTCCTTACTGATTCCCTCATCAGTGTCAGATTTGGTGACAATGGGACCTACCTAGAAAGTATAAGAACACTAATATAGAAGTTTTTTTTTTGTCGTTCCATAATTGTCGCTGAAATCGGTGAAAACACATAAAAAAACATACAGTGGAATATAGAACCTGCTCCTTTTTTGAAGTCGGTTAAAATGTATTTTGTACGCTCTCCTTTAAGTAGTCCCTTAAACTCGCCCGTTCACCGCGTTCACTCGTTCGACCGACCGAACGCCGTTTTTAAGAGGGCCCATATTATGGTCGCTTTTATACACCGTGGGAACGAGGAATCCGACAAACTTTAACCATCGATTCTAGAGCCAATTTGTAATATATAATGTGATATAACATGTAGTCCAATAACGCATAATTTCCAAGATATATATTATTAAAAAAAATCCATAAGTAGTTAATTTAATTTGAACTTTGTCACCTATACCTAAAGCATTATTTACTAAAAAATTGATTAAATTAATTTACGTTGTACGTTGATGACATTGCTATTTACAAGATGAATCTTTCTTAGAGAATATTGCTTTACGTTAAGACTACGCCGAGCGTACGCCGGATGTACAGTGGCGCCCTCATTACTTTTATTGGGTTTTCTAATTAACTAAAGAATTTCCTTGGACTCAAACAAAATGTGTTTGTAGCGCAAGTATAAACACAATTTATGGGATACGTAACAAAACTTTAATAACAATTCACCTTCGAGTTATTAACTTAACGAAAAAAAGTGACCACCTTTTCCTGTTAAGCTAACTACTCAAAGGGTAATTGTTATTAAAGTTTGTTACGTATCCCATAAATTGTGTTTATACTTGCGCTACAGACACATTTTATTTGGGTCCAAGGAAATTCTTTAGTTAATTAGAAAACCCAATAAAAGTAATGAGGGCGCCACTGGACGCTCGTCGTTTGCTCGGCGCAGTCTTAAGGTGACAGAGTTTAAATTCAATTAATTATGTTTTTTTTTTTAATAATTAAAAACTCTGAAATTATGCGTTATTGGGCTACATGTTATATCACATTATATACTACAAATTGGCTCTAGAATCGATGGTTAAAGTTTGTCGGATTCCTCGTTCCCACGGTGTAGAGGTGGATCTCGCACTTCATACTGGTCAGAAAGTGCTTTTTTTATCCTTATCGATAAACATGGTAGTAGTAGAGGGTTGCCACACGAGCGTTGCGTCGTCGCCGCTGCGTTGAAACACTTGCGTCGCTCCATGTTGAAATCACAACGTTGCGCCGACGCAACGCACCAGCAACGCTCATGTGGGATTGCTCTTAAAACGAATTATACTTAAGCACCAATTTTCGTAGAACTGGCGGTCATTCATCAGTCACCACACAATCAGTTTTCAAACGGCAGTTCGAGATTAACCAACCAACAACCGACGATCGTCTTCCGCCGCTAATGTATTGTATGCAGGTTTGTGCCTGTGGCGTCAGACTCTGGACTGTCCGGCCGAGATCACCGCGCGCCCCACACTTCCAGTTCAAAGAAATCACCTCGTCAGGCCAGTATTGGCCGGCCGGCGGACTGTTTGATCAAATACGATAAACTAACAGGCCAATGTCGGCCAGGGAGTGGACTGTAGGTCTGTATTAGCTTTGATTCCCGATGAGCGGTTTGTAACAAGTAATAAGCAAAAATAATAGAATTGGCAAAAACTATTTTTTAAGAATATGTAGGCACTAGGTATTTAGAGTAGCTGTCGAAAGGAAATACATGAGGGAGTAAATTAAACAAATACAGCGTATCTTGCTATTTTGTATTCAACCAACAAAATACCTATAATATATGTTTAGATTCTATTACAACATACACTTTTTTTCTTAACTACGAAATTGTGTGCAATGTTAAGACTATTAGAATTTAATAATGCTTTGTTAAAGGCACAGAAATTATGTTGTAGGTAATATTTTATGATAGCTATTTGTGGATGGAGCACTAGACTACCCTCAGGCGACTGCATGGGTGCTCTCCCTCAGTACCGTGCTCACGATACCATCCCGTCTCCTCTGCAATCTAATCTTTAATTCACTAAAGCTTACGAACTACTCATGACAACACATAAACCATATACCTAACTCGATGATTTATTTTTATTTCCCAAAATATCCCTTATCCCTTACTTAATGGGGCTCGATTGTGTTTACAGTAAAATTATTACTAAACTACTATTTATATTATAAATATATGGCATAGAATCTTAATAAAGTGTATAAAATTCATATCTTAATCATCTCATGCTATTGAAATGATATTTGTACAAATGTAGAGAATGAACATTAAAAATCGTTTTTGTTAGTTGTTTCGCTGCTTTCTTAGTAAGCTTTAGTACCTAGTGGTTATACAATCCGACATTTAATGTTTATTCCAAAAAAAAACTTGTGACATCGCCTCGCCTACGAATTAGAGATTAAAAATGTTACAAAAAACAATTAACAATTTCATTTGTCAATTGGCGTCCGCTTGTGATTGGATACCCTGATCGGTCAAGTTTCAAAATTGTTACCAACAGAGCCATACGGTTTTTTACCTTCTATGCATGAGGCGTTTACGAGTTTAGTCTATAGCGGGCCTAGTATGGCAGCATCTATATCGCGTGTCAAATGTGGATAAAGCATCCGTACACTTTTTGACACGTGTACTTATTTACGTGTCAGGAGGTGACGGATGCCTTATCCAAAATTTGACACGCGATAAACGCAGCCATATTAGGCCACCAGGGCACTTCGTAGGTTGCTAGTGCACGGTGTTCCTTAAGTTATGGCACCAAGATTAAGAACCATAATTTATTTGTAATTAATTCGCGTACCGCAACACTGATCACTATTATTAAGCACTTAATCGGTCTTTAAGATGTAGAAGTCGGGAAGTTACGCAGAAAAAATATGTTTATTTAGCGTCTAGTTGATCCTGACTTGGTCTCACATCAGACTGTGCTTTGTAGTAATTGATATTCGTGGCAAGGCGATGCTGAACGTTTAAGTTTGTTGCAAGTACTTTGCTTTTATTTATTCTCGCACTCATGGGGCGCTACACAACGATCAACCAATTACCACGTAGTATTCCGGTAGAAAAGGTGCCACACGGGCGCTGCGTTGTTCTACATATAAATTAGAAAGACATGCCACACGATGCGTTGAAACACTTAAGTCGCTCCATGTTGAAATCACAGCGTTGCGACGACGCACCGGCAACGCTCGTGTGGCATCGCTGTAATGCTAGCATACGCAGCGGAAGGCAACGCTATAAATACCAGAGAACTCTTACTATCAATTCATTACTCGTCCTAATACGCATTCAATGCATCCTTAGCATACACACTAAAGTGCGAACAACCACGTTATATTAACAAGCAATTGATTTGCGACTAATTCAGTTGATTATTGTGATGTTATAGCTAGAGATCGGATAATCGAGAGCTAATTCACCTGAAGCTGTTGATATTCGGTGTGAGTAAGCGGAATTTGTATGTTATTTACTTATTTATCGGCAATTCAGACGAATAAAATACATAATTACTGATATAAATATATGCTTTACATTCACTTCGTAAAATACCTACCTACTTGCAAACTGATAAGGTTCGTCAGATGCGTATTTACGTGAACCGTATAAAGGCACGATAATAATGAATAAATTATCGTAAAAAACTTAGTTTGACAAAAAACAATTATTTTAAAAAGCCGCCTCCAAATTCAGTTAGCTTTTCTGTATTTATCTAGAATATGTGAGCTTTAGGTAATTTAGTTCCCGAATATGCGATCCCTCGTTATAGCACATTCTTTGATTTATTTTGATAAAATTTAGTGTAAAAAAACAATAATAAACATATTTCATAATAAAAAATAAATTATATCACAAAAATTGGCTTGCCATGAAGTTCAACATGTGACTTCATAAATAGTCACTACTAACGTGTAAATACAGGCTAATATGAACCATGTGCTTAAAAATACATAAATACAATATTTGTACACTGTGTTTCTGATAACTCTTCTAGAATCTAAACAGGAAAAATAACATGCATTATTTCTACCCTATAGGGTCACACCCCCTCTAGTGGCTGTAATATAAAGCTTACAAACGTTACATAATAAGTAACTCTTCAAATTTACTTTAGGAAGCAAATTAAAAAGAAAACTTAACCTACTGTTGACTTAGTCCAATACAAAAATAAGAAATCTTAAAAATTGATTTTTTTTGGTTTGATCAATATACCTCTAATATATTTTTAGCAACGTAATTACTTTTTTATTTATATTAATTTTGTGTCTGTGACTAGTATAACTTAATAAAATATAATAGTAATTTATTACATACTAATTACAAATAGGATAATAAAATGTTTTTCACGTTGTCTCGAGTGCAGGCGTGCAATATATTAAGCAATTTGGTACAAGCAAGTTAGTTTTCGCTGAAAGGTGAGAAGTCATGCGTGATGATGATGAGCTGATGCGGAGGAACTCTTAATTTCAGGAGAGCTCCCCGATGGGCGCGTTCTGCAGCCACAGGTCGTGGATGAAGTTGTAGAGGTCATCGCTCACCGCCACCTACAGGGACAGGAACCCAGTTCAGTATGAGGTGCCGAAGACTGTAACTCTAGCTCTCGTTATATGCGAGCAGCCATCGTGATTAGGAGTCGCAACCGCAATCTACTCCTATATAGAGTGGTGGTCACATAATTAGGGACACTTGCGTTTTTCCCATACAATGGCCTACATATATGACTTTTCAATTTTGACAGCCAGTCAAAAAGTATAAACCAGTTTTATTTTTAGTGACTCATATCGTTAACTAATAAACAAAAGTTTAAATGTATGTACAATTTATCTCTGTTGAACACAAACCTTTAATTTTATAAGAATTTGAAAAAATTAATGTTCGGTGTTTATATAAATTTGCAAAACTTTGAATCCGCGTCAGAACTAAGTATTTTAATCCCTATAAAAAAATAAGCCTAATTTGTAACAGTAGTTCACTGTTCATCAGTTTAATTAGTTATAAAATTGGTGAAGAACTTTTCAATTGGTGGTCAAAATTGAAAAGTCATATTTGTAGGGAGCTGTGTGTGGAAAAACGAAAGCGTTCCTGATTATATGACTAACACTGTATTTAAAATTAATCCCTATTTACCTTGGTCACGCCATAACTCCAGAATCGCTCGACAGATTTGAATGATCTCTCTTTTTTATTGTGTTCGTATTTGATTTAAAAAAAAACGGTGGTTTCTTAGTGATAGAAAATGTAGTTTGAATTTATTTATTAATAGCGCTGTTTTAAAAAGCGTCCGGGGATAATTTCTAGTTTTAATTATTCATGATTTCGGATGTCATTTCATAACGTCAATATTCATATAGACATGACCTTCAGTTGTTTTAATGCACTCCAATTTCAGTGAATAGTCTTGTTAGCAATATAATTAAAAACATTGCTATAAAGAAATAAAATGAAATCCCACACCCATCATCATCATCATCCTAGCAACACATACTTTGTAAGGCGTCGGATTCAAGTTCCGCTTGATGTCCTGCCGCAGCGTCCTCAGCGAAGACTGCACTCTCTCACGCACCTCCGACAGAGGTTTTGCGACTGTGCAAATTCGCCCATCTTTCCAACACACCTAGAAAGACAATAAGATTCCGTTAATAATACATTTTTCGTATAATCTTTTTATTGCAGTGATTTCCTTCGATCGAGTGATCAATCTTATCATATCTATCTAAGTTACTTTATAGGTAAAAGATCTTGTAGCTACCCTCAGACTGATCAGATCAATTATTAATTAGATTTACATAATTATCACAAGGTTCTACCTAAAATCATGTAGTAGTAAAATTTGTTTTTCCCTAAGCATTTTCCTGAACTCGAAAATAGTATTTTTCGTAATCGTGTTATAATAGAGAGCTTTTTAGTCGAGTACCGTGTTTAGGCCACGAAGCTTGCTGAGTGGCCTAAGTAAGGTACGAGATTAAAAAGCTTAATTATGACACTATTGTGAACAATACTTTTTGTACGAGTTCATTAAAATTAATAATGTAAGTCATTAATACGAGTATATAAGAAAACTAAAAGTAGATTTTTGACAGATGATGCGACGCTGCTACGTTCCGAAACGACACAGAATGGCAATTTTGTATCGGATCGAGGCTCCTTAAACAAGGACACATATATGGAAATCCGAAGTTCTATTTTCAAATTTTTTTCGGTTGTCTAGAGCGTATCGAAATAGTTATTTCGGTTGTCTAGAGCGTATCGAAATAGTTATTTCGGTTGTCTAGAGCGTATCGAAATAGTTATTTCGGTTGTCTAGAGCGTATCGAAATAGTTATTTCGGTTGTTTCGGAATTAACATCTAGACTATTCAACGATGAAAAGAGTGACGTTACAGTATTCTCTATGAAATCGTAATACACACATTTTAATCGACGAGTACAAAAAAATACTTTCGCGTTTAAAGTTTTATAAGAGTGATTTCAGCCTTTTGCGAAATATATTTATAAGAATTAGAATTAGCTCAGTATTAAAACACAAAGATAAAACCTATTTATTCAGTACGTAGGCGGCTCGGGTACTTTTATACGTCAATAATCTACCAGCGCTTCCCAAGAGACCATTAACAGTACGATCTGGCAGATCTATACTGTTATTAATGTGTCACTGCAATGCCGTAGGGAAAACTTTCCAACATGAACCATTAAGGAAAATATTGAACGACTTGCTGTGTAAAACTAGTGTTGCCAGGCGTTCCGATTTACGCGGGATGTCCCGCTTTACTCTTGATCGGGACGCCATTTGTCCCGATTTTGAGCACATCACTAGAGCGATCATAATATAAGGTAACAACCGCAAGTCAAAAACGGTACGCCACATTGGTCATTGTAAGACGGCTGTAACACGCGCGATGATTCGAATGTATTATTTATACTGTCCATCCCGATTTGATCCAATTGGATTGTTTATTAGCACTGTCCCGATTTTTGAAGGACTAGACTCGGCAACAATAAGTAAACCACAGTGCTACACATAGGGACGATCAGGGTACCTTGTATAGGTGTTCCACCTTGCTGGGTATGACGTAGGCGCGCTTGGACTCCTGGAAGGGGTGCCGGCACAGCACTTTCTGCCCGACGGCGGGCGCGGGCTCCGAGGAGCGCTGCAGCAGGTCGATGAGCGCGTGTCCGTCCGCGCCGAACAATCGGTACGCCTGAAACAGTTCACCATCAGGCATGACTTTATCACTTTGTTGTGTTAGGTGGAAGTCATTATTTGAAGGGAGAGGTTCGTCTGTGTAACAATAGAGTATAGAATGCTTCGACTACTACATTGCAGTTAAGTGCCTTCTTTGGTATTACGGCAAATTGTTTTAACATACATACAAACATATTATGTAGAATAATATTTTTGTATTTTAACTCCAAAAACACACCGGTCACGCGGTAACAAAACAGGACCAGGCTGTTCTTTCTCCTCTGTGCTAGTTTTAAGTTTTATATTGTTTTGTACCTTATAGACATAAGGTATTTGTAATTATGGGCCTCGTTGCTCGAAATATTTTCTATTATTCTTATATGTTTGTCAAGGTATATGTCAGGTCAATAGTTTTTGCGGTCGATTTCATCTGCGTATGATACGATTATCAGCGAAACGTAACGTATTATTTATATTGCAATATAAAGGAGTCTACGTCAGTACGACTATCTCCATGCCAACACCATATCATTCGATTATTTACATCGTTTGACTTAAAATAAATAAAAACAGACGTTTCATTTATTTTAAAGTACAAACCTAATACGAGTATACCTATCCTTTTTACCGTTCTTCATGTTATTTCACTATCGCTTTACACAGACAGTTTACCTAATCTTAAAGAAGTATTAACCACTTAATGAATTATCAGTAAAAACAAAAAGCTTGACCATGAACTTTAGTGATAATAGCTCAGTGAGGAATTATTTATTTGTTACAAGGCCTTAGGAGTGACGTCGGTGTCTATTGATTATTCAGGTCAACGATACATTGTGAGAGAATATTTGCGCATGCAAAATTATTTTTCATAATATTAACCTTTCCTATTACATACAAAACAACAACAGAATGTAAACATTTGTTATTTATTACATACTAGCTTCGGCCCGTGACTTCGTCCGCGTAGATTTCGATTATCGTTATTCCCTCGGGAACTGTTAAATTTTCCGGGATAAAAAGTAGCCCATATGTTAATCCAGTGTATAATAAGCTATTTCCATTCCAAATTTCATTTAAATCCGTCCTGGCGTTGTTGCATCGTGAAGAAGTAACAAACACACACACAAACTTTCGCATTTAAAATATTAGTAGGTATTTTTTCCAGCTAAGTTTTAAAAGTGATATAATACTTAAATTACAATCGGTCTGAGAAGCATTCATATTTTGTAGGTACTAAACCTAAAAAGCAGCCAAGTTCTTACGTAACAAAATGTAATCTAGCTCTAGTTATCTTGCGCAACGAAAATCAACGGTAAAATTGATTCCAACCAAATGTAACAAATGTATTTGTTTTATGCCATCGCAAGCTGTTACCGGTCGTGTTCACATGGATTGGATACCTAGGGTTCGTGTTACATCACCGCATAAACCAGACCGCATGCACGACTCGGGCCTAAAGTCAAGGTTCGACAGCACGGACAAATTGTGTTGTTTCACATCTTATACCTACATACAATAATATTACAGCTGATCTGAGTCATAAGTAGAGGATCACTTTTGTATCTTGTTGGTACTTGATTAAAAACTTGAGGCAGTTCAAACATGATGATAAAGATATACTCTCTTATTCATATACGCATAATAGCTAGTGTGTGCTAGCGAAGTTAAAAATATGCTTTGTCCTTATGTCATTGTGATATTTCCATCGGACAGAAAGTGACAACGCATAGGGTAGAAGTACCGCTTGTGGCCACTGTACCCTTTTTGACCATTTGAGGTTGAAATGAGTATCAAAAACACTGTAAAATTAAAAATAATATTGATAAGACTAAAAATTTATATAATGATAAAATATAAAAATAGGTCCGGAATTTCATAATGCTTTACATCACTACATAGTATAAAACAAAGTCGCTTTCCGCTGTCTGTCCCTATGTATGCTTAGATCTTTAAAACTACGCAACGGATTTTGATGCGGTTTTTTTTAAAAGATAGAGTGATTCAAAAGAAGAAGGTTTACATGTATAACAAATGATTTTTTTATGAACGGGTGTTACAGAAAACTCATATAAACCGAAGCGAAGCGAGGGCGGGTCGCTAGTATAAGTTTAAATGTAAAGTGGCAAAAAACGGTATAACGTTGGCCAAAACCGGTACTTCTGCCCTACTTTAACTAAAAAAGGTTTATAATAAGTTTATGAATATGACGAATCAAATAAACCTTTGCACAACAGCATATTATTCTTTAATTATTAACGTTGGATGATAGGTACCTCTTTATGTCCCGGAATAGTGACTTTGCCCACATCTTGACTCAACTTGATTCTCGGTTGTCCATTGATTTCTACCAATTTGTAAACGCATCCGAGAGCAGGTTGCCGCTGACACGTAACTGTAATTATTTATGAGAACTTATTGTCAAAGTACCAAAGAAATACACCCATAAATTAGTAGCATGACTTTACCCAAATGTGTCCCGATACCGAAACAGTCGATTTTGTGACCTTGCTCGTTCAAGCTCAGTATGGTTTCCTCGTTGATATCGTTCGACGCAACAATCGTAAGGGTGGAGAACCAATCGAGTTTGAATGTCTCAGCGACCTTAGCGAAGGTCTCCCGAGCGAGCACGGAGAGGTACGCTAGGTCCCCGCTGTCGATGCGAATGCCCAGGGCGCGGTAACCGCAGTCGTGGAGCGCGAGCGCCACGGCACAGAAGTTGAGAAGGCCACTCCTGTCGACCAAAATGTTTGTTCTTACATCCGATCGAGCCTATCCGACTTTTCAGGCATCCGAAACCACTCCACCAAACATCCAGAGATTATATTTTATACTACACAGGGAATCAAGTTGTTTCAATGAGCATTTCTCGAAAAATTTGATGCATCAGGTATTTGTAAAGTTTACAAAATAATAAAACTCTTTTTAACATTAATGTAAGCGATAGAAACGTACCGTGAGATCAATAATATAACATGCAAATGCAGTTTGATTCACATACATTTTAAATTAAATGTCTGAATGGAATTTCCAAATTTACGGATGGTGGTCGGTAATGTGGTGTGACTCTTTTTACAAACCAGAAAGCCCAATGGACGGTTACATGTGCCGGCAGAAATACTAACTTACATACAATAACGTTCAATGTACACTGTTCTCTGAGCAAATATCTAGCGCGATGATGTCATTACATTACATTGCATACAACGATTTCAAACAATAGCGCTACACATCTACCTACCTAATTGACTACAAATATCTAAATAAATTACTACTATAATTGCCAAACATAAAAATAAGTCTACAAATAATGATTCATTGATCAATATAGATGAGTGTCAGATGAACTAAACAAGGAAACATGCAATTACAAGTAGATTACGTGAATGTGTGCATATATCCCTATACAATGCAACTGTGCCCAATGACTAAATCGCCCTATCCTTGCTCTTAGGTTCAGGACAGATGCACGCCACACTGAAGCAAAATGTAAAGTCATCGTCGGTGTTCTCTTTATTTACATTCGGTTTGAACATGAAGCGCCGTCCATTTACGCTCCACTGAAAAGCGTAATAAAATTTGTTGTAACTACAGCCCGAGTTGAAAGGTAAGAACGTCCCGCGCCGGGAGAACCCAGGTGTGGTTAGTGTGCTACCAGTAATGTCACCCGCCCGGTGTGTGAGTCGGCCATGCCCACCTAGCCAATGAGTAATGTAAAATGAAAGTGGCAAAACCTGGCCACAAGCCAGCATAATAAACATAATATAACATATTAAAATTCCACATAACTCAAGACAAAACGAACAATGCAAAACAAAAATGACAAGTTTAATATCAGACACCAAATGTCAATATGAGTTGCCTATTTGCATCTTTACCTCAGTGTGCGTTCGACCGTGCTATATCCATATGTACTATGTATACTCTGTGAGTTTTGCAGTCTAGGACCATTGGATCCACAGTTGCTATTGTAGCCAGAATGCCCATTCATATGCTGCCTGTGCCGTGACGGTAAGCCTTGAAAGTTATACCTCTTGACATCATACGTATCCACTAGAGCCAGAAATCCTGACGGGAAGGCAAGGGCATACGATATCAGAGCGGCTAGTTCGCCGTCGCTCGCTTCTTCCGTGGACACGTCCATCACGGGCGAGACGCGCTTGCGCCATTCCGTCGCCAGGTCCAGCAGATTGCACTGCTTCTGCGTGTCCGCGTGCCGCAGCACCACCGACGTGACGTCATCCAGCGAGCTGAACGACGTCACGAACGAGTGCGCGTGCGTCCCGCGCACGGGGATGTTGAACATCTTCCCGGCCAGCACGTTGCTGGTCCCGTCGAACCCGCCTGGAAACAAGATAAACGTCATCTCAAGCGAGCCGCCCATAAAGAATCGTTTACTGCCACGATAATGATGTCAAACATTAGATAGTGTATCACTCAAGTCTGTTGCATATCGCCAGATAACTGTGCCGAGATCATATTGTTTGTGTATAATCAGTTAAATGAGAAACATAAAACGATTTTAAGCATGAAAACTAAGTTTAATAAGCCTCGCTTCGCGTTAACATAAGCATCGCAAATGCTAGGTGAAGTTTTCGAAGGTTAAACAAAAATCGATTGAACTTTGAAATGAGTAATACAAAAGTGTTCAAGGGCAAGAGTCGCGAAACTTGCATGATTAAAGAGATTAACAATGTTCGCGAAGTCTATTCGATATTTGAGGCTTCTTGGGATCCGAGTAGGGGGAAGCGGGCGCAGCGCCGGGCGGCGCCAGGCACGGGCCGCTGCGCCGCCCTGCGGAAACACGGTAATATAATCAATAAAAAGTATAATAAAACGTTAATTTGCGCTATTGTACACCTTAACAATCCCTCATATTTGAATTGAAAATGAATTGCACTATCCGAAGCTTCGGTGGCCGAGTGAAGTTATAGGTATATATCGATTTTAAATTTTAAATTTAATATCATCGTTTCCAGTAATGCGATAGCTAAAGGCGAGGTTATAGTAGTACCTAACCACCTACCTATGTGTGATGCCTTTTTAGGGTTCCGTACCATAATGGTAAAAAAGGAACCCTTATGGTGAAACTTCGTTGTCTATCTGTCTGTCTGTATGTCACAGCAGTTTTTCTCATCAACTACAAATGGTATCTACTTGAAATTTGGCATAGTTGTACCACTTGCTTGCCCGATTCTGTTTTTAGTATATAAAAAAAAATCAAAATAATTGAAAAGATCGTAACAAATGGGATGTCATATGAAAGGGCTATTATTCAAAACTATTTATTTTTTATTTTTTGTGGCGGTACTTTTTGATTTATAGTCCAAAATGTACAAAAAATGACCGTTCCCCCACTCTTATCTTCGAAGTTTATTAATAAAATATAAATAAAATTAAGAGTTCATAATTTACAGATTATGAGAAATAACAAAAAAAAGCTATTATTAAAATTTGGGCTAGCCAAAATGGACCCATTGTATAGAAAATAAAGCTCATAACAAAATGACTACGTATTTTCTTTTGCAGTCACCAAGCATATAGCATTTTTTGTTGTTAATTTCCACGATGTTAACTGGTGTAAATACTCATCTCCTGTGAAAGGCAAAGGCGCGATTCTAAAATTCAGAATTGAGCTTGAGATGAGACTATCTGCATGTTAGCCAAATGTAAATATTATTTAAAAAGGCAACTCCTATTCGTACTGGCAAAAAGTCCAAAGTAGATATGGCGTTGGATTCTGATACTGCTATTTTAGGATAAGAGGGAATGGGGCCGTTGTAATAATATGCTAAAAATCTAACCGATGTAAGCGTATTTGGAGGCTGACAATCCTCCGTCGGGACCTTGCGCTCTCCTTAATCCAAATTCCAGCAGTGAAACGTTTTTTCCAGCTACCATTCGGTATCGCGCGGCGTTGGTTGCCATCAAACTGGAAAATATGCACACAGTCAGAGAAAATAAAAGTGAATTGATTGATTAAATTGAAATTAAGAATACAATAGAAATTAATTATAAACAATACATATAATATAACACAATGTATGACAAACTATGTGTACGGTACAACATCATTGATTAAAAATGTTAGAGCTTGTCCATTAATTTAAACAAGTTGAAATGTACTGGTGCTTAGACATTCCAAGTAGCTCGATTTATGAGACATACTCTAGGAGATATTTTACCTAAAAAAAAAAACCTAATATGTAATACGGAAGTATAAGTTAGTACACCATTCACTGGCCTTAATTAATTTATCAAGGTAACATAAAATATGTAGGTATATTTTATCTTTACTTATCTACATCGCACTATATCCAGATAATTTGCATGTAACTGTAAAAGTAAAACTACACTATATCTTGAGATTGACCGATTATCCCAAGTTTTGCCAACATGAGGTGGTAAATGACGATTGAGGTTTGCGTCAGGCACACAATTGGTGATGTTTTGGGAATAAATAAAAATATTAAACACATGGGTGGCATGCATGTGTTTAATCAAAGTCAACTCCCAAGTGTTCAAGAAACTTAATATGCATTTACAGTTGATTAATAAGCTGTATAAAAGTTAGACGGAGACCCTCCCAAGTTCGGGGTTTACATCTCTGGGAGTAGGGACCCTTCGGGCAAAACAACCGACCAAACGAACATAGCCTACCTACTAAATACTAATGGATATGCGATTTGTACTGGGCATTGCCATAATAATTCATAATTCATAATTCTTTATTCAGTAAGGATTATACATTGTCATTTATATTCGGTACAAATTGCTTTCAAAACAAATCATAATAATAATAATATCAATAATTACAAAATAAATACAATCACTAAAGTTAAAGTTAATAAATAATATGTCAAAATAAAATAATTAAAGTTCAATGTCGTCCAGGTACTCATTGACGGAATAGTAAGCCTTCTGTGTCAGCCAGTCTTTAAATCTCCGGTCAAAACAAGGTGTGGACCTGCAGTCCCTAATTTACATAAGTCTACTGAAGTGTCTAGCAAGACTATACCGACCGAAATATACATCCATGACAAGATTTACCGTGTCCCTGAAGTATAACGTAAGTTTAGCGAAAGCGAGTAAACGCTAGCTAATCATTGATTTTTTTTTTATAAATATAACCAAAAATCTACTAAAATACAATTGATTTTGCAAAACGATTTCTATTCTTCTGTGTGCCCGACCCAGTAGGTATAATTTGACTCTTACAATGATCTTAAATTAAAAACTATCAGATAGATAAAAACGGGTCGGAAGGGGCCGCCCTAGGTGTACTTTTTCGAATCAAATCGGAGAAATACTAAAGGGCCGAATGTTAAGTACCCGAAACCGACGTGCGAGCATGACTCGATGTATGAATGTGGAAGAAGCGAAATAAATTTGTCAAGATCGTAGCAAGTGGAAAGAAGTGGTCTCTGCCCACCCCTCTGGGAAACAGGCGTGATTTAATGTAATGTAATGTAGATAAAAACCCCCGATATAATGGTGACCCCATCATTCAGAACTGATATCTCTTAAACAGCCAAACCGATTTCCATAAAGCCTAGCTAAGAACCCCGGCTAGAAAACCACCATTCAAATAAAAAAAACGTATCAAAATCGGATGATTAATAGGATTCATTTAGATAAAATAATGGCACTGCTTCACAACCGTGCTCTCTCGGACTTTATAGTTCTCCTCCCGTATCTATGGTGTTTAAATATTTTTTTTCTGTCAGTGTTCCTTAGGCGAAAAATCCTTCCTTAGTGCACCCCTATGGTGCCCAAGCAATATTTCATCTAAATTTCAAGTCCTATTATACCTTGTACGTATGATTTTCATCACGTGCTTTGTCGTCTATATAAATTACAATCGATTAATCTGCTGTGGTACAGGCATCTTACCTTGCGCGGCCAGGATTTCAACAATTTAAGGCAACCTGTTTTTTAGAAATTGATCTAAATCCTGCTGATATTATAAATGCGAAAGTTTGTGTGTGTGTGTGTGTGTGTGTATGTTTGTTACTCCTTCACGCTGCAACGGCTGGACGGATTTGGATGAAATTTGGATGGAGATCGCTTACACACTGGAATAACACATAGGTTACTTTTTATCCCGAAAAATTTTAAAGTTCCTAAAGGGACTATTATTAGCCCGGAATGTCCCACTGCTGGGCAAAGGCCTCCTTCCCATCCTTCCACGTAATTCGGTTTCGGACTAACGAAAATCTAAATCTACGTGGATGATGAGTCGCGGGCAGAAGCTAGTACCTACCTAATAATTATTTACACAACGTATTCTGTATTGCACCGAAACTATTTTGTATTAAGTAGGTATCTACAATCGCCCAATAAATATGTTAAGCATATTTTGAACCCTGGTATCACAAATGTCATTGACTGTACATTCTACGTTTAGTTTAAAGTTCTATATGACAAGGTACTAGTAGAGTGTTAAACGTTTTCTTTGGGGTACCATACTATGTTATACATATACGACTTTTGCTATACGTTACTTTTGCAATTATGTTCATTCGTGTTTAATTCGTTTATTTTGTTCGAATGAGTCCTTATTTAAATCAGCGTAAAATCTGTGTTTGTCATTTTATGTACCTACTCTATGCATGTTTATGTTTCACTATGTGGGTACACTACATAATTCATAAATCATAACATAAGTCATAATTCCGAATTAATTAAAATCCTGCATTTTCATAATTCCGAATGCAATATTTTGGCAGAAGACTTTATTTTTCGATATCGCTTATAAATCAAACCTACCCTAACTCTGCATAACAATGAAATTATTCATAACAGCTTTCGAGAAAATGTAAATAGGGACTAAAAAATATTTGAAAAAAAGGAATTTTAAAGTGTTCTTTACTATGCATATACGTTGAACTATCCTATGCTCGGGCTAGGATAGCTAGTAATTAATAATAATGCTTAGATTATTTAAACAAATAAATATTTTTCAGTACCTATTAAAATAAACGTGGACGATTTAATATCTTGGAATAAACGACGAAGACGATAACAAGTTAATGATTTTCTACAAAGTAGTTAAAGAAATGAACATAGGTTTTTAAAAACAAGAAAAATAAAACTAACAGATAATTACTAGGTACTAACAGATAATAGTATTTTTAATTATTTTTTCAATATCCAAGTCGTGTTGAACTGCGATAACTTACACTCAAGTAGCAATGCAATCCCTGTGTGGGCTGTGTGCTCAAGTCAGACTCGTGACCGGCTTTTTGATTTTATAATAATATTATTTTAAATTTGTTTTTTTATGTTTAGATATATATCTTGCAATTATGCATAAACGGATGAACCCGTTTAGATGTCTGATGTCGGTTTTTTTTAAAGAAAACTATAAGTACTTAAATGAATTCTATGTAGATGAAGTCGCGGGCCAAAACTGGAAAAATATGTGTATATTTTAAGACTGCGCCGAGCAAACGCCGAGCGTCCAGTGGCGCCCTCATTACTATTATTGGGTTTTCTAATTAACTAAAGAATTCCCTTGGAACCAAACAAAATGTGTTTGTAGCGCAAGTAAAAACACAATTTATGGGATACGTAACAAACTTTAATAACAATTACCCTTTGAGTAGTCAGCTTAACGGGAAAAGGTGGCCACTTTTTTTCGTTAAGTTAATAACTCGAACGTGAATTTTTATTAAACTATATGATATACCCTATACTATAAAAACGTTTCGTCCAATTTCAAGAAAATACTTTAGTTTATTAGAAAACACGATAAAAGTAATGAGGGCGCCACTGTACATCCGGCGTACGCTCGGCGTAGTCTTAAGTGATTTGATTTTTACGTATTTGTAGGACATGCGGTAAAAAAGTTTATTACCTATGACAATCGTATACATATAGGTACCTATTTGTAGATGGACAAACCCATGAGTGATTTTACAAGGTTATTTATTAAATGTTATACTTATTGCATGGAATCATAAAAGCGTATAGAATGTGTCAGATGCAAATATCATCGTAATTGTGACTCAGATGGTAAAGGTTCAAGGTCAGGTTGTCTGGAAAGGTCAAACGCCCGAGTCTAGAGTTCCTAGTACTGTCAGCTACAATAATCATCCATAGGACTTAGGGAAAGATAAAAAAAAACAATTTTATTTTAAAAAAGTTTCTATCTAATAGTGTTATTTGATTAATTCAATAGTATTTTCTATCTTTTTAATAATAATAAAATAGAAACAAATGACTAGGTATTTATGTAATATGTTACATTAATTCAAATATGTGGGTGCAGTTGTTTTATCTCACTAAGGCGGACTTGCGCGGTCCAGAGTTAGCCCTTAACCCAGAGTTAAGCGTCTACTTTTGTACGTGGTTTGCCGCCTAACCTCGGGTTAAGACGCTAACTCTGGTCCACGCAAGTGGGCGTAAAGCGGGTGGTCCATAATTGTAGTATTAATGCCTATAGACACGCACACTACGGCGACGCTTAGCGGAGACGCCGGTGACCTACGCACTCAGAGAAGGGGTTACCATTTAGAAATTTGAAAAGTCCTGGCCTGAGATTTTGATAAAAGACCGGACTTTTTAGTCACAAAATGGACACATTACTCACTTCCTAGTTACAGTAGTATGGTAGCAGCCTGACGCTCGCATTAAAGACTTTTTTATATTACTTAATATGTAGGTTTTATTACTATTATTACTCATACCCCATCTAACTTTAAACAACAAACATACAAATTAAAGAGCCGGAGTAAGCCTGGACTACTCTAAAAGTCTGGACTAATCTGGACGGATGGTAACCCTACTCAAAGACAACATGTACCTGCTACTACACACACAAGTATGGCACAACCGCCTTTGTAACATAAAATAACTGAACCACATAATCACATGTACCTAAGTAATTAGTCTAAAAATCAATGAAACTCATCAAGTTAAAAAGATATACCTACCTAATTGTTTAAATGGCACTTTCTGTTATTAATATCTGTGAACTTGTTTGTGTTCCTCTAAATTTGAACAATAAAGGTGCTAAAATATTTTTTTACATTTAATTTGGTGAAATTTAAATTTTAGTAGAATATGCAAATATAGTGATTGTTAGATTGAAAATAAATAAACAATAAGGGTCCTTCAATATACTAATACAGAAGAAAAGCTTCTTGTAAACAAAAATCCCTCATGATCAAAGTATACAGAACCCAAACATTGATAAAACAAGATAAGTATGTACTTTATCTTATCATGATTGGGTTAGGTATGTCGAGTCATCATAAAAAAAAAACTCAGTCATTACTGACTAAGCACAGCCCAAAATAAATTAAAACTACGTAAGTGCTGTTGTATTACAACTGATAGTAGAAGTGCCTAGTCTGGCCTATACATCTAATTATCTGACTTAGCCAAGCCTGACAACTGATAAAACTGGTAGTAGTCGCATATTATCTAATTGAAGAGTATTCATAAAACAAAGTTGCAAACATTTTAGATAACACATTGTTGTATACTGCACAATAACAAACCAGTGACATGAAATAATATAAGCAAAACATAACTCGTGATTTATTCTCAGGATTTTAGAGCAGTCTTAATTGGATAAATGACTTACCTAGCGAAGTTAACCAGGGTTAATAAGGTCGTCTCCAATAACTGGGTGATAATAAGCGGACCTTCAACTCTTAATAGAGGTACTCTGGAATTAAAAAAACATATTACAATATTATCATAATGATCCACAGTTTAGAAAATCTTTTTATACATACCTTGGAAAAACAACAGATCCTTCTTCAATAGCACTTAATTTTATATCCTTGCAAGTTAAATCCTTCAAATATGCAAAAAATTCAGGTTCAATATTATCAGGAAGAGTTTGCGTCAAATATTCAATATCTGTAAAAGTAGAATCAGTTGCGAGTAGAAGGAACTTCATAAAGCGCAGGTCTAGGCTGTATATGGTACAAGAAGTGGGTACTTACCACTGTCTGAATAATGGAAATTATCAAGGAACTTTAGACACTCCTCAAGTCCAGCAAATATAGTAAATTCTCCTTGGAATGGATTATTGCGGAAAAATAAATCAAAAACTGCCACATCATTCACTTTATCGGATTTCCAGTATGCATATGCCATTGTTATTTGATATAAATCTAAAATACAAACAATAAGTCATACATTAAGGTTTTACAAGACAAAGTAATTTCAAAGTAAGTAATTAAGTAATTTAGTTATTTAAAGTTTTGAGTTGTTGGAAATTCTGTAGCTCTGCCTACCCCACTCTGGGAATAAAGGCGTGAGTTTATGTATGTGTATGTATGTAGTAATTTCAGCTATGAAAGAGTTAAACAGATGGGTTGATCTTTGTTTCAAATCATTTTTTTCTGCTAATGTAAGGAAACAAGCGGAACAACCCTCATAAGTAACTAATAGCATTTATGTAAAAAACAGTGCAAAATATCTATCACAATATTAAACTTATCATTCATATTAAATACTTCAATAAACATTTACATTGGTTAATTAATAAGCAATATTTCATCATAACAGTACAAAATTTAACTGATCAGCTTGGACAAATAAAGTGGTCTAAACTGAAAAGTAAGTTCTGTATAAACATGTAAATACTAGACACTTAAATTCAACCACAAGTATGAATTAACATTCAGGAAAATAGTGCTTTCATTAGCTTGCAATAAACATCATTGAAAATTATCAATTATTATCATATTGTGACAATAAATGTCTTAAAGGTAAATATTTAACGAGTTGTGAATAGAGCAATGTTTTGTTATTGCTTTCACAATAATAGTTACCCCTAACCTTAATAAAAACCAAAATATAAAAAGATAGGTATTAACTTAGTTTCATCGAAGGTTATTCGTATTCTTGAAAGTTAACTATTAACTAGACATTTGAAATTCGCTCCAAAATGTTATGTTTATTAACTTACCAGTAAGTAAAGGTTGGACAATCCCATTCTGTCGTGCCATTCTTCTATTATTGGACAATTCGACGTTGCTCATTTTCGTTACAACTTGCAAATATACGAGCTCCGATTAAATTGCTTAGGCACGTGAGGAATGTAAGATATCTGTCGTGCGACTAAAAAAAATAATTTCATCGTGATCAACCGCCTGTGCTTATCAGCGCGCCAAACACCATTTGACGGAAAATATACACGCATGCGCATTTAATATCTATTGGATATACCAGGAGGCGTTTTCCAAGTTTAAACAATACAAGTATGATAAGCTCAGCTTTTTAAATAAATTGTGTACTTTGTTTAAGCATTAGAATGATGCCACAAATTCAATATAGTTAATTTTACATTTTTATGACAAACATTTACTTCGAAAGATACTCTATTGCAATCACAGACGCCACAAAAACTTTTTGATACGTAAATAGGACACAAGATTCGTGATGCAGTTAGATTTTTAAAGAAAACGTCTAAGCAATCTTACGTCATCAGCACGAAGTTTAGAGGTCATACGTAAGGTCAACTCCGTCAAAAAGTAACTTCCTTGCGAGAGTAAAGAATTTGTCTTTTCTTTTTGCCTTAATTTTAAATTAGAGAAATTTATATCATGTATCTTCCCAATTCTTTCTGTAAGCTAACTGTCAATATTTTTCATGATTTTTAATTGATGTTTCTCGCCGTGAAACAGCGAGGAACAGTCAGTCCGCACTAACGAGTAAGTGAACAACGGACAACGGCCGCCATAATATTCTAAGTAGTTAAACCTACCTATATCTATCAGTGTTGGAAAATGGAGATCAATATTATGGGGGCATTGGTATTGGGGCGTGTAATTGTTGCGATTTATGCCGTGTGCGACGTGCGACAGCTTAAGAAAGAACAACAAAAACATCTTGGAAAAAATGCCAAGATAGCTTCACTTGTAGTTTGTAGTGTAGGTAGGTAGGATAAATAAATAAATAAATATCAGGGGCAATGTCACACTAATTGACCTAGTCCCAAAGTTCCAAAACTAAGCTCTAGGCTTGTACTATGGGTAGGTACTAAACAACGATATAAATAGAAAAATATATAAGTAAGTAAGTAACTAGGTACTTAAAATACTTTGAAAACATCCATGACATACCTAGTAACAAATATTCGCGCTCATCACACAAATATCTGGCCGTCTGTCTGGGAAGTTAAGGCACATTAGAAAGCCAGAAAAAAAAAGATAGGCACATCATCTTATGCCAAACATACGATACGTACGACATAGTTTTTGGTCGAAAAAGTTCATATTTATCTTGTTCTCTCGGTCAACTTCAGTACTTATCCATAGATGAGCTCATTGAGAAAGCTAGCCGAATGCGAACTTATCCAACAAAATAATATAATGTCGTATTATTATGTCATATTTATATACTATCAGCCCAAGGGCCCGTTCAGACGGACAGCATTTCAACTGCAACCCAGCTGCAAAGTGGCAGTTCCGGGGCTGTTCTGATGCAGTTGGACCAACTGCATCAGAACAGCCCCGGAACTGCCACTTTGCAGCTGGGTTGCAGTTGAAATGCTGTCCGTCTGAACGGGCCCCAATGGAACCTTGACCCACGATAAAACTGTGTCACAGTGACATTATAAAACAATTTGTTCGACACTTCTTACGACTCGGATCATAACGTCGCTGTTACACAGTTCTATCGTGGGTCAGGGTTCCATTGGGCATTTTATTGTATACTAGGTACAGTCTAAGACTTAATGTGACCCTATAAGTTACAAATGCCATTGACGAATTCAACCATTTTTTTAATGGTCACTATTTAACGTTTGTGAGTCGTGACCTCATCGTGACCGTAAGCTGTCTGAGGTCTGACGGATTTTGCGTTACGATCTCGCTAATGCAGTTTTTTTTCTAATATGGCCAGATGCTCTTTTAGTTATTTTGAGACTAACATCCGTGGATGCGGATGTGGATAAAAGAAAATCTAAAGAGATAATATAAGGAAATAACATTAAAAATACAAGTTTATAGAGTTGTTAGTAATTCTGAAGCTCTGCCTACCCCACTCTGGGAACAAAGGCGTGAGCTTATGTATGTATGTATGTATCCAGATAAGTGCATGTCAGTCTATATGCAATAAATAAATAATTATTATGAATACGAAATATATTTTTCAGATGTTTAATATTTGTAGTTTTCGATACTAAGAGTCTCGGAGTTAAACCACGGATAGACGATAACGGACTTGGCGAAAGTATAAGGGTTTCTTGTTGACTACGGAACCCTAAAAAAAATAAGTTACTAGCGTGCGGTGAGCCACACAGATGAATCTAAATGTCTATAAGGCTAATCAATGAAAGTACCTACTTACTATAAGAACACACACACATAAGTAGCACGCGCTCCCGCTGGGCCTCATTCTTGCAGCGACTTGCAAAGGTCCGTATCCGCGTAATCAATCGATTTTCGCTGATGCGGATTCTGAAATAAATGAGGAAGTTCCGCGGTTCCGGATGAGACTATCCGCCCCCTGATCTGTATACCGATTTAAGTCAACGCTGCTAAAATAAGATTCAGTAAGTACATACTTCCATATCTTGCCGCTGTTGCTTGTTTGTCAATTTCGTATGACACTTCAAACCAGTAGGCCTAGACGTTTGCATCCGCCAATGTTCACGTTTGTCGAAATCAAAGACTGCTATTCGGTTGCCTATGTCAAATCCGTATTACATTGAGTTAGCGTTTGCAGCTTGTCTATGCCCACTTGCTAAATTGACAAGGTAAAAATGGGTCACTTAATTTTGCGTAGAACTGAACCACAGTAGGTACTTTTCTTTTAATAAATAATTACCCAGAATAATCAGGTAAACTTACACAATATTATTACTGAGACTGATGATATGTTCACTTCACATGGCATTTTTTGGGGTACCTACGTACCTACTCAATTAGGTACCTAGTTGCTTGCCCATTTATTTTAAACTAACGGCCCGCTGCAAATTTTCGGACTTTCACGGTGCATTTTTCATATCTTTACATACAAACCTTCTCCTGACAATAACTAACACAATAAAAAAAGAATTATTAAATTTGAAGTCGTTAGGAAGTTATGCGCGTAAAGAGTTGTTGGTAATTCTGTAGCTCTGTCTACTCCACTCTGGGAATGAAGGCGTGAGTTTATGTACATTTACACCGAACCGACAATACACTATTGCAAGTTGCAAAAAAGGTGTACTGCCTTTTCGCAGAATTTTTTTTGGCCGAATTTCATTTGCCAACCAACGTTTCGCCGACAATTCACTTTGACAACTAACGATTACCAAAATTTTATATGACAACTTTTTAATTCGCAGAATTATTATAAAGCGTATTATTATAACGCCTTTACACTTTTGGCAGACTCATCATTTGTCAAATCTTTCACTTGGCTTAACAACTCTTGGACGAATAACGTTTAGTTGATGCAACATTTCCCTTTTCATACATTTGGCAAGATAGAAATAAGTAAGAAAAAAATTAACAAATTCTTTGGTTGGAAATTATTATATTTTATATATTTTAAAAAATTACTATATTTTACCACACATGCCTATAACAAAACAAAAAAAGTATGGTAACAGAAGTCTCATAATATGTAACAGAGTCCAGTTAGGTGCGACGACGAGCGAAGTGAGCCGGAGCGTGTTAGGTTGACCGTGAGCTAACCGAAGCCGACTTTTTATTGTAATAAAAAACAAATAAAACTTAAGTCTTAAAAAAGTAGGTATATGAATATTATGCCAACTAAAACATTATACAACATGAAAGTAGGCATTTTGAAAAATAACATTATAAAAAACAGACCACATGTTGAGTTGGTAACTGTTAAGTTGGCAATTTTTTTTTTTTTATCTTGGTTCTGAATTCCGGCGCAATCTGAAGCTCTTGGCTAAAATAGGCGTCACTGTTGTCTGCTGTCGCTGAAATTTGTATTTTTACAGAGAGAAACCCATTGGTCGCATACCTCTTATTCTGTCATTACTGTTTTTGTTTTATTTGAATCTGTCTAAAAGACTTGTAACGCTATGTCTGCGTAGTCTGGTAAAATTCATGTTTTCCGTTGTTATCATTGAATGTGCTAGTGCATTAGGGTGATTCTCAAGCCGGTCTTTGTATCTGCATAGAACATTTTTGATCTCTTCTCTCACTGTTAGAAGGCCTAAGTCTGCATAGATGTTTTTGTTGCTTATGTACCAGGGTATTTTGAACACCATCCTGATCATCTTTGTCTGAAATCTTTCAATGATATCAATGTTACTTCTTGCTGCTGTGCCCCATAATTGAGCTCCATACATCCATACCGGTTTAAGGATGGCCTTGTAGACTGCTAGTTTACTATTTGTGGGTGTTTGTGTTTGCCGGCCAATTAGCCAGTTCATGTTTCTAACTTTAGTATCGAGTTGCTTTCTTTTACTCCAGATGTGTTTCCTCCATGTCAGTCTTCGATCTAAGTGCATACCAAGGTATCGGGTATCTTGGCTCTGGGGGATTTGGGTGCCATTTAATGATACTGGTGGGCAAGTTTGCTTCCTCAAGGTAAATGTGACATGCGTTGATTTTTCAGCATTCACTTTGATTCTCCACTTGTTATACCAGTTCTCTAGTTGCTGGAGGTTATCTTGAAGGTACTTGGTTGCTGTTGTTTCACTTTCATGTACTGCCATTATTACGGTGTCATCAGCAAAAGTACCCGTGACTGCATCGGCGGTAGTTGGTAGGTCTGCAGTAAACAGCAAGTACAGTACTGGTCCAAGCACGCTGCCTTGAGGAATACCAGATCTGATGCTGTGAAGTTCCGATATAGCGTCTTGAAACCTTACTTCAAAGCATCTGTGTGATAAGTATGATTTTAATAATGTATAAAATGTATCCGGTATTTTATTTTTCAATTTGTAAAGCAGTCCTTGATGCCAAACCTTGTCGAAAGCTTGGCTGATATCTAGGAATGCCGCTGAGCAGTATTTTTTATTTTCAAAAGCTTGAGATATGGTATTCACTGTCCTATGAACCTGCTCAATGGTGGAGTGACTTTCTCTAAATCCAAATTGATGCTCTGGTATCATGTCCTCTATATGTGGTTTTAATCTTTCCAAAAACAATCTTTCAAACATCTTTGATAAAATTGGTAACAGGCTTATGGGTCTATAGGATGTTACTTCGTTTACTGGTTTACCTGGCTTTGCAATTAGTATAATTTGAGCAATTTTCCATTGACCTGGAAAATTTCCTGTTCTTATGATGGCATTAAAAATTGCTGTTATCAACATTAGAGCCTTGTGGGGAATTTCTTTTAGTACTGCAGCTGTTATTAGGTCATATCCAGGCGCTTTACCATTGCGCAGGTTTGTGATAGCGTGACGGACTTCCCTCGGTGATATATGCTTGATTGGAGGCGATAGTTGGTTACAATTGTTTAGGCGTTCTTCTATAATTTTCTCGTCTAACGTTAGCGGTGTGCGTGGGTTAGGTTTGAATACTTCCCCTAAATGATGTGCAAATAAATCGGCCTTTTCTTGGGTACTTCTGGCCCACTTTCCTTCAGAAGTTTTAAGGGGCGGAGTGTTTTGAGTTGGTCTTTTGAATGATTTCGTAGCCTTCCATAAGGAGTAGTCTGAGCTCGCATGTGGGGACAGGTTTTGAAGATAGTTTTGGAAAGTATCATTTTCAATCCTTCTTATAAGGGCTGTAAGATTCCTGGAGCATTGGTTGAACCTTCTTTTGTCTTCTGGAGCGCGTGTTGTATGCCAGATTTGTCGAAGTTTTCTCCTTTCTGTAATCTTGCTTCTTACAATTTGTGGATATTCATTGTGCTTGTTCGTATGCCTTTTCACATTAGTAGCCAACCATGCTGCTTCTTGAATGTATGAATTGAACTGCTCAACGCCTTTTTCAATATTCTCTTGTGTTTTTAGTGAAATGTTGAGATCTATGTTATTCTGTAGAACTTCTCGGAATTTTTTCCAATTCGTTTGCTTGTTAGACAGAGTTGGAGGGTCTTCTCTCATTATTACATTACTACTAACTGTGAGGAGTACGGGAGAGTGATCAGATGATAGGTCCGCAACATTTTCTATCAGCATATAATTATGGGATATACCCTTGGTGATGAAGAAGTCTAATATGTCAGGTATTTTTAAAGGATCAGTCGGCCAGTATGTGGGCTGTGTGGCGGATATGCTTTCGAGTTTGTTTTTTTGAATACAGGAGTTTAACTGCCTACCCCTTGGGAGTGTAATTCTAGAGCCCCAACTAGTGTGCTTCGCGTTCCAGTCGCCTCCAGCAATAAAACGAGGACCTAGCATTTTGAAGTATGTTGTAAAGTCTTCACTTTTAAGGATATGTATCGGTGGGCAGTAAATTGCTGATAAATTCAGTGGTCCATTTCGTGTTTCCGCTGTAATTGTAGTTGCCTGAAGAGATTCTTTGTTACTGGGTTCAGATTCGTAGTGCTTTATATTATTCTTTATCAGTACTGCTGTGCCTCCATGGGAGTTTCCTGATGGATGATTAGTAAGGTATATGCTGTAACCAGGTATTTTTATGAAGCTTTTGTTAGTAAAACGAGTTTCTGATGTTAACATTACATCTATGTCATTTGTTTTTAAGAAAACTTCTAATTCTTGCCTTCTTTCAGACAAGCCGTTGGCGTTCCATGTAGTAATGCGTAAACTTACCCCGGCCTGGCCAGCCTGGTAGTGAGATCGACCATCCGGTCCATCATTTTGTCGAACATTTTTTCTAGCATTGCTTCAAATCTCTGACACATGTGCTCAACAACCATGAGGATTGTGCCTGTATCGGTGTTTCTGTCTAATGATGCACATGAGCGGGGTTGTGTTTCTCCTGCACTTTCAGGTTGTTGTTTGTTGTTCTGATCAGTTTTAAGTATTTCTGAATAACTTGTTAGTTTTCGTACAATACTTTCTTTGTTGGTTGCTTGTGCGAATGTGCGATTATGCGACTGTTTCGGTTCCTGGGGCTGGATTGTTTTACTACTTAGAGGCAGACATGGGAAGTTTGTGCTGTTGATATTTGTAACTTGTGGTCTCAAAGTGTTTTTTTTTTGAGTATTATTCTTTTCGAAGATGTCTGTTCTGTACTGTTTGTATTTATTACATCCCTTGTAGCTGGCTGGGTGTAGGCCTTGGCAATTAGCGCATGTAGCTGGGGAGTTTTTGTCCTTTTTACATTGTGTTGTGGGATGGTCTTCTCCACACTTAACACATCGAAATGGTCGCATGCACATATTTTTGGTGTGCCCAAATCGTTGACATCTTTTGCATTGAGCAACTTCTTTCTTTTTATACGGGGGTTCAAAGAAGACTTTGGTGTAATTGATGATTTTGACCATATATATGTCCTTATTATTGGGTTTTGGTTCAAGTTCTACGAAGTAGAGCGGTAGTTTGTCAAGTTGGCAAATAAAACAAATACATTTGATAAGTTGGGAAATGAACGTTCGGCGAAATAAATTTACGCGAAACGTGAGTTGGGAAGTGATAATCGGCCATACAATTTTCTGCGATAAATAAGAGAACCTGCAAAAAACAATACAGACGATGAGAATGCGAATGCTCACAGTCGGCGCCGGCGTCGGAAAATTCATTTGGTGTGAACGATGCCTATCTGACTGCCTAATGTCAGGTGCTAAATAATTCCACAATCGCTCAGCGTGCGCTGAAAAGTATTTAGAATACTACTTGTGCTAGGTAGCTGTCAAGCCTTTACTGTTTATCATATATGTAATTTTGCTTACATTACGTAACTGTACCTTTTGCTTCAGACTTATTTTATTAAGAAAATCAAAATCCATTTGAGACCAAAATGTTTATTTCAGTAACACCTAGCATTCACAATTTTAATTTCCGTACCATTATTTTACTACTAGGTAGCTTCAAGTTACTGACATTTCTTCACGTATACCTATACGTGGGTTGTTCAGAATAACTGCAAAGCAATATTTACCTAAACCTATATTTATTTATGAGTTATGACCTTATGACTATAAATAGGTGCTCTTGACTCGACACTTTATGTACTAATTTGGAAATGTCACTCACATCATAAATAGTGAATTGCGGATTAAAAAACATATACTTAATCCTCGATTAATTTCAATTATAAAATGTTAAAATTAAGAGATCATGTATAACTTAACTCCGTCCGTTGGAACGGAGCTTAGGGCATAAAAATAACTGTGTGTTTGCATTATGGTTACTGCACACACATGTGCCTGCCGATTCTGCGCACCTTAGATTAGATTATAAACACATATCTTTAGACATATCCTATAATCTGTGGATATAAAACACACCTCAAATGCAGAATAGGCGCACGACTCCAGCCTGCAATAAAATACAAATGCAAAACGTACTGCGCTATCTAACGTACAATCATCCTATAATAAAGTGTTCTAGAAACAATAACGACCGAAAACCTGAAAAAATATGTTAATATTCTGGAATGCTAGCGATCACAAACAGCTTATAAACTTATAAATAATTCGCACCACGTAACATGAACAAATATGTGTGTTACCGCGCAGGTAACAATGGGGTCGCTATGGTAACGCGCGCTCCCCTTAAGCAGCGACCACACCAATGCTTAAAAAACGGTGACGGTACGGAATCGCAGTGACGCGTCGTATTAGCACCGTTTTTGACGCACGCTCCCCACACCGCTACTTAACGTTGCGTATATCACGGTACGTCAAAATTGACGCCATGTTATTACTATTACACATTCATTTGTTTAAGCACCGTCTGCGAATTTTGAGCACCGGTGTGGAGAGCATGCGTCAAAAACGGTGCTAATACGACGCGTCACTGCGATTTCGTACCGTCACCGATTTTTAAGCATTGGTGTGGTCGCTGCTTTACACCGCGCAGCTTACCGCCAGACCTCGCCTAACTGTGACACCTAAAAATCGACTTGCGCATTACTGTAACCTCGGGTTACTTTGACCCTAGGGGGTAACATTGCCCACCCCTAAAACCATCTTAAAAATCTAATTATTCTATTAAATGTTACATCAGGCCTAAGCTACTTGTGGAATTCTTGATCCAATTTAAGATGATTACAACCACAATACTTATAGTTTTAGGGGTGGCCAATGTTACCCCCTAGGGCTAAAGTAACCGGAGGTTACGGTATACGTTTTGTTGTTTGATGCTACACTTGTCAACATTAGTATAATAATACAACTTATCTACCCTTACTGAAACCGCGGGTTCGCGAGCCCAACTAGCGTTTGAACTGGCTTACACAGATTCCAAAAGCTGATTAAAAACTACCTCAACCCTAACTATCTACTACTATCTTTTTATTCTTATCAATCACTTTGTCTTTACTATATCATAAAAAAAATTTACATTGTTAACCAAGGAATGAAAGGCACGTTATGACACGAGTCGTGTGTAAAATAAATGCTGTTTTACCCGAGTTAAACACTGTACTTTTCATGTCGACTATGAGGTAACTTGATAGTTAATAATTTTGACTAAAGTAAGATTTTAGCATGTCTCAGTACAGGTTTTTTAATAATCTTACTACAAAGAAGCTGCATAGATTTCTACTACTGTATACATTGACATACCTACTTGGTTATTTTTCAAATTATTCTTCTTCCCAAGGGTTGACATGCATCACATTCAGCCCGCTGGCCTATTACCTATCGCACTCACAATCGCAATCGTCTTCAAATTGGAACAATTGTTTTCATTTTGTATGCAGGCTCGCCTTCGGACTGTCAAAATGAAAACGATTGGGATTGCGAGTGCGTAGGCAGTAAGCCTTCCGCTTCTAAGATAACCAATGGCCTACATTCAGAGTATGAGACATGAAAAATACATTTCCAACCTGCAAGCACCTAAAGCCTAAACCCGTAAACGCTAATCGCCCAGGTGGGTAGCACTGGGCGCGATTCCTATAAATGAAACGGATAGTGTTACACTGGGTAAAGCGTGATGAAGGCGTTTTTACTAAGGGCGCCGCATCGCTCTGTGTCGATATCTCTGGGTCTTAATATATTTTTGTGTGTATTAGTGTCGTAATGCAGGGCAAGGCTAGTCGCTTTAAAACGCGCCAAAGTTGTCCCGTTACCTCTTTTTCTATCTGCCTCTGCACTGGTGGCCTGTCCATTTGGTAAAAACTTGAAAAGTCAGGACGTTGGAACAGACATGTCCAGCCCAGCCCTACTTAGCGGTCTTGACACCCAAATCCGCCCAAAACCCAAATACTGGTCTTAGACGCGCGATTATGTGTTTCACATTTTATAACGTTTGCGATCGCCTAGTTTGCCACGCCAAAACGCTCGCTAGAAAATCTTGGTCGGGTCAGGACTAATAAATAACCTAAAAGTTAATTCTACAAATTAAAATTACTTAAGCAAAACATTTTTCGACATAAGGTGTAAAGGGCGATCGGTCTCCGGGTGATGTTTGTCGTGGTGCAGTGCCAGGCCCCTCCTGGTAACAAACTGCTCCTTGCACAATGTGCACTGGAATGGCTTCTCGCCGGTGTGTTGATACATGTGGTACTGAAACAATAATTTAGTTCTATTTCATGTTCTGTCCATCAGTTTTTCTAAAAGGTTAGCTAGTATGTACATCTTACTAAAAGTTAAAACTAGCCTAAAAAGACATGCTATAAGGGACAGTCTCGCAAAACCTATAATCGCCTGTTATTTACATGCACATCAGATCCGAGTTTTAAAATTTAATTTATTGTAATTGTGTGAACGTTTGTTGTTGGTGTAGCTTATTTAAAAAAAGTTGTACTATTTCGCTCCGCACGAAATTTATCGATAGTAGCTAGGGTACAAATTGTACGATCCTTTTACGGTTTGGACGAGGATGTCGTACGCGTAGAATTGGTTTCCCCGAGCTCTCCCTATTTCGTCCCGAAGGGGGGTCGGTTTTTAAATAATCTTTTCTTAGGTACCCAAGGAATATTTTCTCCTGAGAATTGTCTGTCAGTCAGTCAGCCCCGGAAGAGTTAGCCGAAATCACATATATTTCAGTCAATATCGAAGCAAATCCAGCAACTTGAATTTTAGGGTTAGGTAGTGAAACTAGTTTCCGTTAGTTTTGTTATTCGTCAGCCTGTCTATCTGTCTGTCTTTTTTATGTACACACACATAGATGCTATTGTAATGTAGGTACCTACTCGTACCGCGGACAAAGACAAAAAAACAATTTTAAATAAACGCCTTTCATACTGTAAATAATAATAATAATAGTTTATTAATTAAATTCCATAATAAGTTAGTTATACAAGTTCATTATTTTAAGTTAGTAGGCAGTTACATTAAAATTAAATTAAATACAACAAAATTAAAATTACATTACATTCAATACATACAATAAAATTACAGTTACGTCATGATAGAATAAAATAATAAAAATACTTAGTGGCAGTAAATAAATTATTAGAATTACAACAAAACATAATCAAAATTAGAATTAAAATTTAATTTTAAATTACTATGCATTACTACCTATACTATTTGATCCTATTTTATGACACCAATGCCTTTTCTGACCAAGTGCACTACCAAAACATTTCGTCTGATTCCAAGGAAATACTTTAGTTAATTAGAAAACACAATAATAGTAATGAGGGCGCCACTGGACGCTCGGCGTTTGCTCGGCGCAGTCTTAAAGAACAATCGTTGCCTTTATGAAAGAGTGCGGCATCTCAAAATGAGTCGCTGTTGCAATTTAAATTCAGAACACTTTCTATTTAAAGTTTCCTTTACAACGTCATCATTTTTTGAGTTGTAGCAGTATTGTATAAAAGCAGCGTAAGTGAAAGTAAATATTTTTAATTTTGGATTCTAACTGAAAAACTGTAACTTTCCCTAAAGTTATGTGACTGACCCAGACTTAATATCATTTATGTTTGTCAGAGAGCCATGGAGCGTAGTATTTTGGGGGTTAAATTAACGGACCGCATCAAGAACACAATACTACGCTACAAAACTAAAATAACTGGTGTAGCCCAAACAGCCGCCAAGCTCAAATGGAAAAGGGTTGGGCAAGTCTGCCGCATGCCGGAGAAATTGTGGGCTAAAGTATGTACCAAATGGGTCCCGGGTCAAAATCTTTTTCGATGCATTGTAATTCGTCCCTGGGAAATGTGACAGAGTAGTGGTTTTTGTAGGAAGTAATATTTTATTTTGTTTGACAATGTTTGACAATATTTCACTGATTCAAATAAAACAAACATTTATTTAGATTAAAAAAACATTACTACTTAAAGAGAACAATGACGATTGTGACAGAGTGGAAAATTTCAGTGCATCGAAAAAGATTTTGACCCTCCCACGGGATAGAATTTCGCGTCGTAGCAGACCAAGGCGTCGTTGGCGAGATGAGCTTGATGCCTTCAATCGGGACTGGTGGGAGACTGAACAAGATAGGGCTACGTGGAAAGAAGGGAGCGACGCCTTTGCCCAGCAGTGGGGCATTATAGGCTCTTAGATAAATAAGAATAATAATATCATTTAAGATAAGTAACTTTAATTTGAATAGAAAATTAACTACTTAATAGGTAGGTACTTGTGTTTTTTGAACCAACTTCAAAAGTATTTTTTTTTATGCGTGTTCTCGAATTTCTGCGTCAACTGCGGACCAATTTTGAAAATTCAATTTTTGTTTCATAGGGTACACGTCAGAAGTGGTCCTTTTGTCACCAATATGATGACACGATCTTTGAGGAACTAAGGGAACTCCTCAAATAATATAGGCACACATATAGCAATTTTAGTATTTTCAGTAACAATCCAGCATTTGCATTCAGAAAGTATTATTTGGTGAAGTGGAACTGATGATGAAGACCACAGCTGGCCACCAGAACTTTTTAATGTTACCTATTTAGAGGGCAGCGATAAGATATATCGATAAAGATAGTGGAGTGACTATGACAACGCACATTTGCGGGCCTAGTATGGCTGCGTCTATATCGCGTGTCTACTGTGGATAAAGCATCCGTCACTTATTGACACGTGTACTTATTTACCTGTCAGAAGATGACGGATGTCTTATCCAAAATTTATCACGCGATAAACGCGATAAATATTGGGAATTCTTTTAAGCAACAAAACGACAAAAAAAAACTAAAGTGTAAACTTACTGTGTAATTATCCCTTTTCAAAAAGCTATGGTTGCACACGCTGCATTGGTATTTAGGGACTCCCTTGATATTTGTATTAGGTGCTTCGAGAATTTTAGGCCCCGCAGGGCGCGACTGTAGCGCTGCCTCCTTGGAGAGCGTTATGCGTCGGCGCATCTTATCTACGCGGCGGCCTGGGTGCATCCGGCTCCTGTGAGAGTAGCAATTCCCAGAGCTCGCGAAACATTTTTCACAAAACGGACATTTGTATGGCTTCGCTCCAGTGTGCTGATTGATGTGAAACTGTAAATTACAGACAAGTTCACAGATAAGACAAAGTCTCATAGCAACTAGAAAGTGATATAAGTACTTAATCATGCCTTATATTAGAAATACGAAAGTATGTCCATTTGTTTATCCTTTTCTAAAATCAAAACACCACTAACTAATATTATAAAAGCGAAAGTTTGTGTGCGCGTTAGTTCGTTACTCCTTCACGTTGCAGGCTGGACGTATTTTGATGAAATAGGAATGAAGATAGCTTATACCCTGGATTAACAATTATAAAAGCCTACTTATTATCCCGAAAACTTAAAAAGTTCCCGAAGGAATAATTCTTCGCGAAATAAGTCGCAGGCAGAAGCTAGTCTACATAAAAAAACTAAGAACAAAATAACTGTTTTGTTTTTGATTTCGTTATTGTCAGGGCGGCGGGCCAAAATTTTCAGTGCTGATTATTCTTAAACTGCCTGACGGATTTTTATCAAAGGTGGCTAACAATCAAAGAAAATGTAGATTTTCTTTTTAAAAAAAGCTGCGTCTAAATCCGGTTATCAGTTTAGGAACAACAGGCCCAGCCAATACACAGACAGACACAAATACACATGTCAAACTTATTTCACGTTTTAGAAATGGAGCAATTAACACGATTATTGCTAGAAACACGAATTCCTATTTACCCTTAGGTAATGTTTTGATTTTACGGGCGGAAATGGCGGAATCTTGTTAGAAATTAAAAGTTTCTGCCACGACACTGTCTGCGTAGATATCTCGTAGATATAGATCGTTTATAGCTAATCCCTCGGGAACTGATAATTTTCTGTTATTTAAGTAACCTAGTTAAGTCGGCGTGCCGGTTAAACACATGGGAATGTTCACATACTGTCAAGTCAACTAAGGCAACTGTGTTCTAAAAAAAAGAGGTCCAAGGTTTGAAAATTATTGGTTAAACCATATTTTTTCTAATATCTGTTTGAAGTAAATTATTGTGTTTTGTACGACTAAAATTTATGGATCTTTTAAGAACTAAACTAAACTAACTAAAAACTCTAAACTAGTAAAAATCGCTGAACATATATAGGGGTTAAATCGATAGTATTTTAACTGCTCTATCAGACCTCTCATTTTTGGCTTTGGTTTTAGGGACACCTGTATAACATTGGTAAAAAAAGAATAAGGATATGGAATTAAAAATGGACTTCTTTACTCAAAAATGACATGACAAAAGTCAAAGACATTATTTTCAATAGAAAATAACATTAAATTATTTTGTTGCACATGAAGATAATAATGATAATATGATGTAGTTATACATAAATAATACAGTCTGTAAGCACTCAGAAGGTGCTTCAGGTTTGTACCAAAAAGTTGGGCATGAGCACGCATTTTTTTTCTATAAGACTTTCCATTATTACACGTCAATTAGCTATACAATTGTGAAGAAACTTTTCGTTGCACAATGGAACTTTTTCGATTTCTTAACTAACTGCTAATTGGGTCAAACTTTTTGTTGATCACCCAAATACACAAACAACCAATTTTACCTCTTAATATATTAGTATCAAAGAATAATTATAGATTTTAGGGCTTACCTTTAAGTCTTGATTCCGTTTGAAATTTTTATTGCACAGGTGACAATTGTATGGTCTATCATTGCTATGAGTAACACTATGAGTTTTTAAGTTACTCTGGGTGTTATATGACCGTCCACATACTTTGCAAGTGTATGTCTTACTTGATGTCGACAAATGCATGTTCATGTGAGCAGCTAAAGTTGAGTCAGTTCTGAAACTAAATGTTAAAATTAAAATAAAAGTTTGTCTATTGGTAAGTTCCCATAAATTAACATAGTTAACTCTTCATATAAGCGTGGTTGATGGCACTTGCCACTTGGTGGCAATGTACTAGAATATAATATATTGAACTACCTATAATTGAAAGGCATGAACAATAAAATGTCATTGTAATTCTAAATCTTGTGCAATAAAGTGTATTGTATTGTAATACTCACCATCTCCCACACAGCTGGCACATTCCATTTCTTTTGTGATTTTTCAAATGTACTATTAAATCAACCTTGTAATCAAAACTCTCCCTACAAGTTCCACATTTGAACTTTTTGTTTACTCTGTCTTCACTAAAATGTATCCATGAGTGATTCTTCAGCGCTAGTTCTGTGTAAAAGCTGCGTCTACATGTGAGGCAGGGAAATGGTTTAACTTGGTTCTTCTTTTCTTCATCATCATTTGTGGGCGCTGCGCCTCCCCGTATTAATTTTATGGTCACATTTTCTCCATCAACGCTGTGCAAATGTGTTATATCTTCCTCTTGTTCATTGTTGCAATCTTCCAAATTTGGGGACTGCATGCTATCCGAGTTCTGAAGGACCATCATTGGATCTACACTTATTTCCATTTCTGTAATGTGATTTTCATCATCAGAGTCCTCAGACGTTATTTCAGTTTTAGGAACCACACAATTCTGGGGATCGAGTTGATCCAGTATGATGCTTTGGTTCAAGAGATCTTCTTGGGCCTTACGTGCAGTATCAATAAAGTCACATACAGTTTGTAGCTTAGAACAACATCTAATACAAATATTTTTGGGAAGTTTATCTTCTTCATCCACCTAAAAATAAATTAAAAATATCAGTGCACTGTGACATTCCCACTTGACACCAGTTCATCATGAAATGGGGGTGGGTATTATTTTGAGAGCAGGGCTGCATGTCACTTTTTCTGCATTACTATAAACACAAATATAAAATTAGTAAATGTACTAACCTGTCACACTGTCTTTAAAATTTGATTATAGTCTATTTGAATATTTTGAATATTGAAGTTGCTATACATAGGTTCATGTTTTCTTATCAATTAATAGGTACTAAATAGGTTTGAATATTTTATGTGAGTCAATTCTAGGATTTTATATACGCTATGTGAAAACATGAACCTATAAGATTAAAACTGAGCGTCAAAGTGGAAATAATCATACAGTATCTAGTAGTGATAAAGTGACATGCTTGATTTTTTGACTTATCCCTATAGATTTTGCTGATTTTTGACAAAGCAAGCAACTTAAATTTATAATCAAATATAAATATAAACATGAAACTCTTAAAAGGTAAAATTTTTGAAAAATAGGGTTTACATGAATTTATAGGAGAAACATCACATATGCCACGGATGCACTGCTTTCGCCCTATTAGGATTCTTTTTATGTATACAGAGTTTCCCCATGGCAATACTCCGTATCCAATGGTACCTATGTTACTGTGGTAACCTTTAAAAGCAGTTTTCCGGTTTGGAATTTTTGCAAGTCACCATAGTGGGTTTATAAATAAAAACATTAAAATATATATTTAGTCTAGTATTTAGTTGTAGCTATTTGTATGCTTATTGCCAAACATAGTCATCCTAATAAAGCTGAGTTTACATCTATGTTTACTAATAATATATTTGAATTTGAATTTGGCTGACCAGTTTTTTTACTTACCTACAGCTTGATTAATTTTTATTGATAAATTATCATGTGATTTTATGGTACCTATTATCTTCAGATGACACCATATCAGTGAGCTTTATGTTATTCCTACGAAAAATAAAGTGACTGGCTCTTTTGAATAGAATATGTACTAATGTATACCTGCTATGCAAACTAAAACAATTTATATTAGATAGTAAACAATCATGACCAAATATATTCAAAAGTTACCAAATTTTGAAAGATCAGAGCATATCCAGAGCAAATCCTGGCAAGATAATTTTACTATTAGAGTAAGTGACCATTATTTTGACCAGAAAATTAATTAATCTCTTCTTAATTAATATTAATAGCAAGAATTACAATATTTATTATTTCAGTAATATCTACATTATTAAGGGACATGTGCGCATCGAGGCTGTAGTACCTACGAGGACCCAGAAAGTAAAGTAGTTCTATGAATGTTGAACTTACCTCAATAAGCAAGTACTTGTTAAGCTTATTCTGAAGCAGCATTGCTTCGGCCTCTGCGCTGAATATCATTACAGACACTTCCTGCTCTTCGGCACATAGGCGGCAGCACCTTTCAAAACTTTCGTGCAAGCTTAAAGCCATTATGAATAGAAAATTAAATCCGACGAATTTAACGACGGGCGATGCAGTGCTTCCCCTGCACTGTAATGATTTTTCCTCTTTATTTTCCAATGCGTAAAGACGCATGCGCGTTGAGAGATAGCGATGTTGAGTTTTGTATACTTCGTTATCGCTATTATTGACATTTTGGAACTACTATAGCAGTAAAACGGCAACGCGCAAACTCGTAGCAGGTGCCTTGTTTTCGTTTGTTTGGGACTTTTGGTGACACTGACAGTCAGATGACATTTGGCTGCTGAAAGTTTTTTGTTGGGTTTGCATAGTTACCATCTCAGTGGCATATAAGCTAAGGCCCTGTTGTTTGATCAGTAGTTGAACTAATTGTTAAAATTTGAAAATGGAATCGAAAATTTGACGTAATCTCAAGGAAATGTGTCAAATTTTCAATTCCTTTTTCAAATTTTAACAATTAGTTCAACTACTGATCAAACAACAGGGCCTTAGATATGTTGTAAAAATCGAAATATTATAATGAGTAAAATATAATATTTACTTATTATATTTTGATAGTTGTAAAGAGCATTAAGTCAAACTGGTTTGATTAAAACAAACAGTTCATTCATTATTCAAAACAAGTTTACAATTAGTAAAGTAGGTATAAAAATAAGGTTTTTTTTGCAGTTTTTACAGCTTTTTCACAACTTAATGTAATGGTTGCCATTTCCTTTTAATACCGTCCTCAAACAGTATTTTATTTTAATTTTGAACACCCGGAATACTAATTCAAACACTTTTTTTCATCAAGTTTAATTTGCTCTATAATAAATTGGTTGGTTACGCGGTTTTGCAGTATCAGTCACCAAAGAAATGTGTTTACGTGTTAGGAAGTTTTTCCATAATTGTAAGTATTGTATCGTATCATAAGTTTCAGAAATAAAGAGCCTTAGAAAAGGAAAACTTCTTTGTGATCCTTGGGCTTTCCTTAACCAATTTTATTTGCTTTTAATTTAGTAAATATTAAATGTAATAATGTTAATATCTGCCCAAAAAACCATCCAGAAATAAGTCATTGTAGCATTAGAATTTACATAAGTAGAGTTTGAACACTTTGAACAGTGAGTGGTGACACTGGTGACACAACACAAAATGGGGGCAAATTTAAAATATCACTAGGTAGCTGGAGTAGCTGGTAGAACATAACGACTGTCATAGGTCTGTGGGATACTGGGATATGTACTCGTACTCATAATATGGCAGCTTGTTTCATAGGTAAAATTGTTGCCATGTAAAGAATTTAAAAATATGGTTGTTTCGAATCTAGTATGCGAATCGGGTGCGATTTTTAAGGCGGTGGTTAGTTTTTAAAAATATTGAATTTTTATTTGCTCCTTTTTTGTGCTTATAATGCTATGCTGTTATGTAGTCCCACTTCTCAATTAATAAGAAACTGTAGTCTGTCAAAAAAGGTCTTGAAATTAAAAAGTGGCAACACTGTAGTGTCATCCCTTTCAAATCAATCTAAGAAAAAAAGGGACGACACTACAGTGTTGCCACTTTTTAACTTCAAGACTTTTTTGACAGACTATATGACATTTCAAGTTTACCGTAAGCAACGCCGCGCGGAAGAGCAGAGAACCAGTTTTACTTTACCAAAAGATACGTTCTGAATGCAAACGCTGGAATTATTATTGTTACTTATAATATAATACAAAAATCGCCGTGTATGCCTAAAATATTTCAGGAGGTCCCTCAATCCCTCACGGATCCCTTCATCAGAGGCCCTACTTACTTAGGCGGTAAAGATCGCTTGACCTGCGCGTTGAAATAAGCTTCTTGCAAACGTTGGCATAGGACATTGCGTTAGTGAGAAATTACGATATTCGTTCAAATTTTTACCCGTACCGAACGGCGAGAACGAAAGTGATTCAATTGATAATTGTAGTAAATTGTTAGTTAAATACGAAAAGTACTTAAAAAAGTATGTTATTTTACTTACTCAATCTTAAAGTGACGAATTTGGGGTAGAAAGGGACAAAAGTAGACTTTGTGTCTCCTTCATCTCCGCTCGCCCCGCCCTTTTCGCTCGAAGAGCGTACGCAGACAGAGCGCGGTCAGGAGTTCCGAGTTCAGAGTTCAGAGTTCTGCGTTCTATCGAACGTACCGAGTCTATAACAGTAACGCACACAGCGGGCGGTCAGACCGCGGCGGTCAAAGCGGAACGTCGCGTTCTGAGAGTTCAATTGCCGCCGAGACAGAGAACGCCTGGAACGCCGCAATGTCGGGCGTTGCTAACGCAGAAAAGTTAATTGAATTAGTTGGGGAAAGAAGTTCATTATACGATTTAAGTGATGTGTGTTCGAATCTACTGCTAGTACAGTCAAGGACTTTAATTGTTAAGCCACCATGGAACCCTGTCATAATGACAGCGTCAAACCATATGAAAGAAATAACGCTCAAATTAATGATCAACGTTATGCGACAGGGTTCCATAGTGGCTTAACAATTAAAGTCCTTGACTGTACATGAATAAATACTGTAATGTCATTTTTTATCCTTAATAAATAAATACAAATCTTAAAAATACAGCCAGCCTTTCTTTTGCTGAAACACACTTCCTCCAGTTATTATTTTGTTTTTCGATATGAGGTTTCAGGATGTTATACAATTCATTAAAACTATTTATCGACATGCGAAAATAAACAGAATATTTCTTCATCTTTAAGTAAATCCTGAAAAATACTACTAAATTCGCCTTGTTCTTCTCGCATGGTGTTAATTGGGTGCACCCAATACTTTTTTTTTTTTAGAAGCTACTAAGCTCCACAAGAGCAATAATTCTTCATCGGAAGATGAACTCTCTAGTGACATGTTGCATGTACGAAGACACGAACGAAACTAGAACGCGAGAATTTGAACGCCACTTGAGTGTGCGTCGGAACTCTTGAGCGGTCAACAGTCACAGAACGCGGAACTGTGACCGCTCTCTGTCTGCGTACGCTCATGTGTGATGGACGTGATGGTGGTTTGATGACGAGTTTAGTATGAGTGCTCGCACCCATTATTTACTGAACTTCAAGCTCTTATGGCATTCTTGCTTAAGAACAAGTAAAAATTTAAATTAAATCTCCCATTTGTTTTCATACAAGCAGCTTAGTTAGAGCTGTGTCGAACTGTGGTTAAGACTGCACCGAGCAAGCCGAGCGAGGCGTCCAGTGGCGCCCTCATTACTATTATTGTGTTTTGTAATTAACTAAAGGATTTCCTTGCAATCAGACGATACGTTTTTGTAGCGTAGGTAAAAACACAATTTATGGGATACGTAACCAACTTTAATAACAATTACCCTTTGAGTACCTAGTCACTTAGTCAGCTTAACGAGAAAAGGTGGCCAGTTTTTTCCATTAAGTTGATAACTCGAAGGTGAATTGTTATTAAACTATGTGATAAACCCTATAACTTGTGTTTTCATTTGTAGTACAAAAACCTGCCGACCAATTTTAAGAAAATCCTTTAGTTTATTAGAAAACACAATAATAGTAATGAGGGCACCACTGTACATCCGGCGTACGCTCGGCGCAGTCTTAACAACTTAGTTTCTCTTACTTTTTTATCGCTAAGTACCTACCACTAAAAAAAAACCGGGCAAGAGCTTGTCGGGCCATGCTTAGTGTAGGGTTTTGAAGGGGATACGATACACACAAAAAACCGGCCAAGTGCGAGTCGGACTTGTGCACCGAGGGTTCCGTACAAACCTTTAGGTAATAAGGTTTATGTTTAAGTTTTTTTTTTTTTTAATATTTGAGTTGATTCAATGAAGGTATATGGCGGTTTACTATTTATGACGTAAGTATTAAAAAAAAACTACTTACAAGATCTCGTTCAAACCAATTTTCGGTGGAAGTTTGCACGATATTGTACCTACTTACATCATATTTTTTTTTTAGTTATTCTCATTCTCTTATTTTAGAAGTAACAGGGGAAACACATTTTGCCTTTTTGAAAGTGTCTCTCACGCAAACTATTCAGTTTAGAAAAAAATTATCATACAAACTTCAAAATCATTTTTGAAGACTTATCCATAGATGGGTTACCCACACGTATGGGTTTGGAAAAAAAATGAGTTTCAGTTTTAAGTATGGGGAACGCAGTGGGCGGAGCACATCACTTGCATAACAGATGGCCGATGTGGTTGAAGAGTTCACGGGTGGAGTTTGCGTACCGAAAGAAGCAGCTTCGGTAGACCTACAACGAGGTGGCCCGACGACGTGGCTAAAGTTGATTCAAGCGGGGCGCAATACCGGTCCTTTGTGGCAAACCTTTAAGGGAGGCCTGTACCCAGCAGTGGACATGTAAATGAAATATCAGAAATTAATTCAGTAGGTATGCTGGTTTTATACGAAAAAAAAACCATACATGACCCAGAAATTTTCACCTTTCTACGAGCTTCCTATCAAATAGTATTGGGTACTCAATGCTCGGTGAATATGCATCTTGAGGGTTACTGAACACTATAACAATCAGTAAAGTAATATCATGTTTATGATGGTTTTTTTCTCGTCAACCCCATGTTGTGGGGTGTCGATGTCGTTGAATAGGTTTTACAAAAATATTTCGCGTTTTAAATTATTTTTCGATTAAGTGATCAGTTTAAGATTGAAAGTGCTAATTTTTGTTGGACTCAAGTCCAAACCGAAACTACAAATACAAAAAATCTGAAAAATATCTTAAATTAAAGCACATATAACGAATTTCAAAGGAACTATCACGACTAAGTAGATTTGATTGGTTCCTGCCTGAGATACAGGCGACTAAAATGTTTATACCTAGGTATCTACCTACTAAAATAATCTAAGACAGCATTGGTGTGAACGATGCCTGAAAACCGGCCATGAGCGAGGCGGACTCTCGTGCCATTCTAGTATGAACGGGCTTCCAATTTTTATTTTTTTATTATTTGTTCTTAGCAGCAGCAGAAATATACCTACACTCTGAGAAAATTTAAATTGTTTACATGATGGGTTAGGTCTTATGAACCGTAATAGTACGGTTCTAGAGATATAGCTCGCTGACAGACAAACAAATGGACGGACGGACTGCGGCGGCTTAGATACACACTTTGGGTACGGAACCATTAATTTTAAATGAAATCGTCCCAAAGCACTATTGTCTGTTGTGTTGTGTCTTAACTGAACGCCGTCAGCGCCGAGCAGTCAATATTGGGTCATTTTGTATGAATTTCCAATGATCCCGAACGAACGTGGTCGAGTTCGTCTGGCGATTGACAAAGGCATGAGTCGGTGACGATATTTTTTACGTAGGTAATCGTGTAAAGAACAGAATCGCCATCGCCATGCCACAAAGTACTCGCTGCCTTTACTGAAACGTGATCATTTCTTGTAAAAACAATAGGAAATGACACTCGTCCGATACTCATATTTTTTGCAATGAACTAGTAATGTGATGTGACTCGGCGTAGTCGCGTTCTACCGTGGTATTTGTCAAATAAAAAAAACACAAGTCGGACTTGCGCACCGAGGGTTCCGTACCCTTGATATGAATTTCTATTTGAGACTGCGCCGAGCGTACGCCGGATGTACAGTGGCGCCCTCATTACTATTATTGTGTTTTCTAATAAACTAAAGTATTTTCTTGAAATTGGTCGGTAGGTTTTTGTACTACAAATTAAAACATAACTTATAGGGTATATCACATAGTTTAATAACAATTCACCTTCGAGTCATCAACTTAACGGAAAAAAATGGCCACCTTTTCCCGTTAAGTTTATTTTTAAAGTTGGTTACATATCCCATAAATTGTGTTTTTATTTGCGCTACAAAAACGTATCGTCTGATTGCAAGGAAATTCTTCAGTTAATTAGAAAACACAACAATAGTAATGTAATGAGGGCGCCAATGGACGCTCGACGTTTGCTCGGTGCAGTCTTACTATTAATACCTCTACGCGAAAGGGGTAGTAACTTTAAAATTATTAAACGACAAACGTATTCTTATTATATGATGTAACTAAAAATTTACGGTTTTCGCAATTTCTCCTTTATCTGTGCTATGAGACGTTACTTCGTACCAAATTTCAAGATTCTGAGTTCACGGGAAGTAGGTACCCTAGGTTTTAATTCCCTTGCTAGTTTCGAAAATTTGCGGCATAAACGGCTGACTTTTAGAAGTATTATTTTTTCACAGCTCTAAAGGACAGTAGACTTGAGTATTTGATAAGTATAACTTTCAGCTTGACACCTCCACGCGTTCCTGAGAAAAAGGGTCTTGACAGACGGACGAACGGACGGACGGACAACAAAGTGATCCTATAAGGGTTCCGCTTTTTCCTTTCGAGGTGCGGAACCCTGAAAATCAACAACAAATTATCACTCAGAAGGGATAGGGCTTCTTGGGTACTGCGCGCTGCTAGTCATAGGTATGTATTTGCATGCTTTTTTAATTACCCACTAGGTTTTAATTTTAGATATTTGTTGTTTAGTTACCTACTCGTATGTTTTAGGGAATATTTAAACCAATATTAGGGAGACAAGGAAACATCAAAGACTAAGGAACAAAATATTCGAGCTAATTACACAAAATAAATATTAATCTTTTGGAATTAAACCCGAAACCGTTTGCTTCATAGGCACGGTGACTATCAACCGACTTAGCTAAGTGCGTTCATTAACATCTAAGACACAATACCCTACGCGTACCACCGCCCCGCTGCACTCGCGCTCGTCGCAAAAATATTTGCCACTACCGGTAATCAAACTCCGGATCGCTAGCTTCGTAGGCAGGGTCACTAAGAACTAGGCCTACCGCGTCGCGTCACTCGTGTTGCTCATCGAACCTGATAAAAAACCACATTCATCAAACACACCCATCAAAAGCAGCATCTAGTTTAAAATAAATAAATAATATATTATTTCGTTTGTGATAAGGTTTGTAAATCTAGCTAGAACTTCTGAATCAGGTGAGAGGCCCTAAATACCTAAATAACTATTCCAAAATATTTTTTTATGATAAATAAAAGGAACAATGCGTTTAAGTACCCATATTACATTTAAATTTTTTTGTTACAATAATAATCATTTCTGGACGACCGAGCGTCGGTCGCTCGGGTTAAAAATGTATTTTCCCGAAGATGGCAACTTGTCAGATCAATGTTTCGCCCCCGTAGACCCCCACATTGCCAACTTCATTGATATTGATAGGAAGAGTACGTATTATTATGTCATTGCGCTTGTTTTTTTTCTTTGTATCTTTCATCGAATTGCTTTGCTTTAAGCCGCCTTTGTTGTAACTTTATTTTATTTTTTTCCATTTAAATAGCCAAGTAGTTTGCTGGAGAAGGCCAAGGTAGTTATCAAAATGCAGAATTACAAAATGGAATTGCATGCAAGCTAAAGGGGATAGTAAGGTAGCAAAGAAGGTAGACAAGTAAAGGGGGGTGCGGGGCATCGTTCTCGAAGACCGGTCCGCGGGCTGCGCAGGCGGCGGCGGCGCGGCGCGCGGGTGCGCGTGGGCAGGGAGGGAGCCTCGCGCAGCGCGGGCGGAGCCCCGAGCGTGCGTCAGTCGCGCAGCGAGCGCTATTCCACAAGTACGTCGGGTGGCGCTGCGCCAACCCGCTCGCGTGCTGGTGTTGTGTCACAACGGTGGGCCTGGTCGGTTTCGAGAGCTATTCGTTCCGGCACAAACATGGCTCTAAACTCGGATAGTGAACAGAAATCGAACCTGGTCCTCCGCGTGGACCAGGACTCAGACTCAGTTTTGCAGTCATTGTTTGACACAGTGCTTAAACCAGACTCGAAACGACCGCTACAGGTGCCTCTGCGTATGCGACAGCTTCCAAAGTCGTTCTTTAACCCGCCCTCGACCGGTTCTAAGTCACCGTCTGTATCTCACTCGCGAGAGAACTCGGCCGACTCGGCGTTCGGGTCGTCGTCGGCGACCGGGTCGACGCCGGTGTCGCACTCCAGGGCGCACTCGTCGCCAGCCAGCCTGCAGCAGACATACGCAGCCGGTCAACAGACCCAGCAGCCTCCACTCCACCACCAACACTCAAAACAAAGATCATATGACGTCGGTACACATCTCCCTGACGAATTAGGACCACTGCCATCTGGTTGGGAGCAAGCACGCACTCCTGAAGGACAGATATATTATCTCAAGTGAGTCTTCCACAATTATCTTACAATTATTGTTCAAAATATTAATTGAAATTAACTTTATACATCATAAACAAACACTCATCTCTGGCGTCGAATGCACTTGATAGCTTCGCTACTTGACATAGTTTCTGCGAATAATTAGCCATATGGTCATTAATTTGCAGCGGAATATGCCTGTCTTAGTGCTAGCCCTCTATAGGTATTTAACGTTCATACAGTTTGTTTACCTGTGCTTATCCGTATCAGATTTCTAAAATGACCTCATATCCGTTTATCAGCACAGCACCCACTGCCACCGATATGGGACTTTTCTGGTTCTAAAGAGTTGGAAAAGTCTTCAAAGAGTTGAACAGTTAGGAGTCAAATGTTATTTATTTGTTGCTCACATGGTATCACAAAGTGTAACTGATACATAATCAATTATCTTAATTACTTATCTATATTTACCAGCGGTTATTTAAAGTTTTCAACTTACTATCACCGAGATAGGATCAGAGTTCCTGCCGAGAACCAGTTGGATGATGGCTCACACTACACTTGTGTCGTTCTCTCCGCTTCACGATCAAACTTGATAAGATAAAAGTGGGTTTAACAATTCACTAATATCCGTTACGTAATAAATAGGTACTCTTTTTGTTTTAAAATCTCACCATCTGTCACCATCATCAATATCATCATATTTCACGATCCTGACAATGATAGGTGACAGCTAACCAATAATCAAATTTTAATATATTAAATTCTACTATATTCTCCACCGTTTTTTTATAGAATAAATAGCATATCAACAGGGGAACTCCTTAAGGGGAAATTCAAAATACCCTGCAAAACTGATAAGACTAAGTGTTTGACACGATCGGCGACATATTCTTGGCCTCTATTCTAGGTGGTAAATTCGTCTTTGACCTGTTATAGTACCGACTTATAGTATTGTTTTTCACTCGGTCGCCATTACTGTTAAGTAAATAAGAGCTATGAAAACGTTGACAATACGATAACAGGTCAAAGACTGTATGGTTTTTACCGCCCTGGTGTGGCCTTAAGGGACCACCTAAGTTCTCCTAGTTCCTAAACACACCTAAAGATATGCTCACGATGTTCAATATGTACTTTGCCTGTTCATGAAACAAAACAATTGTAAATGAAGATAATAATTATCTACCTAACTTCTTATCTCTATCACTTATTTTGCCAATTTTTACAACTTAGGTAGGTACCCTACTTTACCTGCTATACTTAGAATGACTCTTTTTGAAAGAGCTTTAATACTTAAATGACTCAAAATGGATAACATTTAACTTAACGACTGTTGAACAAAAGAGGCCAACCCCACCTCATCATGTCACTTTAATCTTATCGCGATCGTATAGTGGCGTAGAGTATATAAGTACGAGAATAATAAACGCAGTGATAAGAAACGGAAAATGAATCACAAATCTTACAACAAACCAACACTATGACGTCAGAGTAACAATCGGCTTTATCTAATTAAAATCAAGGAACTATACAGGGATTTACCGGATTCGAGAAGGCATAAGCCATACATAATGCCAGGTATAAATTTAATTATACATATAGTGGCTTAGAGAAGTTACCAGCTTTGCTATGCTGGATGTGTATCAGTATTAAAAATCAAGTTATAAGTTACTTTTTTATAAAAATAAAATATAAACAAAGGGCAAGCGGCAAAATGTATGTTAATCAATATAAAACGTGCGTAAGTAAGTTTACCATACCTAAAATACACAAAAGTGAACGTACCTAAAATACACAAATCAGATGAAACAGTGTTGCTCACACCTCACAGTAGACGCCTGTGATTAATACTTCGCATCGGTTCGTTAGCGTACATCAGGGTTGCCAACGCGGAAGACCGAGTAAATGGCACCGACGCACTTCATAGCACCCTGAAAATATTGATATTTCGAATATCAAAGGTATTTAATTTAGACCGGCGGCTCCGCTTGGCTCGGCGCGGGCTGCAGCAGCGCCGCGATGGACCATTGCAAGCGGGGCGTTTCTTCCGCGTCGGTAAATAGACCTGGTGCGCGGCGTTTCTTAATTGCGGGCTGAGGCGATGCTTTATAAGCTCCATAACGTCCGTCGGCTCGCGTCTCGCCTGCGAAATATTTGCTTTAATTATTATTGGAATGGAGTGGTAATTCTCAGTGGTTTTGTTCGGCTAGACTTGGCGATGTTCCGAACCGGGTAGCGATGCAAATTGCCTTGGCGGACGCCCAATGCGGCGCTACGTCCGGTAACTTCTGCAGAACGGCCAACACCTAGACATCGAATCTTGACCTGAACTTCTCACTTTTATTCGTGCTAGTTTTCACTTTTACCGCCACAGAATCCGCAATCAAGCCGTACCTTGATATAGCTCGTGAAAGTTTTATAGATGGGACAACTTATTCTGTATTTACCAGTTGTTTACATTGCTCCACCTAATTCACCGTTTCTCTGTGCGATTATTTCAACAGATAATTTTAAGAGATATCTACCTAGATTTTGTTAATTGTATCATACTGTACAAAATGTTTTAAGCAGTTAGTTTTAATTTTAAATAATAAATAAAAACCGTTTTTTTTAAATATAGCATGAGATTATTGTCTTAAAATGAATGTGTACTTATTTCCTTTTACCGGGCGACGACGTGGTCACAGTGGAACTCTTGACTCTAAACAAGTACAGTATGCAAGTCGCGCTGCGTCGCAAGCGAACGTCCCTTGCTTAAATATGAGCAGGCTGATTGAACTTCGGGCTATATATCCTTTTACGGTGCTGTCCTTTGAATCCTTAAACAGAGACGCTTGCGCTGAATACAAAATATTTGAAAAACACCTACGCAAACAAATTGTCAGGCGTGAGTCGGATTTGGTGACTACTGTACGTCGCGTAGGTACTCTTGTTGTTAATTAATTGTTTAATTCATATGAATCAAACCTTACCCAGTACCTACCATACCCTTTAGGCGTTTTAACCGACTTCAAAAAAGGAAGAGGTTTTCAATTGAATTCGTCGGGATATTTTTTGATTATTTTGCTAGCCATAATAAATTGTGATTAATGAATGATCAAGCGACAAAATTACATTAAGTAATAGTAAAAATAAAAGTAATTTATTTACATAATTAACAAGAGAATTAGAATTATGTTTTAGGCTACTATACGAGTAAGTAAGTATAGTTATGATTCGCATTGGTTTGTGTGACCTCTTAATGTGACTTCTTATTCCATTTTGTTACTGTAGTCCCCCAGTCTAATATCTAATATCACAGAGTCTTGAAAACCTCATATGTTAAGTTAATTCAAATTTAGATTTGTGTTTAATTTTTTTGGCGACTCATGATAAATTAAATTCTATTGTGGCCAGTGAAACGGTAAAGTATCTCCGTCCAACTGGGCGAAATTTGCGCATGTGGCAGGTAGGCCCAATACTTGTTTGTATGGAGAAAGGTACAGCCTCTCGCTCGGACGTCTTTGGCAAGGCCGTTCGTTCGCGGCGTGTGCTCGATAGGCTAGAGCGGACCGAGCGGTTTGTCTGGCTGTCCGGTTACCTACCTCACAAATACGACATCGCTAGGTTGCCAATATCCACCACGATACAGCTGCCTAGTACTTTAAACTTGTTTAATATTACCTGGGGCACATTATTATATCAGTACAGTATGTTTATTTAAATTGTAATTATACTATTTAATTAACACGAAGAATCGTAGAAACGATTTGGAAATGAAATTATGTAAGTGTACTGAGTATGCAATACGGTCGTTAATTTGCTAAAGAGGTAGCTAATTAGCTTAAACCTCACGACGCGTTCTGAGAAAGGCACGGCGGAGAAGTCACATGCACTACAAGTGGACTTATCATGGAGTGAAGTGCGTTCACAGCGATAACATTAAAATACAGTCCACTATCGCTGTACTGCCTTCTGAGAAGTCGACGCGAGCCGGCGCGGGCGCAGGCGACAGGTAGCTGCGGCTAACGGCACTCCGCTGCGAATACTATTTTCGTTTTAGAACAAAATAATGTGCCGTTAATATACTTTCTCTTACTTAGCGCTATTTCTTGGAAATAGCATTAATTAAAAGAAGACAACACAGCATAACAATAACGTAATTTATATTTTTAGTATTATTATGCTCATTCATTTAGAAGAATTTTGGCTTCGTAAATAGCTCAATCCCTACCTAGAAAAAGGTTGAGATATGCTTGTTTACAACGTTTTTTTCTTTTTGCACGTACCCAGTAAATACGCGAAAACTAAAAACCAAACTAAGAAACTAAGTTAATTAACCTAAGGGTAACACGTATGCAAAAGGTAAATTTAATCTATTGCGTCAAGCATTAGATTAATTATTTTGCACATTAATTGTACCGATTGTGCAACGAATGGTCACTCGCATTGTAAATTACTCCATTAGTAATGTCTTGACTTACGTTGCTAACAAAGTATATCATTGTCAGTGTTTACCTACACCTGTCTTATATAAGAAGTAAATAGACAATGATCAATCCACTTGAAGTACTAACAATACGAGTGGGTTAATGATAAGTGATAACATTGATAGAGGAACTAAAATTATCGGGACCTCTCTTTTTAACAGCTAAGGACACATAACTAGATGTAACATTTAAGCTATACCTACCATTGATGGGTTCTCCTATTGTAGCCCGAAAAATTTGAACCCTATTTTCACTAACACTAACTTCATTAGCCCTAAAATCAAAAATCCGAATTTTGATTTTTCCTAATTGTTCATTAGGCCTAATTTTAGCATCCCGAATTTACGTCATATCAATTTTTTATATCCGATTCTTAAGAGCCCTAATTTTAGTAATCCGATTCCTATAAAGACCGATTATAATACCTAATGAAATTAGCTTTTATGAAATTCGGTCTAGTGGGGGAGAACCCCATGGATGACTATAGATTAAAAACAAATTGATAACAAGCCAAATTAGGTAGGTACATGTGGCAGGCAAGTTAAATGTCTAGGCAGGATATTTCACACCTAACTTATCCTTGCACGGTAGGGTAAACCATATAGTTATTGCCCACTTAAGGATTTCAAACGCATTGACATGCAATAAAAAAGAAAATATGATAGGTACCAACTTTTTATTACTATTTTCTTATGGCCTAATAGACTCTTCTATAGAATACAAACAGTTTTTAATTAAAACTTACGTAACATAGGAAATAATGCAACGAAATTAAAATCATCTAAAAAGTACAGAGATTGCCCATAGCCTACAGTAATTGCCATATCACAGCATAGTAATTGCCCGATGCCTTAAAATCATATAAATCAAAGTCTTTGTCTGACGTCAGTCGTCGGAATCGACTTTAAACATAAAATAAACATTAAAAACAAAACATTAAACTCAAATCTAGGTAACAAGATGGTTTAAAATAAGTTAAAAAGGGTTGCGTTTAGCTTTCATAACAGCACCAAATAATTCTTTCGTTGATGATGATGATGAGTCAGAATCACCAGACTCAGAATCATCTACCATAAAGCAATGATGGCATAAAAATAAATTCAAATCGGTGTTGTCGGGTATATGTTCCTTATGGTTTCGAGGAATGCAACGCGCATGAAATATTTTTGGGTTCGAGTTGTTGCTTAAAATGTTCAGTTTGGTCATAATTTCCTTTAATTGTATCTGTTTCATTAATATTTACGGTCTCACCATTGGCGTTTATCATAGAATCTTCATTTTCTGGAATTCTGTTAGAATGTTCGTTTATCTTTACGGTCTCACCATTAGTCTTCAACATAGAATTTTCATTTACTTTTAATTTCGATTTATTTTTAATTTTTGCAGTCTTTTTGTCTGAATTTTTAGTCTTTTTCTTGTCTCTTATTAACTTCTTCTCTTCTTTCACTTTTAACAAATTTTCTTTTTCTTTTTATTGCCCGGGCAATAACTATAGACATTACCACATGGCAATTACTAAAAAAAGGGTGGGCAATTACTAAAAATTTTCAAATTTTGGTTCAGTGATTGCCCACGGCTAAAATAATCGTTAAGATTTAAAATTTAACACAGATTTGCATTGAAAACGATGTTAGGCTACATTTACTTTCATCACATTCATGCAATACAAGCTGAATATCAAATAATCAACACACAAAAATACTTTAAGAAAGTAAGTTCTTAAGAAAACTGTTAAAATGCTTACCTGGTTGAGTAACACTTTCACCCATCTAGACAAAATCCGCCATTCCTGTTTTTTTTCTAGAGTGTTGCCAGATGTCAATTTTAAATCTACTAAACATTAAATTACAGCACCATCTAGCGAATTCTAAACCAACTAGAACGATCCAATGCTAACATTCGATAATGTTTTTTTTAAAGCGGGCAATCACTGCCAGTGGGCAATCATACCCTGGTTTACCCTATGTCAGTAAAGTTGAATAAACCGAAAAGATCTGTGATGACAATATTTCGTGGGAAAGTATAATAATTACATAAGAAAGGTGAGATTTTGCATTGTGCAAGGTAGGAAAGAGTGTAAGAATTACTTATACTTAGAGACGAGGTGATTAATAAAAACAATCTTGAGACAATATGGGTATTGCCTGAAAATAATAATTGACGGGGAAGAAAAGGAAGAGAAAGACGTTCTTATAACGATAAAGTGAAGTAGAAAGTATAAACCGGTAAAGAGAATGAAGGGTCAAGCTTAGTGTAGGGTTCCGTCGCCGTTGCCTAAATAAACACGAAAAATATGTACAAAATCCTTAATGAGTATCTCGAGAATCGATTTGATAAGTATTATTTGGTGCTAGGTGATTTTTGCTTCTAATCCAAGAACAAATAAAGTTTATCTACTGAGTTGGAGTAATTTACCTTTTGAATATGTGTCTGTGCTTTTTTGTTATTTGTAGTTAGGTAAATCTAGGTACAAAAACCACGTGAAAATTGGTAAAATTTATTTTTTATTCATTTCATTATTTCTGTTTATGCGCGGTATAGGTACCTAAATAAATACTTATCTACAATCAGCTCATTGTCAGTGACTTTGATAGTTTCTGAGAGAAAGTGACTGTACAAACAGACAAATTGACAAACGAACCAATCGTTGTATTGCTTTTTTGACAGATTATGTAAATACTAAAGTAAAATATGAATAGCTATACCGTGAATAGATTCTGTACCTCTAGTGTATTTTTACACACATAAAAAACGTCACGATCGCGTTTGCGTTTTTACCTTAGCTTGTATGTAAACTTAAAAAGCGCCCCAAGCGGCGAATAGCTGAAACTATAACAGCGAGTGTATTTAACTGTCACGTTCGAATACCGGTACGTTTTAAACGCATCGAGCGCGTTTTGAAACGCGTCGAGCGCGTTAAGTGGTATGACAGCAGTTTTGGGTGTTTTTGCGAGTGTAAGTTACAACTTTGACAGTTCTTTGTGTGTATTAAACTCGAACGCGATAGTAAAGTTCTCACTTCGTATTTACGCAGTGAGATCGTCAAGTGAGTGGTGAAACTTGTCGGTTTTTCGTATAAGTAAATTGAATGATTTAAATATTTGAACCAGTTGTTTCTTAATTTACTATTTTCAACATCAAAGGGGGTTATAACATTAACCAATTTGATTTTTACGATCTAATATCCAGATTTTTACTGTTTTAACTACAATACATAAGATTCTAACTACAATTAAATCTAATAAAATTCAAATTAGGATTGCTAAAATGCAATAGTTCCCCTTTGCTGCAGTTTAATTAAACTAATACTGTAAGCCTTAGGTACTGATGGATGTCTTATGTCAGATATTATAAACAAACTGCACGTACCTATTTCAAATAGGTGCCGATAGGAGTAAGATACAGCTTAAATTACCTTATCTTACCTTGGTTATTTTTCTGTTTGGCCTAGTTGACTGGTAGAGAACGCCATTGGGCATTAAGTCCACTATTTGTACTTTTAATATTATTTTATATCAATGGAAATAAATGGCTTTATTACATTACTAGCGACCCGCCCCGCTTCGCTTTGGTTTATGTGACTTTTCTGTAACACCCGTACATAAACCAGAACCTATTGTACATATCAACCTTCCTCTTAAATCACTCTATCTATTGCTGAAAACTGCATTCAAATCCGTTGAGTATTTTTATTATATATTAGTTAACGGTAAATTAATAACGGTAAACAGACAGTTCCCGGAGGGATAGCGATAAACGACTTCTACGCGGATGTAAAGCTAGTTATAATAATAAAAGCAGGCATGATCAGTTTGAATTTTATTAAGATTATATTAACTTTAAACTGAACATCAAATGACAAACACCAAATGACTAGGTCCTTTATATTTGATGTGACTTTTTTTTAAGGCTTACATTTTTATTATTCGGTGTAAGTATGTACATTAAAAAGGGAACCAGTTACCGGTAATAAAATAATATATATCTTCAAACAGAGCCCTAACGTGGCCAATTTACTCAAAAATATCTGACACGCTCTTATGCCTCTACTAGAAATGTATCTGATATTTTAGAGCCCAATTTTGGATACTAGAGATATCATTTTGTTGGTGTTATGGCTTTTAAGTGGAAACTCATTATTTTTCTACATACTTTTATTTCCAAAACTAAGGTCTACTTATGAGTACTAGACATCAATAAACTTACTTTTAACTCACGAACAAATACTTGCGCTCATTACTCATATACCTGCCCTTACTGGGATTTCATTATGTATATAATACTAAACAATAGTTATTAATAATAAAATCACCAATTAATGGTAAAATTTGAAGCAAACCTAATGTTAGAGCCAAGTCAGCCATAAAATCGGTTGAAGGTTAAAAGTAAATAATATTATAACTTTGGAAACCTTATTAAAACACTGTATGTAACTTCATTATTTTACTGATATTGAATAATATATTATATTACATACAATAAAAAAATAATTAGGGAACAAAAAATCTTGAACATGTTGCCCGGGAGTACCTAAGCTAACTATGAACACAATAATATACTCAATAAAAAAAGCACTTAATCATTACAAGGTAGATAAGAGACGCTCTTGTCACTAGGTAGTCTAGGTAACCTTAGAAAGAAGAAACAGGTAGTAAAGTTTTTTTTATATGGAGATGATAATTATGGTCAATTTTATACTAACATTTGGCAGTATGGAATTTGTACAGTCGAAGTCAAAAATATGTTTACTATTTAGTACCTTGTCTATTTAACGTCATGTTTAAAGTGTCATATGAAATTAACACAGCGATTAAAGTGACAAGGTACTAAAGTGTAAACATATTTATGACTTCGACTGTTACATTGTTACTTAGATACCCAGACAGTCTTTCTACTTCAATCAAAAGTACCTAAGGCAAAATATAATTAAGGTAACCTTAATTGAATAAAATATAACTATGTTTTTATAATACAACCATATGTATTTATTGTATGACGTGTTTGGTGTTAAGAAACTAAACTTTGTAATTTTCAATGGCAAAATTTGGATAAAAAAAAAATATAATGTGCATTTTCATAAATTCACTAAAATTAATAAACTCATAGTTTTTTTCAGACAAAAATAGTTATCAATAAATATAACAGTAAAGTTGTAGTACATTTTATTGTGTTAATTTTTTTCAATTAGTTTATTAATTGCAGTTATGATTTGCATCGAAATGTCCTGCCACCCTGCTTGAATTTGTTGTTCCCTTTCTTTCATTTCCATTTCATCCCTATGCTTCTCATCCAGTTGCGGCATCGGCGAGCACGGGGCTTGGCTTGGGGGCGATTGCAGGGTTGCGATTGGTGGGGCATGTGGCTGATGAGAGGGTCCGGGCTGGTCCCAGGCATCATTCTCACATACTGAAATATTAGTTCAGTTAGAAAAGTTCAATAGACATATTGTAATGAATTTAATAAATTAAGGGCACCACTACATTGCATTTACAAATCATCATTGCATTTGCAATTAGCAAAGTGTAACCTGTAATATTGATATTTTCATTGTAAACTGGAATATCAAAAATTGAAGGACTTTCAGTCTCTATCACATATTGTGTAGTTGGTTACAACGTCAATGTCCTGTTTGTATCAGCTGATTCCTGTAAATAGTAATTAATTTTATAAAAAAAAAGTACAAGTAATGTTCAGGATTGGGGGAGGCCTATGTCCAGCAGTGGACGTCTTTCGGCTGACATGATGATGAATGTTCAGGCATTCAACATAATTTTACTATTTATTGTTTTCTTAGTTTAATAATAATTAAATAGCTTACATTTAACTTATTTCAACCTCCTCTAATCCATGTATAATTAAAAAGGGGCAGTAAAAGTTTAAGTCAACAGAGACCATAAAGAGTGACAAATAGATGTGAAATAATTATATTAAAATTGATTATTTCAAATAAAAGGAAATAAGATTAGAAACCTGTAAGAGGCCAGCTTCAACTACACCCTTCAACCCAGTAGCAGACTGTGGCCCTAATTTATAGAGGACTCGCTCTTCAAGGTCCGGAAGCTTTAAGGGAAGTTCAGGCCCACCAACAGTCCCACGAGCAGCCCTATTTAGCCGCTTTATTTTTGGTATTGTTTTTGAAATCACTCCAAACCAGATCACCATGCAACAATGAAAAACAATAATTATACCTACCTAATTATATGAAAAGTTTGTGTCTGCTGTTAGCACTATTTTCATTATAGGAACTTAAGTATATGTTGAGTACACAGGAATAAAATTAAACGTAAGTCAAAAAATCGTTTCGTTCCAAAAAAAGTATATTAAAGCGCTAGCTAGTAAGCTAAATAAGATTTTACGTGTATAAGGGTAATAAAATTTACTTACTTTTTTCCACTTTTCTGTTGATTTCGATTCTCCAGTTGAGTCAGCGTTAAAGAGTAGTCAATTGTTCCCATAATCGTAAGGTATTTATGCGTCCCTGAGTATGTTTTGAGGGTTTATTAATATCCCTCTCCGTCTGTAAATATAATAAGCACCGACAATTTATACAAAACGTAGTTAACTCACTTTCTGTTGAGTAAAATCTTTAAAAAATAATAACTTACTGTTGCATAAAATTAACTAGCATTTCAAACTGAGTAGCACTGGTCTTCATATCGGTATTTGGTGTTTTAAAACTAATTTTGTTGCTATAAACTTTAAAACCCATCGAAAACTTTTTCACAGCAAAAAACGCACCGAATGTCAAGTGTTCGAAATCTTATTTCTCTTTTACGCTCGCTGTTTTTATTGAGAAAGAGAGAGGTCCATTCATAAAAAGTATTATGAGCATAAATTAAGTAGTACTTACTACAAAAGGTAAGAACGCAGATTAAAGTGACATTTCAATTTAGTCATTCTAATCCATGACTGGCAACCTTACCAAAAAAATAATACCATCGACTAAGTGAGCTCACGTTCAAACCGATCGAGTGCCGAAACGTCAAATACACTCGCATTAATTAAAAAAACGCAAGGTGATATGTTAACTCGATTAAAGTTATCGAACTGTATTCGATTTTTTGTTGTTAAACATACACTAGAGGTTCTGTTTCTATGTACGTCCCAAAATCAGATAAGTATCCGATAAATGTACCGATCTGAATATAATAATAATAACCAGCCTGACAAGAACGTACAATCAAGTATCATTCATACAAAGATATATACATTTTCTTAACAATGACTACTGTTGCCGAATCTTTACGACTTCTGTCAATTGCATGATCTTTAGATACAGGCATACATTGTGCCTCCAAAGTCTCGAAACAGAAAAAAAGTAGGCTAACTGAAAACCAAAAACCGGGCAAGAGCATGTCGGACCATGCTCAGTATAGGGTTCCGAAGCCGTAACGACAAACACGGGTACGCGGGTGGTAGGACCTTGTGCAGGGTCCGTCCGGATCGCTACCACCATCTTATCCATTAACCTACCGCCAAACAGCAGTGTTCGCATTGTTGTGTTCCGGTTTGGGGATAAGACAGCCGGTGAAATGACTAGCATAGAGGCATTCCGTCTTAGTCTTCAGGGTTGGCAACGCATTTACAGTCTTAGGATTGCATTGCAGTCTTGTGAATGCGAATGTCTATGGGTCACAGTTTCCACTTACCATCAGGTGGTCTGTGTGCTCGTTTGACTTCTCTATGCCATAAAAAAAAAAAAAAAAAACAAAAAACTATCACAAAAATCAACATGTATGAACCAATTTTCTATTTAAAGTTATTTGGCGCTGTCTTAGATGATTTTTAGTAGGTATAAACCCGTTAGTCGCCTGTGTCTCAGGAACTAATTAAGTCTACTTAGTAATGATTCTTTTTCTTATAAATTCGTATATAATATCTCAAACAAGAGCCAAGCTTTTAAGTGTGAGATCAGTATACCTATGTAGGTAGTTAGGTATCTAAACTGCTTCAAACCGACTTTAAATTACAATAAAAGTTAAATCTTTCATATATTTAGTAATTAATTGAAATTGAAAAAAAAACAAGGTCCAGTAAATAGAATTTTAAGTTTTCCAAACGATAGGTACTCAACTCAAATCAATAATCTAATCGAAAATTTGTAAACTTTCAGATCGCAAATCGCAAACTTGTAGGTAGCATTCCGGGGCACGTCCAAACAGCATCTAGGCGGTCGCGCTTATGAGCGCGGCTGTCGCTCCGGTCGCTCCATTTGTTGCTTGGACAGTTTGACTCCCCCCGCGCGTCCTGCACGCCCCGTTAGCAAATTTTTCTATCAAAGTTATCATAGGCGATTTTGATAGGTATAAACACTTTAGTCGCCTGTATCTCAGGAACTAATCATGTCTACATAGCCGTGATACTTTTCCTTTAAAATTCGTTATATGCGCTTTCGTTGAAGATTTTTTTCAGATTTTTAGTACTTATTTGTAGTTTTGGCTGTAGGGGGGGGACACACTTGACTCTAACGAAAAATAGCGCTTTAAAGCTTAATATTTCATAAACGGATCCCTTAATCGAAAAATTGTTTTCATAAACCCGCAATATTTTTGAAAGACCTATCCAACGACACCCCACACTATGGGGTAGGCAAGAAAAAAAAAAGGCATCCCCACGTTACGTGTACGGGAGGTGCATTAAAAAAAAATATTTTTCAAAATTTTATTTTACCACTTTGTTGACGTGACTAATATGTATATTCATGCCAAATTACAGCTTTCTAGTACTACGAGTCTCTGTGCTAGACTGGGGACGGACGGACGGACGGACGGACGGACGGACATGGCGAAACTATAAGGGTTCCTAGTTTGACTACGGAACCCTAAAAAGATTACGTCCCCTGTGGTCTGTGATTCATCAGCATCATCTTACTAACAAGATGTAACCAACTAAATACTTGATGAGTAACCGTAAATACTACTCGAAGAGCAGAATTGTTACAAAGTTGCTACCTACCTATTCAACGTTTGTAGCCATAGACAATCTTCTTAATATTTTGTCCAATTTAAATCTCCCTGCGACATCTACATCCTTGTGTTGTTACGATAGCGCTAGTAATTGTGTTGTGAATATACACGATATGTTTGAATCGGACCTTGCTAGTTGAGCGCAAAGTCTACTTTCCTCCGTGCAGCTATAATAACAAAGTACCTCAGTTTCCACGCTCTGATTATTGGATGTTGGCTCCTAGACAGCGTCTTTATCGACGCCGATCAGAAACCTAGCACAGCGGGTATATCCGAGAAATCGAACCATTGACAAGAAGATACAAATATAATATACCTTCCATGGTTTTGGGAGTACGTTTTACGATATGCACATCATTGTTAATCTACAGATTATGTTTAGTACATTCCAAAATAAATTAAGCACCTACTTATAAAGAGTTAGTTGTCAAGACTCTTCATACGACTAAAACACTTGAAACAACTTGAATTTTTAAATGTTTGAAACGGAATGCATAATTTACTTACAGTATAACATTCACAAACTGTAGATCCTTAGCTGCGGCTTTTTCAAGGGCAGATCTTTGTTCGCTGTGTGTGCATTATGTTCTTGTGGACACAGATGGGTTTCATCGGCTTGTGTCATCGGTATTAATGTGCTTTTATATTATGCGCCGTAGTTAGCAAAGCAGCCTATCGCAATGAAGAGTGAGACGGAGCATTCATCCAGACCACACCGGTTGAACCACCTCGTGTACTGTTATAGTACAATGCAGGACGTTCTTCAGATGAAACAACTTCCATAGCATAGTTATTGTTTACTTACGCCTTACTCGCGGATTCTCTATTCACCGACATTCACATTATCTGGGTACCTACCTACTTACCTACAATAATGGTTTGCTAGGTGTTGAGGTTAAAAAAAAAATATCTATCTGACTGTCTGTATACATCTTCCTAATGGAAAAGTAAAGGTTAAAAAGAGGTGGTGGATTATAAAGCTTGCAAATCATTTTATGGGTATTTTTGTTTCATACAATTTCCAAATTGCACACGTACCTAGGTGTACCCGTGATTATTAACCTGTTTTATAATAATAATTATATATTAGTATACTTATCTACATTATTATAAATAAATTATTAACAAGGGACAATCACACGAGGTAATCGAGGCCCTAAATAAACTCTAGGCTAGTACTATGGGTACTATACAACTAGTAACATAGGTAGGTACTTACATATAGAATAGAATAGAGAAATACATAATCAATCACAAAGAATACACCCAAGACTTAGGAAAGAACAAATACTCATGCTCATCAATCTCATCATATAAATATTTTGCTATTACCGGAAATCAAATTCGGGACCGGCACTACTAAATATTAAAAAACCAATGTAGGTATAATTTTATTTATTGTAGCCCCGGTGTAGTGCGTGTCCACTGTAGCATACTGGGACTGCTGAGAGTATGCTATCGCTGAATGCTTAATTGTAGGATCAAAAGGGGTTAAGTGTGGAGACACATTTAAAGGCGCCTTAGGGCCTGTGCTCGCGTCATACCCTAGAATACATTGGCACAATTATTGTACTTTATACACTACTAAAATATTAAAGTACTAAAAAAATACATTAAAACGAAACTTAAGACAAACGATATTAAAATGGCATTTCGATTTTTGTATTCTAAAATTCCAAAAGTCTCTTTATATTATTAGGGTTCCGTACCAATATGGTAAAAAGGAACCCTTATACTTCGGTGTCTCTTTGTCTGTCTGAAATCTGAATGTCACAGCAGGTTTTCCCAGCAACTACAAATGCTATCAACTTGAAATTTGGTATAGTTAAGTCCATAACTTGCTTGCCCGCATCTGCAAAAAAAAAATTTTTTTTATAAATAATTGAAAAAGGGTTTAGAGTAGAGGGTTAAAAAATGAAAGTGGTTTGATTATAACAAATAGGGTATTATATCTGCACATTTCAAAACAATTTATGGTTTATAGCCAAAAATTTTCAAAAAATAACTGTTCCCCACCTCATCTCCGAAGCTAGAAAAATAAACGTATATGGGGAAAACCAAATGAAGTGCTAATAATTTACAGTTTTTGAGAAATAACAAAAAATAACTTTGAAAATCATAGGCTAGTCAAAATGGACCTTATTGTGTGGATAATAAAGTTCATAACAAAATGAGTAGAACCCTCGGTGCGCGGGTACGGCTCGCACTTGACCGGTTTTTTGTGAATTGTGAACAGAAATCAAAAACCCAAACTAAAAAGTAAATTGAATAATGTTCTTAATTTCTCTAGTTTGGCTCATCGAAAATTAGATCGAAATCGCTTTTAAAAAATAGTCAAGCAAAAAGTCAGCCAAAATACGACCTAATAAAAACATGTTAAAAAGAGCACTGTTTGTATGTATAAATACATATGGCATGGATTACTCATACGACACCTATATCGTTGCGTCGTTGCGGCGCACGATGTTCGGCGGTCACATGTACGCTACCGTACGCGTCCCTCCATTGAATACTGATAAGTTTACTCATCATGCTCAGCCAGTGAATATTTTTGTAGCAATTGTTTATTTAAAAAAAAAACCTGTTAGGTACTTCAAAGAATTGATGTGAAAAGAACTTCCTGCTCTTACTTAGTACGATTTTACTTTCCGACTACTTACCTATAACAAACCGAGGCCATTATGACTTTGTCATAAACCCAATGATTCCTTATATTCTAGAGACAGCATATTGAAAACTAGATCTTTGTATACCTACTACACAAAAAAGGGTAAATCTCTAAACAGTTATGGAGCCAGTTAGTTCGATTGGCCAGATTAATCATCAGTGATGATCTTATCTGTGGAGTTGGAACGACTTTTGTTGTGCGATCGAGGAGGGTCAGAGCGCCGCCGCTGGCGCCTCGTGTTTACGTCTAATTTTGGCGCGAGCGCCGCGACGCCGCCCCCTCTCCCCGCGCCCCGCGGCCCATTGAACACGGTTATTTCGGCATGGTGCAGGCGGTCGCCGACGCCGCGGAGTACGCTCTGCTAGGTTATCAGTCCTTTCATAACTGTAGAAATCTAACAAGGGTCACAAAAGTGAAAGATGTTGACAGTTTGAATTGAAAGTAACGATTAAGAAAGGTTTTACATCTATTTCTAACTGGCCGGATCCTTATGCATACATTTTATTGCAGTTCCCTGTGAATCTTGCATGCAGTGCAATAGGGAATATTCATGAATCTTTTCTCAACTTCAATAACAGCTGATTCATATAACAAACAGTTGACAAATGATTTTTTGAGTAGCTACGAAAATAAACAAGATATAAGCCAACAAAGATTTGTTCCTATCTTTTTTTTTTTTTTTTTTTTTATAGCATCGAGTAGACAAACGAGCACACAGGCCACCTGATGGTAAGTGGAAACTGTGACCCATAGACATTCGCAATCACAAGACTGCAATGCAATCCTAAGACTGCAAATGCGTTGCCCAACCCTGAGGCTAAGATGGAATGCCTCTATGCTAGTCATTTCACCGGCTGTCTTATCCCCAAACCGGAACACAACAATGCGAACACTGCTGTTTGGCGGTAGGTTAATGGATAAGATGGTGGTAGCGATCCGGACGGACCCTGCACAAGGTCCTACCACCCGCAAAACAGAATTTAACATGGAGTTTATATGGCCGACCGGTTACATAACGTCACAGTGCATATCGGATCTCTCTGCCTAAAATTACAGTCTAATAAGAATTTTAAAATGCTTTTATCATCTGTGTTTCTTGACGATTTTAGTTTTAATTTCACTTTTTCGGGGGTGTTGTAGCAGCCTTATACGTTCAATCCATCGGCAGAAACCATGGATATTCACTCGTTCGTCCGCCCGACCGTCGTTGTTGAGAGAATCACTACTCTGATCTCTTGTACGGTAATTTCATATTTTGTTGATATGCGACTTAATAAATCCATGCATATTCCTTATTTCACGGAAAACAAAACAAAACACTTAGTCTCCTATTCCTATTCCTACCCCAAAATTAACGAAATCGGTTAGTAAGTGACAGTGACAGCGAAAATGGACGGAACTAACAAATTAGTTAGTCATCCATAACCCAACAAGTAACACCCAACATTACACCTCAAGCTAATTTTAATTCTAATCGATTTTGTTTATGAGATGAGAAGGCTATATTTTTGTTTTGAATTTAATTGAGTCTGTTGGAGTGCATTCGCCGTTCGTTTTTCACCTCGGGTGGAGTTAACGAGCGCGCATCCTGTGATGAAGCCGCGAGCGCAGCCTCAGGGCTGTCAACGGTACGGGTATAGCGAAGGTATGTTTGTCCGCAATTAAGCAAACTAACCGAACACCTAGTAATGCTACTGCGAACAAGGTATTATAATAACAACCACTAAGAAAACTGTTGCTAGAGAGCAACCACACACTGGGTTACGTTACGTTCAACGGTGATAGCTTTTTTTTTTTATCCAATGTGTTAAGGCCTCATTGGTCGGTGTTTGATGTTTGTTTACCGAGTTAATAATACGAGTATAAAACCTGAGCGAGCATATTTTTTCATTTACTTATTTAAAACAAAGGAGACAACCCTAAATGGAGGCTGCGGTGTTCCAGCTTCTTGGAAGCGAGAGGACGCGCCTGCGCCCCGCGCGGTAATCGCATCCTGCGTTAGCGCAGGCCACGGGTATTACTTGCATATCGATTGTGTTTCTACGATCACTTTTTATAGTTCCGCATACAAGCTTGGAATCTTCATAGTTTCATCAGGTTCATCAGTTTCATCACGTATAATGGAAGAATTGTGGATTACTACATGAACTTCGCCAATTCTTTAATGCGAGGGTTGAGTGCTCAAACCCGATAAGTCGATATAACTTGTTGTGTCTAAAAGAACATTAATGAATAGGTACATCAAAATTGAAATTTGAATAAACAATTATTTTGATTTATCGGGTTTGACCACTCAACCCTCGAATGGTACTTAACGTTACCAAATTATTCCATTGTTGTACCTACTAATTGTAAATAAATGTATAGGTATGTATAGACTTCATATTTTAGTTGTCAAGTACGGTTAAATACCGTCGATTTGGTTGTGGTGAACCTCAATGAGGAATCGACAGATTTTATCTAGGTCGACTGATCTTATCCGTTTGATCTAATTCGTTACTCGTAGGTACTCCTAGGAATTACTATATGTACTTATAAAATAAATAGGTAACCGGACGTCAAAAACAAAACATGTTTTTAAGTTTTGGTTCTATATTCTTGCATTGTCCTCGTCAATATTGTCATCGTTCTGAGTTCTGAGCTAGTATCAAGTTTCAAGACTAGCTCATTGGGAAGTTTTTGCCGAATAGACAAATAAATTGACAAACAAACAAACGAGAATGCGAGCTAATAAAAACGTGGTAAAATGGACATCGATAAATGTAGTAGGTAGGCCGTGCGCTTAGCGCCTCCCTGGGCTGCGTCGGTCGTGTTGAGCTTGTTTTATTTTATTTCGGTACACCTGAGTTGTTAGTAACAAAGGGATTGATTTTTTTTCTCGACTCCGCCCCGGCCTTTGAGCATCTCGCCGCGTTTCTCGGAACCAGCGCTGATCATTCAGTAACCTTCGATAGCCGGCTGCGCGACTGCCGCCCGACCCGATGCATAGGTTTGCCAACAATAACAAAGGCAATTTAAGTTCCTTCTTGTAGGTCTCTGTCTTTTTATGCAGTTCCCTGGTATCTTGTCAAGTGATAATTTTATATTGCAATATGGATTTTTATTTTGTTTTCTAATCGCGAGAGTACGTGTACTCTTGTTTTATAAGAAATCAAATGACAAGAAGATTATTTTCTTGCTAACCTCCGTTTGCAGTTAAGAGTGCATTTAGAGTCACGTGATTACTCTTTCTGTAGAGTAGGCTAGAGGGCTGTGGGTAGGTATCTAGTTCAAATGGCCCAGAGATGTCAATCTCCTACGAGTACCATGGTCTTTCGCAATTCCAAGCAAGACACGGCCTTGATTAACAATCGTACTAGGGCGAATGTAAATCATTTGACATTTCGCTAATCGGAGACGGGGTGCTGCGTTCCCAACATGTCGTAACTATTCTGTGGTATTTATCTTGGATTGGGCAATGAACTTAATGCGAAAGTACAATAGCATACAATTTCTGATTCACCTACAATACCTTTACACCTATCTATTAGATAAGTTTCGAATAGCTCTTATTATTCTGAGATCTCGAATATTAATCCTCACCTCCTTTCTATGTCAGACGTTACAATATGGAAACTCATATCAAGAGTTTCCAGTTTTCCAAAGACCTTTACAAAACTGACATACCTATCATAAAATTTCGAATTTGAAAATCCTATTTGGAAAAACCCACTGAGTTTCTAATGTCTTGTCGGACATCGGTTAATATTTTTGATACCTATTGGGGAAGATGAATACGAGTATAACAAGCGCTCCCAGGTTGAAGAACCTTAAAGGCATTTAGCAGCAGGTACCCGACTGATAGCCTCGGGTTGCATGTGGGAAAGATATTTTAAGAGGATAGTTTATATCAAGCCTTAATAATGTAATGTAATGTCATTTAAGATTAACTGCAAGATATCTATGAAAAGTACTTATAAGATTTTTCATCACACTTGCTCGTAAATAGTGTCCTAATCCTAACATGCTAGAAAAATCGACCGTAAATCCAAAATAATACCCGGGGGCCTTTTATTACCATTACGCCCTAACGTGCGTAATAGCTTTTTTTTAAAATATTTATACGTGGACTCAAACTATCACAATACGTCAGGACCCTAATTCTTGTGCCATTCGATACGAAGTTTCATTCGAGATGAAATGTCAGTTGAATACTATTTGCTAAAAATCTCGCATAATAAACAATTGATCTCATATGTCACTAGAATCGGACTCCGAACACGTTTGACATTATCTGTGGTAAGTACCTATATAAGTTAAAAATATGATCTTTTGTCTGATTTTATTTCATTTCCTCGCAATTGTGATGTAAAACATTGTATGTTACACGGGTGGTAAAGGAAATACAAAGCTCGAGTCATTAAAGCCCTCAGCCTTCGGCTTCGGGCTTCTAACAGACTCTCGTTTGTAATTCTTTCTTTACCACCCTTAATACACAATGTACTATTCCTTGGAATTGTCTAATGTCTATTATGTCATGTGGTCATGTCACATTCCAAATACTTCTATTTTGAGTGTAATTACGGGCCCTATTCGTACCTCCTTAGTCACTATCATCACTACATAGTATAAAACAAAGTCGCTTCCCGCTGTCTGTCCCTATGTATGCTTAGATCTTTAAAACTGCGCAACGGATTTTGATGCGGTTTTTTTTAGTAGATAGAGTGATTCAAGAGGAAGGTTTTTATGTATAATAAATTTTGTTTTATGTACGTGTGTTATAGAAAACTCAAATAAACCGAAGCGAAGCGAGGTCGGGTCGCTAGTATAATATAAAGTGTGATAGACAATAATTTACTATGGTTTCTTAGAGTTGCCGCGAATACTCGCTATTATTCGGTATTCGGCATTACTCGTCATTCTTTTGATATTCGTCGAATACCGAATAATAGCTAGTATTATTCGGCATTCGGGGAATAGTCGTCTAAAATAAACTTTTATCGAACAAAAAAACTAATGAGTTAAAAATAATCATTTTTTTAATTATTTTCCCTAATAAAACAATACACAATATGAATTATTATCTGTAATATGTGCCTGTGCCTATCATATTCATGAAATTAAATTAGTTAGGCTTTTTAATTAATATTTAAAAACAAACCCCGTAAACTATGTACAAGAAAAGGGTTGCCACTTGCCAGCATTTAAAAATTGAAAATTAAATTTACTACATATTATGTAGGTATGTATAAATAACATGAAAGATTTCTTTAACTTTATTGTTTTCTTTTGCTCACAACCTTAGAAGAAATTAGAAATATTTTTAATGTGTTTAATGTTTTTTTATGTCGAATAGTAATGTCGAGTTATTCGACTATTCGCCAAAGTGAATGGCGATTAATCGGTATTCGACTATTCGCGGCAAATATAGTTTAAAGTTAACAATTTTAAGGCTTAATTTTCTGACTGAACCCAAATCCGCATAAACGGCGTCAGGTTTACTTTAGTCCTACCAAATATAAACGTAACTTATATGCAAGCCTTTAACTATTGACGACAGGAGAGACCACTTTCGTTTTTTCTAATGTGTATGACCATTGAGGACTATTATTGATCGATAAAGAACAAAACCATTACTAGTTCCATCCTAAGGATTAAAGATAGATGTAAGACGGGCCGTAAGCTAGTCAGGTGATAGCAAAAACTGCATGAATCGGGCGGTGATGTAATGGCGTCCCGGCAGCGAGCAAGCAGGATGCAGGTACAGGCGCGCCCGTGGGAGCGACCGGGATACGCATACTAACACAATCGGGTCCAAAGTCCGCGGCCGCTACAGGACAGTAGCCTCGGCACGGTCTGCTCCGGCTAGGCCTGTTGTATCAACCAAACTAAGAAACTTCATAGTATGGACCGACTTAATTTAGTCGCTTCTTCCTCTTGAATTATACAATAAAAATAAATTGTTGTAACTAATCCTATTCCAGAATTGGTAATAATTTCCATGTGTCAACCTTAGCACGTTTCTGCGTTTCCCTTGGACGGTACCAAATTTGGCTCCAATTTGGTTGTACGTTTTACCTGTTTCGATTTATCGGGTTTTCTAACTAAAACTTATGCTGTGTCGAATTATACACTTACGTATATAATATTCGGTACACTTGTACACATAATAAAAATGTCACATTATTTTGGTAGGTTTGCCTTGCCAATATGTTTAGGTTTTGTTTTGGATCGCAATAGTTAGTTTTAAGCATGGTATGATATGACACCTTAGTTTTAGAGTGAAGTAAATGTAAAGTGAATGCCATGCTTTCATAAGCATTGCTATTCAAAGAGGAACTGCTTTGTACCTCGGCACAATGCCACGGGGGCCTTCTTTAGTTATTTTTATATTATGTAGCTTGTGTTAAGTATTTTATTTTTCTTTCATATTTTTTTGAACTCCATTTTTATTTTATAGTTCAGAAGACGATTTAAAAAATCAATCATGAAGTCCTGTTCGTAAGTGATTTATGAATTACAAAGTTGATTTGCACATGTGCATTAGTGTAACAACACTTTTTTTTGGAGTTAGGACCTCCTACATACCATATCAAAACAATACATTTATATATTAAATGGAGCAGTTACGCACTTAGTCACGGCCGCGTTTCCTCCAGTTAGGATGTTAACTGTTTAGTTCCGGACGGCTTCCGGTTTCGATTTAGCGCGCGGTGCAAGTGTCCGCAACCATTAGCACTTCCTGTGCCACTGGCGCATGTGCTATCCTATCAGGGACCTGGCAGCGACCGGTGCGCCGGTGCACTGCATTTGGCGACTCGTGTTAAATGTTGACTGCAAACTTGGAGATTCATCGCTAATAAATGTTTTTAATAGAATAGAACTAGAGTTTTGATTCATTATGTTATGTGAGAGTAGGTAATCGTTATTTGTTTTTAATCCATTATTATTTTTGGACTTCTAATTCGACCATATTAATCCAATATAATTATAATTTATTGTTATAATACTAATAATGGCTTGTGGTATTCAGTTACAGATTTTGTGAATAATAATTACAAACGGGAGTTAGACGAAAAGTATTTTTCAATCTTTCCGAGAAGTTGTAACTAACAAAGGCCAGATATAAATACTCTCAGATCTGCCTTTTAACTGATTAACGTCTAATTATAGGGCACCGGCTTCATCACATGACGCTTTGTGACTCACCCACACTTAATAGCTGCACAATACCCAGAGTTATTAATAGATATGCTTTCGAAACCGAAACCGATGCATTTATTTATTACTGTTCTGTGAGTAAGCTACTAGTTGCTATAGCTAATCCGCTTTTGGCGTTGCGTTTGCACGTGTGTGTCACCGTGTACAAATAGACGACCATCGTTGCTGATTTTCATCCTCACACAAATACCATGACGTGTATGCGTCAATTTTGTATTAAGAGGATTGTGACACTGAAAATTGCCATAGTAAATAAAGGCGGTAATGTTTCCCTCCCATTTCCCTCCCCTTAAACTTACTTCGAATTTTGAGAAAGGACCAAAAAGTTGTCCACGAAAACTCAATCAATTAAACTTTGTATGAAACTTTTCCGTTGTGACACGAAAATTAGCCATAAAATTGTAGGGATACTTTTCGTCGCTCAACGGAACTTTTTTCATCTTCGACGTTTATATGATTAACTGCGCTTAATCCAACTTTTTGGTCCTCACCCTTTTACGATTTTTGAATGTTGTAGATGTTATGAAAAACTAGTTCTGTACTTTTTCCTATCCAAGAAAATATTTCTTGCAGAGAGCCAAATGGAAACGTACAAAAATCGTGGAATTCGGATGTCATTACCTAAGGTGGTGAAAAAACGTAAGAGTCGCCTTACAATTCTCTTAAGAAGGTGTTGATGTGTTGGTATTACCAGTACAGCCAGAGACCTCATCTCTCAAGTGATTTACCTATAGTATTATTAATAATTATTTCTGAATAAAACCTGCGCAAAAGGAGTTGTTACCCGTTGGCGATGCCCGCGCGATTGCGGCGACTTCCGCTGTCCAGATGTAAGTAATTGACGCATTTTCCTTCCTACACAGATTTCTCACACGCGGCTAAAAGTGGCGTTTATGGTTTTATTGCGATGTTGTTCAACCAGCAAGAGTATGTTGGAGCGTTGGTTTTGTTTGTTAGCCCGATGTTTGAACCATTTAGCAAAGACAGGTATTTGGTTGGGTTTGGCAAAAACGTAAAAAGTATTTAATCTTCTTTTGTCTTCTTATATTATTCTATAAAACCTTTTTTGCAAGATTATAAATATTTTGCCATAGCTTTAACTTTACTAGCTGCCCGTGTATTTTAGGTAACTCATGAATTTAAATAGAGGTAACTGGATAACTTGTTTTAGGAATAGTATAGTAGTTTATTCATGTTTTGTCGGAGTTAAACGGCCTCAGAACCCGTCCTTAACGTTATTGTGCGGTAGAGTAGACATGTCATCTCAAGTCATCTGTGTTTTAGACGAATTGACTACCTACCTATACGTTATTTTCAGATTTGTAAAATAAATGTCAAATTTGAATACGGAATTTTCCTTGATATATAAGACAACATTGTAATGTTAAACCAACTGCTACAACCTACTTATTTCGTAATAAAAATTATTATGATAGGATACACTGTACATTTTCCTATTAAAACTCTGCCTTCATAAAAATTGTGCAAACGCAAACAACGGTTATTTTCTAATTTTAAAAAACGAGTCGATTATAATAAGGGCTTTATTCCAATTTACCTACTTTTGCCCATCTTGCTCATATTGTTGATCAGATTGTTGATGTTACAGTTAGCTGAATAAGAGCCAGCATTAACAATATAGAAGCAAAATGGGCTAAACAAAAGTGGAATAGAGCGGCCCGGGTACAGTTACCTACTGATGTAGAGCTGTGTGAGCGTGTCGACCCGAATAATCACTAATTTGATATTAATAATCCATTTACGTACATTGCTTAATTTGACGTTTGCAACGTTTTCATTCATACACAAAGTCAACTGAGGTGAACGAGAACTAAACGTATCATGACTCAACCATCTTCCACCGAGTGAACAAAACTAATTCATTATTATTTTATTAATTGGTCGTTGTTAACACTACAGCTATAGTCATTGTGCATTGGTTTCAATTTTAAGGCGTTTCGTAGTGTGTAATTTCGTAATTTGTATCTATACGACGACACGAGTCATATCTAGGTAGATACTTTCTAAAGTTCAATGATAAAAACACGTTGTTAACCTCTGGCAACGAGAGGCAGGGCCGCAAGGCCGACTGGTCGGGCTCGGGGCGGCCGCCGCGGCGCCCGCGCCGCCGCCGTCGGCGCCTCTGCGCAAATTAATAATACCACAGATAATACTCACTAGCTGTCTACTCCGCTACCTACGGCCAGTTTCTCACCGAAGTGCGACTATTGGACACGAGTGCGCACGACCTGCTGTCGTGACCAACATTATCTTTGTTTCATATGCATAATAACTGTCATTATGAGACCGCACCGCATGTCCCAAACATTTTTTTTAAATACTTCCCGGTTACGAACATGTTATTTAGACTAGGGAAGTCAGAATTCAATTACTATAGCCATGTAAATTACTATTGATACTTAACAACATTAATGCTGACCAGTAAACGCAGGCAGGTCGTAAAATAGCAGGAGCCTGATGGAAGTTTCTTAATTGACTTTTAGGTTCCAATAAATAAATATAATCATAACCAGGCAATCTCTTCTAATTCTCTTAGCGCAGTTCGTAGTTACCCTGTCTACGAAACTAGCGGGTCAGGGTTCGATTTCCGGTAAGGCCAAATATTTATGCTAAAGCGCTTTAGTTGTTTTATTTATATCGTGTTTTTTGAAAAAAATCTGTGTATTTTCTGTGTATAAATTTTTCTATATGAGCATGATATCTGGGGATAATCTGACAAATAATGTTCCCAGATATATGTTAATTAATTTATTTCTTTTTATTTAAACTTGTACAAATTGACATCGAATACGAAAGGAAAGTAAAACAAGTATAGGTCATTACAAATCGTGTATTTTTTAAGCGCGTGAATGTTTCAAATGTAAAATAAAATGACTTGGAATAACCGGCGCCAGCAATGGCAGCTTTGATGTCGCTCGGCGTGTAAATCAATCGGTTCCTCCCGCGGGAGAGCTACGGCCGGCGCCTGGCCGATCCTCTTGTTTAGATGCTACAATACATTTCACTTCTTGGAAATATTACTTTTACGTAGGCCTATTAGTTATAGACGTCGTAATATTCGTAACCAGCTCACAGCTGACAAACTCACTTTCAATCATCACATATAATATTTAATACGATTACAAGGTCGGTATTAGTGAAACAAAGCAGGCGAATACCTACATTATTTTTCATACCGTATGAAAAAAAGCAGTTAGAACTTAGTCGTCTGACTGAATGCGTGTATAGTATTACCTACTGATTATTATTCGTGTGTGCGTTTATTTACGTACGCGAGCGCCGACTCGTCCGAGATTCAAAATTAGAACGCCGTCTCCGCCATGTTGTTCTCAGTGCGAAACCTACTATCCCAAGGAAGCCGTGAAAGTGTCACAATATAGATGGGAATCTCGTACACAGAATACACTTGTTAGCTCCCTTATTCACCAACAATAGTTGTTAAATGTGTACTGCATCCCAAAAAGTTCAAACTAATCGCTTTTATTGTTGATCATTCGATTTAAAGTTGAACTTTCTAAGTACGGTCCTTATGCCAAGGAAATGTTGAGTTAAAAAATATCTATTCTTATTCGGGCGTTCGTAAAATTATATCAACAAATAATACTCTAGCACTGCGTCTAGGCAAGCGGGCATGTGAATGAATGAGTCACGCCCAGAATTGGTTCAGTTATCCACTGCTTTGTTAAAGTACACAACACACTAACACATTTACTTTAAAGTTATCTAGGTAGGTATGTACACTGAAATCTTGCTACTTATATAGCCAATCATATTATTTAAGTTTCATTATGGTAAGTCGGTGTATGGTTAGGTTAAGGGATTTTATACTTTAACTAGCTGTTCCCGTGTCCACTTCGTTGGGCATAACATTTTTTTTGAGTTAATAATTTTCCCGCTAATTCCCGTTCCCGTGGGAATTTCGGGAATTCCTTTCTTAGTACACCTCTACGGTACCTAAGCTACATACATACATACATACATTAAATCACGCCTGTTTCCCAGAGGGGTAGGCAGAGACCACTTCTTTCCACTTGCTGCGACCTAAGCTACGTCCCTTCCAAATTTCAAGTGCCTACGTTTAGCCGTTTAGGCTGTGCGTTGATATGTCAGTCAGTCAGTTTCTCCTTTTATATATTTAGATTAGAACGCCGAGCGAAAACAAAAAAATAATTGCCGTCTCTCTTAGCGCAAATCCTTACTCATCCAGTTCATCCATCCTTAATTTCATCTATCCAATCAGCTCCTCACCAGCCACTGTCTGGCATAAAAATACCCCTGTCATGGCATATGGTACTCGCAGCGCTTATGTCCTTAGTTCTAATCGCGTCAACACACTGCTTCCCCGCATTTTCGCGAATGTCGTTTACTCGTCTGGTTCGTGGTCTGGTCTGTATTTTTGACTTTCTTTCAGTAAAAACATTGGTTCGTCTGCCACCCTTCCGCTACTCTTGTGTCCAACATACCAACGTTCTGCCTCGCGTCTTGATCTTTGTTGCCCAACCCAGCATGACTGGCATAATAACTAATAAAGAAAACTTTATTCAGTGTTAGGTATACAAACAAAAAGGACGTACGGTCAGCCGCAAAATTGCATGGACACCTCAACGTCTATAATCCCGTGAACACGTGAGGTCACGTTCGTAACAAACAACCTAGATGGCGTTGTTAACTGAGCTAGTGAAATTGTTGTTTACTTCAACTTTATGACGTTATAGTATTAGAATCGATAATTTCGCCAGTTAACTAAAAGAGCCATTGGCTTAGTTAGTTGACACCTTGTTTTTACGCGGGGTCAGTCTGTGGGTCGGGAGATCGTAACTGCGTTTTGCATTTTTTTTAATAAATATTGTGTCGCACTAAATAAATATATTGTTTTTAAATAATTATCGTTTTTAAGAAATGATACAACTTTTGTTATTTAAAATGAAAAAAAACTTTATTTCTTGTATATCTTAATTTAGTAAACTGTTTACATAGATTGTTTATAATATTACCTACCGTTGTTGTAACAATAATATGACTATCTAATACTTAACATATTATTGCGGTAATAACTTAAGTATTCGTTTCCGAAATCGGAAAGAGGCTTGAAGTTGAACCACAATAACATAGTAATTACTAACAAATATTTGGAGACCGGGTTACCTTCAGTCAAACGCATTATGGTTAACTATGTTTTGATCACTTATCTATGCATAAAAACTGAAAGTTCGTTTGTAAATGGTGTGATTTGTCTTATTTAAAATAAGATAATTATTTACTGTTGCAAAACAGTATATAAACGTTAAAAAAGTGAAAATAATGTTCACTTTTGTATTAATTACTTACGTTAACCCGATCTCCACTTGTCCCCTCGTATAACCCCCACTTTTATAATAAACTTTAATATCTAGTATAACCCCCACTCTGTTCGATCACAGCTTGCATTCGGGAAGGCATTGAATCGATAAGATTCTGACATAGATTGGATCCACGAATACTATCCCATATTTTTGAACAATGGTCTTCCAAGGCTTTCGGAGTTCGCTCATTCTGGTGATCCCAACGTTGGACAATGATACCCCATAAATTTTCGATTGGATTTAAATCCGGTGACCTTGAAGGCCAGGGAATAGCCCTAATTTTGTGCTGACCAAACCACTCCCGCACACTACGTGAACGGTGTATGGGACAGTTATCTTGCACAAACGTTATCACCGGCAACTCCTCCTCTGGATACACATTGCGAACGGTGGGCAACATGGTGTTCTCCAACATTTCCATATAATTAACACTGTTCGCTCTACTGGGAAGTCTAACCAGTTCTCCTGGGTCAGCCGCACTCATCCATCCCCACATATTTACGGTTATACGACCAGATTCCATGTTGGGCACTACATGATTGTCACTATACCGTGTATTATTTCGGCGCCACAAGCTTAGTCGTCCGTGTTGGCTGGATTTAAAAGTCTTTTCATCTGTAAAGATGACATTACTCCAGTCGAAATGTAAATACTCCAAAGCGAACTCTAACCTTGCTTTTTTATGGCTTTCTGTTAGCAAGGGTTTGACAGCATGCCTACGATGATGCAGACCCTCACTATGTAGAACACGACGAATAGTATCTGCACTTGTATTAAATAATCCAGCGTAGTGGGTTGTTCTTTTAAATCCATCTTCCTCATAATCCCTCACCAGGGCTTGACGCTGGGGTGTGCTTATGAGTGCTGGTCTTCCCGTTCTTTGCCGAGATAGCAAAGATCCGTCCTCTTCAAACCGCCGTATCCATAAAACAACAGTTTTCCTCTGTAAAACAAAACAGAATTTTATAATAACAATTAAAGATATAAAATGCTATAAATAAAAACGAAATATAAATAAATTTTATTAAAACATGAGTGACTACTTACGTTAACACCGGTTTCTCTAGCAATTTCTGACAAATTTCTGCCTTGACCGTGCAAAGCAATTATTTGCGATCTTTTGACCAGGTCAATATTGCAACGAAAAGTCATTATTTAAGGAAAATTCAACGAAAGTAAAATTAACACAAAAAAGGCAATCGATGAAGCAGCTAACGAACGAACGAGCGTAAGTCTTTGTAATAATCATTCTGGTATTTATAAATCTTAAGTCTACCCTCTTTAGCAGTTACATTAAGCGGTTTCATGCGAAAATAAGCTAATCATTATAAACTAGTAGTTATTAATTTCGACGCCACAATAAAAGGTTTGATGGTCCAAGTGCATATAAGGCCGCCCTTCTACACGACCCCGAGTGTCCCGGGTTCGATCCCACGTCGAGGAAGAAATGTTTTTGATAATTTAACCTCTTAGTTTGGAATTGACTAACATTTCATAATATAACTAAAATATACTAAAATATTGAAACTATAAAATTAAGAAAATAATGTATGATTAGGTTGCGTATGAGCAAAGAAATATTTTTTTAATATTTTAAGATGATTACCTATAACAACGCCATCTAGGAAGATCTTCTTGAACCACTACGAGCAGATAGATGGTCAGTTTGCATCTCAGAGCATTATCTTTATGAACTGTCCATGCACTTTTGCGGCCCACTGTACCTACCGTCCGTGAGCACTTAGAAGGTGCTTCGGGTTTGTACTACTCTCTCACTCGTTCTTAGTAAAATCGCATGAGAGCAAGTGAGACAAGTACAAACCCGAAGCACCTAAGAGATATCGCACTGTATTATATTATTTAAATTTACGGAATTAGTCCAAATCGCAGAGGATAACCTAACTCGAAACCCGTTGAAAGAAAACGACTTAATTTCGAGCCCTGGCTTTGTTACGTTTCATACAGTAAAATTGTGTGATTCCCTTCCTAAAAAAAAGTGCGTTTTGATTTCCGGGTTTATGAAAGCATGAAGCACGCAAACGAAACCAATCCTCTTGAGTAAATAGAGCTGAATTATTCCGAAGATTGCCTGGCAGCAGTTGCTCATTGTGGTGATTGTTTTGTCAGTAGTGCTCCATATAACTATATTAGTACAAGTGAAGTGTAAAAGCGGGAAGATTGCGTACCAGCTACAGGATGTGCGTCCGACATGACGCGCGTCCGGCCACCACTAGCGCCGTCTTTATAGGATTGAGAAGAGCACTGAAGATTGAACTCGATTGAATACATTTTCTCCCCAGTCTTATGCAAATTAAAAAATAATACAGTGGTAGTAAATTAAAAAATAAATATTAAATTTAGGTTAGGTGCCATTTGTGGTTAGTCAGTCTCATCTCTAACCAAATGCTGAGTAAGAGGAAAAACACAGATAAAAACAACGGTGACATCTTTCACCGCAAAAAATCTTTCCTTTATGAAATTGAGGAAAGCCAATGGAATCGCAAATTGTGTTGTTTCCATGTAACAGTTACGTTACTCGGCTACTCTGGCCGGCGAGCATGGCTATCTCGTAGGTATCTGCTGCTAGAGTGCTGCTGAATGAGTGCGCTACTCGCTATTACGATTATTTTAACGCTATGTTACGTCGGTAGATAGGAGCAGTGCCAACGTTATTTTCTGTTTAATTGAAACACGAGGCATTTCACTGAATTTGTCATGTTTGCTATTCTGTTTACGGAGAGTACTTTGTTGCGGTCAGGGTTTACGTGCGCCCTCCGGTGGTCGTTGACAGAGGAAAATTGTTTAGGTACTGGAAAAACAACAGTTCATTGTCTTTGTTATCATTTAACATCGGTTTTTCGTAGAACAGAGACGTTCCTGTTTTGAAATTTGTTTATGTTGTTTCAAATATCCCATTCGAGGAAATTTCATAAGGTTACTACTAGCTGCGCCGAAATCAGCCAGAGACCAGAAGTCGACCTTATACGAGTATGAGTGCGAAGAGTGGGAAATATACATAATTATATAATATATATTTCGTACTCTTTCCACCCAAACAACATATATAACAGAGGCCGACTACAGATCTCTGGCTGACCACTGGCTGCAGCCCACCAAAACTTTTGGAAAATATGAGCTAGTTACGGATAATATAGGCGGCAAAGTTAGCAACACAGGGTTATGACTACAATAATACTACGTAGAAAAGACACGCAGTATCGACGAGACAGTCACTGTCTTTTGTGTAATAGGCAGTTGAAGGCCTTCGAGCGAGAGAAATGACGGTTTGTTTTCGCAACACTCTTGTCACCTGGCAATTGTTCTCTACGTTTGTGTGGGCATATTAAAATTCGAGTTTCGCTAGAATGTTGGTTGTACGTTTGTTACTTACTTATCCATAATTAGTGTTGCATTGGAGTTTGGAGTGTTTATTCGAATCTCTCTAATGTGTATGTGTAGTATATGTGGTCGATAGTATGCAATCTTAACAAACATTTAGATACCCTTGCAATCAAGGCGGTTCTTACTTAGCACGATTCTGTGCGGTTCCAATTTTGACTCGGTGATTCTAAGAAAACCGATTACGTGTTTCGCGCAAAGGGTGTGAGTAAATAATACGGTTGTGTACAAACACCGAAGCAAGCCGCGCAGTTTGCCCGGTGTTATGCAACCCGATCCATCCCCGCCGCGGTGCAGCCTGCTAAGTTGGCTTACGAAGTGATCATTGCTCCGGCGCCGGCGAGCGACAGAGATGCACTCATGTCGCGCTGCATAGAGCTCGTTACTGCCGCCGTGCAGTAGTGTGTCTTGGTAGAGGCGCGCGGTGTAATTACAACCGGCCGCCCCCGCCCCCGCCGCCCGCGCCGCCGCCCGCTCCTTCCTCCCGTGCTGAGATGCATGTAGGCAGCCACAGCATGATATGATAATATACGACTCGGATGATAAGTCACTTGATCGCAATCGCTGAACAATTTATGTATTATAGACAGCGTTATGATTTTTTCTTTATTCGATAGGGTGTAAAAATCGACACGATCATTTAATCATTTGCAAATATCATCATAAAGTAGCAACAGTAATGAATTGACCCAGAGATTGTATAGTTTAGCATTGTTACTGTCGGTTGTCTTGTCGTTGCGTTGATGATAATAATAACTCCGTTGACAAAAATTATGTAAGTAAAAGAGTTTAGGTAGTTCTTATTTTACTATATCTTAATGTCTTCCTTATTCATTGAACCGACAGAAGTCATACGATTTTGGAAACCAAACCAATTAGTAAATGAACACAGTTGATCTACCGCAGTAACTAAGCGAATTGGCGTCTCTTACGCAATCCTTTGTCAGGGAAATTGACACTCGATCACATGTATTATATTACACATAATTCGGAACGTGTAGTGTTCCAAGTAGGTAATATAACAAAACGGGCTTAGTCATACTCATACCTGCCTGCAGCTCTGGTATTAGTTTTCTCGTGGGAACGTTTTAAGTCTATATATTCCTGGAACAAAATTACAAAATAAATGTTTGCGTAGGTACTATCAGCCCAATGTAACCCTGTCCCACCATATAACAGTGTCACAGTGCCAATTAATAAACAATTAATTTGACATCTTACAACTTGAACCACAACTTCACTATGACACAATTCTATGGTGGTCAGGGTTCCGTTGGACTGATAGTAGATACCTATGCAAAAGTTAACCAATTTGAATTTGAAATAATTGTAGACCGCCTGTTGTTTCTCTATAATTAAAATGTACTAAGCAATGGGTATAAGTAGAGTATTTGTATTGTATTGTAGAATCCTATTATAAAAATTCTACGAATTATTATGCTAATAATATACAGTCCAGGCTGCAGTTGTCTCTCGCGCTGGAATAATAGGTAGAATAGATTCGAGAATTGCAAGGCATATTATGTTGACAATTGACAAAGTCGCGCACCACTACACTACATCGTTTTACGTAGGGACATTAACGCAACCGAGTAACGTCAATTTGAACGATAACACCTACCTAGGTATATACTTATAATACATTTGTAATGCGTCATACATAATTCATTCTTTAAATGTGTGCCGCCTATATTTGATCCTAGTTTTACAGAGCCCCTATTCCACTTTATATCTTACTTAAGCCATAGGTAATTATGCCATATGTTACGATATGGTAGTTCTATTTCACATGATATCATCGTCGTGGCGGCTGTAAACTACCCAGGTACAAAACCAGCTTTCTGCTAGTTATCACTAATATTATAAAGCTAGCTTAAAATATAGTATCCGTATAAAATGACTTTCCTACCATCATTATACAATAATCGCTGTTGGTAGGTACATATTGTTTTATCAGTATAAATCACTACATAGTATAAAACAAACTCGCTTCCCGCTGTCTGTCTGTCCCTAATTCCCTATGTATGCTTAGATCTTTAAAACGATAGAATGATCCAAGAGGAAGGTTTTAATGTATAATAAATTCGGTTTAATGTATGTACGGGTGTTACAGAAAACTCAATAAACCGAAGCGAAGCGAGGGCGGGTCGCTAGTATTTTATTACGTAAGATAATGCTGTAGTAGTGGAATATAAATGATTAGTTTCGTGAGTGTCTGCCATATCTATTCCCAGCTGCTAGTCGCAAAAGGTTACCCCTTGCTCATAAGGTGATAAGACGCAGGTGGCGGGTGCAGGTGAACAGAATATTATAATAGCAGGTATCGGGCTAATGTTGTACGACTGTGTAATCGTTTGGCACCAATGTTGGGGCCGGGTTACATGGAAACAGCTGATAGCGATAGCGCGGCCAAGTTCATTACCGGCCCGTGCAAATTGATTTGTTGCTCGACCGCGATGACTATGACGCCCACTTTCATTGGAAAGCAATCATTTTCAATTGTTTACCAGATTCAGTTTTAGTGTGTCGACGAAACAATACATGGGGAGTTTCATAGGTTAGGCTGTCGAAGTATTTGGTTAAGTTAAAAAAACTAAAAGGGAAATTTATGTCTTCCTTTTTTGTAGACGCGGTGTAAGACGTAACTTGATTTTATTTTATTTTATTATTGGATTATAGGGTCCCTACTTAGGATTTTAAATGAACTTGATGTCCCTTTTTACTACCAGGGCCATTATCCTAAATCCTAATCCTGTCTTGCTTCTATTATATTGTTAACTTTTTTACATCAATACTTGAGGAACCGCAGCAGTGATTACAATGTTCATGTTGACGTAAAGATGTTGGCTAAAGTGAAGTTGGCTAGAGGCGCATGGCTCGGTACGGTACTACTAAAGAAAAACTTAAACTTTAACTGTTAAAGATAAACTTAAAGCTTTTTATTGTTTTGAAATCGAAGTGTGTAGTTACACACTATCAACACTATCAGCTAAATTATTCCCTGACCTATTTTTATACCATGCGACTCTGCAAACAATACACATACCCCCTTACTTATAAACGTGGAATAAGCTTGGAATAGTTTATGCCATGCTTTGTCACTTTCTTTCAGATGCAAATGTCACAATTACAGATAAGGTCAAAGCATGGCATAAACTATTCCAAGCTTATTCCACGTTTATAAGTAAGGGGGATAAAGTTTAGTTTATTAAATCGACATGTATTGAAATAAATCACTGGTCTTTCCAGAGAAACGTTATGACTGACTACCTACTTTCCGCAGTGCAAAGAAAGTAAAACAGTCATTCATCATGCCACCGCCACCGCCTTCACTAGGTCGCGTCCGGTTCGCGAAATTGGCAACTTCCACTGCCAACTGGGAATATTCGACTACACTAAACTCTCACGAAACAATATTTACTTTAAACGTTGAGAAAAATTATATTGTCATAATGGTCGCTTATAGCTTATAGCAATAGCAACGGTTGTTAGACCTCTTATGTAAGTTTCAATTCACGCTCGATGGTTTTCTATACGAGTTCGTTTATACGCTGTTCTATAAGACTAGTATTTTACGACGGTTAATACTCTGAACTTGCGATTTGGAGAAATCTTGATAGGAAAATATGCAAGTCTGAAAAAATAAGATTGGAAAATTTGAAATTTTCATACGAATTAAATTGAATTTTTGGAAATGTTGAGCCCCGCAACCCGCAAGTTATCCACTGCGAAAATTTGGAAATGGAACATATTAAACCATGAAAAGAATATTCTCGGAAATTATAAATAATTAATTATTTAATTATTATTTATTATTGATGCAATACAGTTTTTTGATGATCTATGTATTATTGTCATACTTGTTAGTGTTGCGGGATAGTTCTGTTTAGCTTAAGCCGTTCGTCATAGCAGCACCTACTTGAAACACTAACAAAAAATGAATCGGATTCTCGAGTTTCCCAATCGATCCAGTAGTTCTAATAAATACTTTTTCACTATCTAAGAGCGGAGCCAATGTTGGTATTGGGGCTATAATGGATAACAGGGTTAAAGTCTTAGCACCCAGCACTGTTCCTGTAGATCCTCTACACTACACCACAGAACGAAACTCAAATTTCATCTTTAAATAGTAGGGAGTGACCGATCAAAAGTGACGTACCAGGGCCTATTTCATTTTAAAACATAGGAGAATTTTAGTACGGATCTTCCTAGTAGGTATATTTACTGAAGTTTGCTTCGGCTTACGACGAGAAATGCATGCGACTATAGATCCGGCAGAAATGCACATAGTTTAGTTGACCAGGGCCCATTTGAACAAAACTTTACAGGTTACAAAACCGTATAATTCGTTTGATTTGAATGAGTACTTGTACTTTTTAAACGACTACAAAAAAGGAGGAGGTTATACGCTCCACTGTATGTTTTTTTTTAATGTATGTTCACCGATTTCTCCGTCAATAATGGACCGATTTTAAAAAAAAATCTTTGGTTTGATAGAGTATGCTTCCAAGGTGTTCCCATTGTCACTAAATCTGAATCTGATGAGGGGATCCGTGAGTGATTGAGGAAACTCCTCAAATATAATAGGCATACATATAGCAATTTCAGTACTTTTAGAAACAAGGTCGATGAAATGAAAATTCGGTTAAGTGAAACGTTCTATGAAATGAATTTCGATATTTCAAGGGTAAACCGATAATGATAAAATTGACAAACCGCTATATGTGTAGGTTGTACGTTATTTTACAGACTGAAGTTGTTTAGAATTTCATTTCATAGAATTTTTTTCTCGTATTATCATTTCATAGAATAATCAATATGTAGAATAATTACTTTGACGACTTTTAAATCATCGTTTTTTATTTTAAATAAAATTCAATGTTTCCTTTTTCATATCATAGAATAGCAAATTAAATATTCTGTTTTCATAGATATAAAAAAAATAACCTCGAAGGCTAAGGCGGGAGCTTGCTTCGCTTCGCTCCCGCCATAGCCTTCTAACCTAACCTATTCAAGTCGGTTCTGCCCAGAGAGGTCTTGCTCGCTCGCTTCGCTCGCTCGCTCACTCATATTTATATCATAATATAGTATTTATCTTATAACCCAAACTTCTAAAAAATACACTGACCAAACAATATTCGTTGAAAAATAATTATATTGTTTGATAAGTTTGTGTAATGAAAAAATAAAATTAAAAAATTCATTGAATTGATTTTCTGTCGAATTTGTTTCTTTCAAGTAAATAGTTAAAAAATAATAATATACGAAGCAAAAATACAAGGACCAAATAGTATATGAAACATTTTCTGTGAAACAAAATTCTATAATTTTTCAGTCTGTAAAACAAGGGGACACCGTGTATTCACACACGCAGCTTCAAAATGTGCCTATTTACAACGTATTTTGGTTGTCCACAGTCACATAACAAAGACGACGACCTGGGAGGACCCTCGCAAGTCGCTGGCGGCGCAGAGCGTGGCGGCCGGCGTGCAGCACCAGAGCGCGGAGACGCTGCTCGCACCCACTCCCGCGCCGCAGCCCATCCCGCCCGCACCTACGCCAGGTACCTATCTATACACAGAGAAAGACCAGTTAAGTGCGAGTCGGACTCCAAATCCACTCCTACCGCCAAACAGCAGTGTTCGCATTGTTGTGTTCCGGTTTGGGGATAAGACAGCCTAGAGTGAAATGACTAGCATAGAGGCATTCCATCTTAGTCCTCAGGGTTGGCAACGCATTTGCAGTCTTAGGATTGCATCGCAGTCTTGTGGATGCGAATGTCTATGGGTCACAGTTTCCACTTACCATCAGGTGGCCTGTGTGCTCGTTTGTCTTCTCTATGCCATAAAAAAAAAACTCCACCACTGCACAGAATACCATTATTGGTATTATTATATTCCAATTTGAATTCAATTTCGAATCGAATGAACGCGAGCCCAACTCTCACTTGACCATTTTTTGTATTTGTTGGCTCTCCAGGGTTTGTATTACAAGACGCTTGTACGTTTTATGATTTTTACGATAAGTACAACAAAAATAAAAAAATACGTTGAACATACGTTTCTTGTATGGGGGCCCTTGTTAATCAATTCCTTTTTTTTATTTGTAATTAAATCTGCGGGAATAATGAATATAATGGAAAAAAAATCAACCCACTATCTGTAACGGTTCAAGTGTTACAGCTGTTTAAAGTAAGGACGGACGGACGGACGGACGAACAGCGAAGGCATATTAATAGGCTCCCGCTGGGCTCCCTTCGCATACGGAACCCTAAGAAGACATTTGTTCACTTCCCAGAAGACTCACAAACAGGCATAAATAAAAGAAAACAATGTGACAGGAACAGCACGGAGTGTGTCTTCAGCAATATGCTGAGGTGTCAGACACCTACAGCGTTGATTTTCAGCCAGTATATTCTCAACAACACACGTTATTGACCACATGCATAGGTACAAGTGCAAAAAGAGGCACCACATTTCGATCTATGGATTAACATTGAATTGCACAATACCATAGTATTTATAACAATAATGAATTGTTAAACTGTGACAATAGTAACAGAGGGGGTACGAGTAGGCGGTTCTTCAATAAATGTGTCATGTAAGTATGAAAACTTTATGCTTGTCAGATTGACTGTTCTTTTCAAACACTCCTGGGGATAGATCTTGTTAAGTTAGGCCGCATTTCACCAAACTTAGAATAAAACTTATTCCGAGATTAATCTGTACAAATTCGGCGTTTAATCTAGGTATAAGACCTTATTCCAGTTTTGTGTTTGTATCTTGAATTCTTCGGTGTGCCAATTTTTGTAAGAACAGCTAAGTTTTAAAAGTTCACATAGAGATTTCCATTATTTACTTGCGATTGTTGTGTACTTATGAAAAATAGTACTAAGCTCAAATATAATCACCAGACAGAACAGTAGGCAAACAAAAAAAACTCTCTCCTTTATGTTCTATACTTATTAAAATTGGCTCTTATTAAAAAGGATCTTACCGTACCTAGATCTAAGTAGAGCCAATTTTAGGCACACGGGCACTCAGGCCATCAACACTGCAATCTCAAGACTACAACTGCGTTGCGAACCTCGAGGAATAAGGGAATGCCTCTAGGTATGCTAGTAATTTAACCGGTTATCTTATCCGCACACCGGAACACAAGAATGCGAACACTGCTGCTCGGCGGTGGGTTAATGGATAAGATGGTGGTAGTGATCCGGACGGACCCTGCACAAGGTCCTACCACCACTAGGTAAGTGTTAAAAGTTCACATATTAGTCACAGATTTCAATCGTTTACTTGTAATTGTTGTTTGTTGTGTACATATGAAAAATAGTAGTTACAAAGCTCAAATCTTATCACCAGACAGAACAGTAGCCAAACTAAAAATATATCTCTCCTTTATGTTCGTAGTTTACAAGATGTACAAAAAGCAAATGTTGCTCTGATCTCGTTTTCACGTGATCTAATTGGCTACGGAGTCGCGTTTAAAATTATCATGGAACTGAAATAAAAACAAGTAAATAACCCGAAGTCTAAAACCGATTTTATGACGGGTATTAACGCGTTGTTTCCGTCGGTCGATGCGAGACGAGCGATGAAAGGTGCTCGGAAAATACATCGGCGCCGCGTCTAGAGGCGGCCGCTTGCGACACCGCGGCCGCGAGCCGTGTTATCACTTCTTTCTGCTCTCTCCGACGTACCAGTTCAATTTAAAATTTGAAAAATCTGCCTCCCTGCCCTTGCACTACGGAATTAGAGTTAAACTGTTACCAGCCCTAGTTATAGTGCGTCAGCCTGTCTGAAATCGGTGAAGACAAGAATAAAACCTTAAAAATTGCTGATGCTCTTGTGTTCTGACCGGTCAATATCGGCCGACGGACCCTCGTTTCATAGAATGTTTTACTTCACCGAATTTTCATTTTATCGCTAGGCATTTAAACGTGCAGGAGCTATAATTTTTTGGTGGTCACATGTCTAACCTAACCTAACCTACGTAACCGAGTCTTAAGATAACCCTCAAACAGTAAGTTCTCAGCAGAAATTAGCTTTCGATGAAATGAAATTCGACGAAGTGATGTATTTGATCAAATGAGTGCCGGTCAAACAAGGGGATCCCGTCGACTGACTGATAGTCTGTGGTGCCCTTTATAGATTGTTCGGAGATTAAAGTTTTGATCCGGTGTTAGGCCAACGTACGTGCGCAGATGCATACAACTTACTCACGCATTCCTCTGATAGCTGAACCTAGTTCGGTACACTACGTGCAGTAGTCACGTTCGGAACAGTGCCCTGTTTGCGGGTGGCGCCGGCCGCGCAAGTGCCAGCCGGTGTTTCGTCTTACCTTATCTGTCTTATTACCTCATCTCCACAAACTCTCTCTATCTATATAGATCGTCGCGCGCAGCATAAATAAAGTGTTTTCATTGCGCATACCTCTCTAATCGATGCCGCGATAACATTTTACGTATGTTTAATCATGGAATAATTTTGTGGTGAAAACATCTTTCTTAGAAGAAGTACTTAACGTTATAGAATCACCTTAAAATATATTGTAGATAATTCTTACTTAGTTCTTACTAGCGACCCGCCCTCGCTTCGCTTCGGTTTACTTATATGAGTTTTCTGTAACACCCATACATAAAACAGAATTTATTATACATAAAAACCTTCCTCTTGAATCAAGCTATCTATTAAAAAAAAAAACGCATCAAAATTGCGTACCTAAGTAGTTTTAAAGATCTAAGCATACATAGGGACAGACAGACATCGGGAAGCTACTTTGTTTTATACTATGTAGTGATTAACGCTGCTAGTAAACTAGGTAAGTACTATAAGTACAGAAATATCTTGCGCGGTATACATTACTTACTTACTAGGCTAGAAGTTGGTTTTAATATAAATTTGTTGCGTCAACCTGAGCACACTAATATTGTATGGTAGCATAACAATCATCTGGTTGGGTTGACGAATGTATATTAATAAAATATAAAATATAAATAAATTTGTTTTTAATACGATAAATAAGTATTGTAATTTATCCCATCTAAATATATCGAGGAAAAAACACCGGAATTAATATCGGTAGGTATACTTATACCTAGGTATTATTATATAAACCTCTGATGTGGACAGACAGCTTGTGGCCAAACGCTACAGCGGCGTCATTACTTTGTGAATGACTGTAATTAACATGTAATTAGGCGCCTGCTTACATAAAGCTTGCACTATTTTACTGATTACATAAGTTACGTAAATATACTTACAATTAGAGGAAGTATTTAGTTCTATACTTGCTTACAAATACCTAACTAACGAAAATCAGAAATACGCCTGGGTAAATCCATAAGGATAGGAGGGGTACAATTAAATAAGTATTGATTTTGTTTAATATTGTGTGAGATTTGTAAGTTCGTAAACACAATTCAAGTGAACATTGAATCATCGTGACAAAACTATTGCCCTTTTTCACCAATTCTTGAGACGTTGAAGTGATATTTAATTTTAACAATTTTCAGTACTTTAGTAGTCCCTTTAACGTTGGTGAAAATGGGCATAAGGTATGAATGAACGGGAACTTTGGTCGGCATACGAGGCTGGTGCGCCGTGAATCATTGGCGAGTGTGGTGCGCCAGCGCAGCACTGCGCGGGCTGGCGCCGTCGTTACTTGGAACGAGCCCGCGCTGACCTTCCCCGTGTCCACCTGATTCACGATCACGTGCGCGTACGTCTTAGACTATATCTCTACCTTGCAACTAGTCGCTGTTGAGAGGATCATACATGTCAGATTCCAACAATAAATACAATAACTTATAGAGTACGTCTGATTGATTTCAGCAGCGAAGAGTACAAGTAGTAACCCGACGGCTGACGGGCTGGGCGCGCTGCCCGACGGCTGGGAGCAGGCGGCGACGCCGGAGGGGGAGATCTACTTCATCAACCACGCGGCGCGCACTACGTCCTGGTTCGATCCTAGAATACGTAAGTGTTGGTCCTTACCTCAAAGAACGTGTGATTTTCACGATAAGTATGTTTATTTTAGCTTTGCGGCGCTTCTTTCAAGTTTTTTTTTTTTTTAGTATATGGCAAGACAAACGAGCACACAGGCCACCTGATGGTAAGTGGAAACTGTGACCCATAGACATTCGCATTCTAAGACTGCAAATGCGTTGCCAACCCTGAGGACTAAGACGGAATGCCTCTATGCTAGTATTTACAGCATTAAGTTCATTATTATTGACGGATTGTTAATTGGTTACAGCACAACACTTGCAGCGCACGCCGGCGGCGGGCTCGGCGGCGGCGGGCGGCGGCTGGGTGAACGCCTCACTGCAGCAGAAGATCCGTCTGCAGTCGTTGCAGCTAGAGCGGGAGCGGCTCAAACAACGTCAGCAAGAGATAAGACTACAGGTAAATCTTTCATTGAATCGCTATTCTGAAGTGGTATTGACAATAAGATATGGTTATTCCCACCTGTTACCACCCGCACACTTTTGCTGGTTTATTAGGTACACAGATGACTAAAGTCCCTCCATCATCTTTCTCCTATCCCAATTATGTGGCATCGGCACAGCGCGTCATTTTCTCTCAAATATCTCTCTCAGCCGTCATCTCAGTATTCACTCACTAGTTTTTTTTATATCGCTCTTCACACGTTCCATTCTCTCCTCCTCCTATGCCCTCTTCCACTATAACCATCCACATACATATTTAAAACTCTTCTCGTCACATGACTTCCATTCCTACTCATAACATGCCCATACCATGACAATCTCGATCACCCCAGCGCTACTTTTAAACTTCTTACATATTCGTTCCTTATCCTATCCATTTTTGTTACACCCATCCATCTCAACATTCGCATTTCAGCTACATGTACTCTCATTTTTCACCCTTTTCCTTTGTATAGTATTCTGATCCATACCAGACGACATCTCTTATATAGTAAGGACTAAAATTCAACGTGACAACAAAACGTTGCGCTGATTGGTAACAGGTGGGAATACCCCGTAAGATGAACACATGTTACAGAGCATGGGTGAGGTTAATTGGCAGTTGCGATTGTTTTATCATTGTTGTATAAAAGGCTGATGAGATTTTACTATACTACATAGGTTTTACTAGGCTACAAAGAATTGTTCCCGTAGAAGCTAGCGTTCCCAGGTTAGATCTCTAGTAACACCAGGTATTTGTGTGATAAGTGCGAGGGTTAGTAACTCAATCAGTATTGGATATTTTCTGTGTATTTCAGTATAATTATCTATCTTGTTAGTTAGTATGTTCGTCGTCTACCCATAGTAAAAGCTAGTTCATTTGAAGCTAGGTCAATTTGTGTGAGATTGTACCTTGTTTTTATTATTGTCATTTACCTGTAGCTACGTACCTAACCTACGGTTGCTTTGGTACCTTCATACAGGAAGGCAATTTTGGTAGTGTTACTGGGCCCACGCTCTTTTCTACACGTTAAAACCATATTCCTTAATTTGGGATGTTATCGTGGTGTCAGCTTTACGACAGCTGGTAATTACTAGAAGGTAATGGTTGCTCAATAAAAACAATAAAATAACATGGCAAAAGCTATTTTTTTTTATGGCATGGAGAAGACAAACGAGCACACAGGCCACCTGATGGAAAGTAGAAACTGTGACCCATAGACATTCGCATATTGTTTTAAGCAGCGACCACACCAATGCTTAAAAAACGGTGACGGTACGGAATCGCAGTGACGCGTCGTATTAGCACCGTTTTTGACGCACGCTCCCCACACCGCTGCTTAACGTTGCGAATATCACGGACATCACGGTACGTCAAAATTGACGCCATGTTATTACTATGACACATTCTTTTGTTTACGCACCGTCTGTGAATTTTGAGCACCGGTGTGGAGAGCATGCGTCAAAAACGGTGCTAATACGACGCGTCACTGCGATTTCGTACCGTCACCGTTTTTTAAGCATTGGTGTGGTCGCTGCTTTACAGTGTAGAAAAGTGGCCCGGCATGTTTTACTTGACATTAATGGTGGCCTAGTTAAAAACAACACAATAACACGTCAAAAGCAATATGGTTTTAACGAGCAGAATAGAGCCCCAGAACTATTAAATTTATACGCAAAATTTACCCATTTTTGCCGTTTCTTCTCGAGAAAATTTATTGGAGATACATTTCGGTACCGAAAAATCTAAACCCAAACCCCTACTTTATTTCTATGGATGACTCCTGCACTTGTAGAAGTTTTATAGTGTCGACAGCATCAGTGGCCCCAGAGAAAACGCATTGCACATGCACGGTCACATCGAGCGCTTACGTCAGTCAATTCCATACATTTTAATAGTGTTCTAAAATGCTTTGCGATTAAGAAGTATCTCGTCTAGGACCAATGGTCTGCTAACCAGTCGTCGATATCCACTTCTCACAACCTTACATGTAAAAATATGGGTTGACAAGTCCAGACGAGCTCTCTCAGTAGAGAATAACAATAAGTCGTACGGAATATCCAAAAAATACAGGCCCGAGCTGCTCCTGGGAGCTGGTGCAGGCGTCTTGTTCAAGCAATTTCAAACGTTCCTTGCTTCCCAGCCCCTTAATAGTCGTTTTTCTAAATTGCAGCAAGAGCTGATGGCGCGGCAGTCATCGTCGATCGTGTCGTCGCTGAGCGCGGCGGGCGCGGAGCTGCCGCTGGACCCGTTCCTGTCGGGGCTGTCGGAGCACCAGCGGCAGGAGTCGGCCGACAGCGGCCTGGGGCTCGCGCCGCAGCCCTACGCCGCCGACGACTTCCTGCCGCTCGACGACCGCATGGACTGCAGCAGCGACGCCGGGCCCGACCTCGCGCTCGCCGACAACCTCGACTCCTCCGACGACCTCAATACTCTGCAGGTCGGTTCGCATTAAATACCACTAAACTGAAAAGTGGACCAAAATAGCAAATGTTTAGGTTCACCATTTTCCATTGTTATTGCGGTACACATTTCGTTCAAAATAATAACTAGTTTCTTAATTGACACTTGGTGGCTTGGAAAAAAATCATTTTTGTTATTATAACCAAAAACTATAGGTATATCTATTAAAACAAAAATGTTTAAATGTATAGTTTTTGGTTACGGGCTATTCCCAGTAGTCCGCACCCCGTAGTTCGCACTTTGTGCTCCTATAATACCATATGAAATTGAACACAGTTATATTAAATTAAACCATAAATAAATAAATAAATAAATAAATAAATAAATAAACAGTGCGACCTACTGGGATTTTTTTTCCCATTTGTCCGCAGTGCGAACTACTGGGAATAAAAATTCCCAGTAGTTCGCACCACTTGCCAGAGGTGCGGACTAGTGGGAATAGCCCATATAACAAAAATGTTTTTTTTCCAATTGGTTTTCATAATAAGTACGTGCGTAATAATTGCCTTTCGGATAGAAAAACGAAATTCATATCGGTCCATCCGTTCGGGCACTCATAAGTAGTCTTATAATAATGAAAATATTACGCCTGTATTATTTTAATAAAGATTAAAAGCCTATTTCACCAACACGTCTACAAGTGTAAAATTACTGGATCGCATATCTATGTACTTAATACTATGCAAGTTTAATGTAGATGTAATGTAACCGTCGGTAATCATGTTCGCGTAATTTGACTTTCTTTGACACCGTAAACCTTCGTTAACCGGTAAACAACGTAAACCGTGCGAATAAAGGATGTTCTATGTTAAACGCAAATGTAGCATAAAACAAGTATGAGTATGTAAGCTTGTGTGTAACTAGGCTTCCGAGTAGAAACCTTATCTGTTCAGTGTGTGTTGCACCTACGCCCTTTAGCCGTTTGTCATTGAATACGTACCTACTTGTAGAAAATAGTTTGATTTCTAAATATTCGATACGTAAGTTAATGCGAAGGGTCGTGGCACTAGCAGGATTGGTACGCAACACTAAATTCGAAGCGTCGGATGCCCCACCCCGGCCGTTTCCTCGTGGTCATACTATTTTTGTCCTACTGACTTTCGACGGAGCCCCGCCCAAGGGCGGAGCTCCTGCTTCTAAGTGGTTTTGCCCTTCGGGCATCTGAAGATACCTAACGAACCTAACCTACCTACTTTTACAACCATAATTAGTATTTAGTGATCAAATCTAGGTTCACTTTTTCACTAGTAGGACAAATTAGTATGACCACGAGGAAGTAAGTCCCCACCCCGCCAGTCGTCATTCAGTACCAAATCGATATAAAGCGAGGAAGCTGACGTAACTAAAACATTGATTCTCATAACCGTCACAAAGCTTTGATTTTGAGACGCACAATTTAAAATTTGCGTCAGACACAAGTAAAGTGCTTCCATTCAAACTATAAGTAAATATTTTCACAGCAAAGTTTAACCAGGCTTCAAAATCAAAAGAAAGAGCCTTAGAGTAAAGCAACAATAGTTGCCGTGAACAGTTACTTTTTATCAACCCTTTTGCATATTTAGTGGTAGCATTAACAAATTAAGTTACACGATTGCCAAAGCTGCCATCACGCTGCAGCGGTCACCGGCTCAATTCACTGGCTTTTATGCAGAACTCAGACAGAATAGCGAGATATCAATAACAATATGTACCTATAGATTCTTAACGTGACAAGCTGGTATACGAGGGCTGCTACTTAGGTAACCGGAATCCAGGATTCCAACATTTTTAAACGCTATATCTGACCTCCATGGTAAAATTTGAACTTTTTTTAATACTGGCCGCTATATATTTTTTTTCTTATGTACGCTAGTCTTTTGTTTTTGGCGGGTTTAAATTTTAATCTCGCTGCAAGAATGGAACTCACTCGTGAAAATATTCGTGCTATGATTTATTACGATTTTCGGCGTGGTTTAACGCAACAACAGTGCATAGATCAACTAACTTCGACTTTTGGTGATGAAGCTCCATCCAAAACTACTGTGTATCACTGGTTTAGTGAGTTCAATCGTGGACGTAGTATGCTCAGGGACGAAGTTAAGGATGGTCGCCCGAAATCGGTCGTTGTACCACAAAATATTGAAGCTGTGCGAAAACTTATAATGCATGACCGTCATGTTACGTATCGCGAGATAGAGGCGACTATAGGCATATGTATGACGAGCATTAATAAGATATTACATGAACACTTAGCTGTGAAAAAAATTTGTTCGCGTTGGATCCCGCACAACTTAACTAAGGATCAAAAAGAGGCTCGCGTCGAATGGTGCAAGGAAATGTTGAAAAAATATAACCGTGGTGACTCAAAAGCTGTTTATAATATCTACACAGGTGACGAATCCTGGATCTATGCGTATGATCCCGAAACTAAACAACAATCAACGGTGTGGGTGTTTCAAAATGAGCCGAACCCTACGAAAGTAACTCGTGCAAAAAGCACCTTGAAGCAAATGGTGGCCTGCTTTTTTGGTATTAATGGCCATGTGGCTACAGTGCCCCTAGAGAATCGTAAAACGGTTAATTCGGAGTGGTACACGACCATTTGTTTGCCGGAAGTATTTGAAAAAATACGGAAAAACAACCAGCGACGGAGAATCATTCTGCACCATGATAACGCCAGCTGTCATACATCACGTGAAACGACTCGATTTTTGGAAGGTCAAAATATAGAATTAACGGGTCATCCACCTTACAGCCCTGATTTGGCACCCAATGATTTCTATTTATTTCCAAATGTAAAGAATAAATTACGTGGTCAACGATTTTCGACCCGTGAAGATGCCGTCGACGCGTTCAGACAGCACGTTTTGGAGATACCTCAGTCAGAGTGGAAAAAGTGCTTTATAAATTGGTTTCAACGTATGCAAAAGTGCATCGATTATCACGGAGAATACTTCGAAAAACAATAAAACCATATTTAGCCATGTACGTTTGTTTATTTTTTCTATTCCGGTTACATAAGTAGCAGCCCTCGTATTTCTAAACGAAACATTTTCTACACCACTATCGACTTGAGCCCCTGAATTCATATTCTTATTGTAAATGGGAGTAATATTGTAGAGTACATGAATAATGTTATGTTACAGATGGGCGAATTCACAGCGGACATATTGCTGGATGATGTGCAGTCGCTGATCAACTCCACCCCCAACAAGCCGGACAACGTGCTGACCTGGCTGTAGGGGCCCCAGAGCGCGCCGATAACCAAAGCGGGCGGCACACAGACTAATGTATATGATTGTACATTTGACAGACATTAACTAGTTAGGTGTGTATGAGTTGGCGTGATATTTTGACGTGTGACTTTGATAATGTTGGTTCGGTACCGTAGGATATATCCCGTACGGGCATGTCTCTCATGTTAGCAATACAGTATTGTATTTCGAAGTCTCTGCATTTATTCAAATGAGATAGAATGAAGCTATTTCGTTATAGTCGTACGTTAACTCTTGAATATGTAACGGACGCCCTGTGTCGTAGTCTATGTTCAGAACTGAGAGGGCATTCAAGATAATTACCGTTAGTTACGATATACTTAACCGCTTCCTTCATTGTATACAACTAAGTATTTTATAGCATGCGATGTTGATTAAGGTCGAAGTGTCAAGCTATGAGAAATGCCAAGTAGGTACCCATAAGTGGTAGGCCATGACTGAAATGATGGCTAGTCACTATTTAGAAGACTATTTACTTATTACTAGATGACTCGCTCGCGCGGCTAACGACTCGTCAAGTAAAAAGAGCAATAACATGTTTTTCGATGCAAGCCTTCTTTCTTAGCCGAAAGCAGGAGTGTTGCAATACTAACTTATAGTAAGCTAGGTTTCCAATAATCTTTAGCGTTAAGACTAATGGAAATCCTATCCTTTCTTTGACTAGTAGGTTAAATTAACTAAATAAAGTTGCGTGAATACTTGTCGACATATTAATTATTAAAATTGTGATAACATCTCGATGGAAAACAGTGCCTTGTCGTGCCTTTATTAAAACTATATTTATTGTGGTTTGTAAGTTAAGTAAAGTAAAAATATAATATTTACATCTGCAGTGTTTTATGGTCAAGCTATTAAATGTTATGTCGTGTATTTGGACAGAATTTAACTACTTATAGTAGGAAGTAACGTGTTCGTCAACCTACTTACACCGTCCTTGTGTAATTTGTCGAGATTATACATACACATAAGTATCTACGATAGTTATATATATACTTAGTTTAATTGAGAGAGTAGTTAAGAAATGAACCTGGCAAAATATTACTGTTCAAAGTTATTTTTGAATCAGAATTTGCATTATGTGTAAGGGTGCAGCTAGCTAACATAAGGAATGACACGAAATAGAGTGTCCTAGGCGTCTCCACCGGCGGGCGAAGAGAACGCGGAGACGATGTCTCCATGTCCTCGCGCGGCGTCTCTCTTTCTACGATAGCAGAGGGAGAGAGACGGCGGGACGATGCTCTTGCAACATGTTACGAGGCCCGCAGGTCGGATGACGGTGCCCGTCAGGCCAGAGCGTCGTCGTCACTTGGAACGTGCCGTGTGGTGCCAACTAAGATTGTTATCAGAAATATATTTTTCATGTACCGTTACATAAGTATTATCGTCCTTTAATATAATTATTTTTCTATCTTTACCCATGAAGTTTTGTTAGAACAGCAAAGTCTCTCAAAATTGTGTTTTAGCCCACCTAGTCTTTAGATTTTTCATATGAAATTTTATTAATATAGCTAGCTCGATGAAAGTACGACAGTAAAATTAGAACTTTAATATGAAATGCTACATTGAAAACTTTGCCATATTAGTAACGTACTATTATTATTCTTATAAGACTTAATGTAATCTTCACTTTCGATAAGCATCTGTGTAAGTATTATAGTTAGACGTAACGGTGCTGGTTTTATGGTACATTTAATGTTGTATGCTGTATCCATGTCTTTTGTTATTTGGATATTTGTCTCGTTAACTCGCGCTTTATGTACGAGCTCATATTCTTCGGTTCATTATTCTGTATTCGCTTCTCCGTTTGTATGTTTAACGCCGCTCGCGAGTCGAGTCGACTCGAGGTGGAACAATGCCGTGTTATCGTGTTGTTCTCCATTGAGCCCTGTGCCCCGCGCACGCCGAGGAACATTCCATATCGCCGGCAGGCGCGCGCGCCGCGGCCGCGCCCGCGCCGGGCCCCGCCGGCCACACAAACAGAATAATAACAGAACAATATTATAAAACTACGTTTATTTCTTAAGTAGGTATAGCCGTTATTATTAAAACATATCTTTCAGGCTGACAACAGTTGCAAGTTTTCTCTGTAGTTTATTATAGCTTAAGTTACATGTATCAATGTTACAGCAATGAAATTAGTTGTTAGGAAATTAATTTACAATAATTTCATTGTGGATAATTTGATATTCTTATATGAATTAAATAAATATTTGTTTTAATACAAATGAAAGTTTTTATTTTATATATTCAAAATATGAAGTAGTTGTGCCACGTGGAGTTATAATTCACTTTTGTGTATCTGAAAAAAGCAATCAGTGTTTTAAAGAATGCAGTGTACGATGAATAATATAGATATAATAAATACTTATAAATACATACTCCATTACCGATACCCAAGCTTCAGTAGCGCCTCATCTGTGAACATTATGCATGTTGTAATTAACTGTAAAATCCACCACACCAAAATGTAAGTAGGTATACTAATTATATAGTAGAGACGTCACACTCGTTTAGATTAATATAATCAACTAGCGACCCGCCCTCGCTTCGCTTCGGTTTATGTGAGTTTTCTGTAACCCCCGTACATAAAACAGAGATTTATTATTAAAAACCTTCCTCTTGAATCACTATATCTATTACAAAAAACCGCATCAAAATCCGTTGCGTAGTTTTAAAGATCTAAGCATACATAGGGACAGACAGCGGGAAGCGACTTTGTTTTATACTATGTAGTGATATGTTTGTAATAAGTAATTATTCAGAAAAACCTTATTACTTAGGAACTGTAGTTCAAAAGAGATAACTTATGTACGGTCTCAACAAGGACCTTTTTTTCAAAACTCACTCGCCTAATAATATTTGTCCATACAGCATATTTCACTATTATACTTGTAGAAAACTGTATTGAGTACTAATGTTATTAGTCTGGTGGGTTTCGAGAAATGGGCCCCAGGGTGTCTACTGCAACAACTAGTAAAAGGTCCGGACGGTTTTCCAGACTTAAACTGTATTCTTCAAAGCGCATTTCAAGCTATGCAGATGCCTGTTTATGTTAGTAAGTACCCAAGTTAGTAAGTGGGTGAGGATGAGAATGATAAATGCACCATGACTTGTTTTTAGAGGATTTAGCATCCAGCATAATAGGTTTTATCGCATATATAAAGCACCTCTTTGCACCAGTATACGCAATTGGGTGGCTGGCACTAGTTGTTCTCGTCACACGTACAGTACCTATAAGTACTACCAGTTACTTATGGGGGTATGTGGGCGGCGTCTAGTCCATACAAACGTATTCCCCGGTCCTCTCTGGATAATAACATTACAGCATTTTTTTATACAATCAATATCTGCCACTATCATGTCTCTGTTTTCTTTTTCTCATGAATTAACTAGTACTAGAGCGACAGTAATAGTTTATTCAAATAGGTACCTACCTATCTCCGAGACCGCTTTCCCATAAGAGGATTGTAAATCGACAATTAATTCGCGTAGCTCTAAGAAAAAACCACACAAATTTAGGTTCGGGCGATAACGTTTCTGAACCCCCTAATCACTTTAATATCTATATCTACAACATATTCAAAAATGTAAAAATCGGACCAGATTTAAGGATAGAGAAACGTTATCGCATTTTGTATGGAATTTTTTGGATTAGTAAAACTTACAAATGATTCCTGATCGAATGCACTTAACGGCTTAATTGACGAACGAGATTTGAATGCCATTGTTCGCTCCGAATACACACTTCTTAGGGTAAAGTCACCAGTGGTCAGCCAGAGACCTATTATATAGTCGGCCTCTGCATATACTTTGGAAGAGTACAAAAGATATATTTTCCACTCTTCGCACTCATATAAGGTGCCTAATGGTCTCTAGCTGACCACTGGTGGCTTAACTGAATAGGAAGGTACTACCTACTACAAACACGGTGTAAAGTTAGACAGACTTCCCGGCGAAGGTAGCGTGTACCCGTTGGATGCGGGTCCGAGGTCGTGTCCTGTGGTGATCCCAGAGCCCTATGTGGGGTTGACGTCTCACGGCTGATATGAAGATCGTAAACAACAAACATAATTTCCAACCAATAATAGAATCATCTATTGTTGAGCCCGTTGTGGTTTGTTCATCAGATTAGTCATTAAGTGTATTTGGCCAGCAAATAAGGGTTTTTACTACTTATACTTTGCAATCCCACGTTCCCCAACATGCCCATTCATATCCTGCAACCGTACCCTAATTACGTGTGATAGAACGAGACGCCCATAAATTGCCGAGATGTTACTAACTGTACTTAGGAACTGTACTAGCAGCAACACAAGATTAACGTTAGTTCACAAATGGTCAGTTTAGGGTGAGTGGGGACAGACCTTCAGGGGATTAATGGGGGTGGGAGGAGGGGCCTTGAAGTGCTCGTCCTGAGGGAGCTCCCGCGTCGCGGTGAGCTTGCGGAAGTAATCCACCGACAGCTTCGGTGTGCGGGGCCGCGATGGGTTCGTGATGTCCACGTGGTAGAACCCGAAGCGCTCGCTGTGAAACACGAGTTGATAAACAATACGCAAAGTTATGTTAGTTTTTTTAACCCTTTTTGCAACGCAAACAGCATTTCTAGAATACAAGATATTTAAAAAAACCTATTGGTTACGCATTGGTACAAAATAAATTAAGGTTAGTCTATACTTTAAGGTATTTAAAAAAATGTAAACATTTTAAACCACGTGACATTGTTAAACCACCAATCAAATCTGTTTTATCGAACTTTGACGTACGACGACTTTGACGTGAGCCAATAGAAGCAGAACACTGTCTGCTTCTATTGGCTGACGAACTATATCACGTGGTTGTTTTGTTTACACTATAGGTATGCGACTTACGAAAATCCAGCGCGCCATTCAAAGTTATCCATTAGAGTCCAGGCCGTGTACCCCAGCACCCTCACGCCGTCCTCGTAGATGACGTTCAATATTTCAGTCAAGTAGTCCTGTTAAAAACCAAATGATGTCACAAGAACCACTTTTAAGGAATGTAGTTTTATAGTAGAAATATCGACAACCTGAACGAAGCCATAAGTATTGTAGTCTCATCTTAACCCATAATGCGAGTGAGTATCGAGTAAGTATTACTCTCTACGTAAGCATGCTACATGCACGTATTTAATCTCATCGTGACTAACCACCGGATTTATAAATAAAATTTTAGTCAAAGATTAAACAATAAAAACCAAAAGGAATATTAACAATGTACTTGATGGAAAACTTACATTAAAATACTTGATGCGTCCGTAGTCTTCCAAAGCTCCGTGGTCCGAGAAGCCGTTTTCAGTGATGTAGATGGGCGGGTCGTTGTAGGAGCTCTTGCACCAACGTAACAGATTAGCGAAGCCGGTGGGCACCACCTGAATAAAAAATATCCAACTAGATTTCTTTTGTATACGTAATGGTAGATTTTTGACGTGTAAATGTGCCCGTGTGGTCTACTTACTGGATAAATGTCTTTTATCTTTAACCAATAATGAAGTGAAATGTTTTTTGCTCATTAGTTTAATTTGAATTCTCCTTCTCTCGTTGATGCAGAAATTGCAGAATAACGTTACCCATGATTGCCATGATTTAGGGATTTTCTTTCTTTATAACTTTTAAATGCCGGTTAGTCTGTTAGATAGGTTATATTTTGGAAAATCAGACCATATTCGGAGAAGCGATAAACAGATAAAGTACTAGGAGGGTGATGCAATCGCGAGTATCTACGTAAAAGTTAGTAAAAAATAATAGGGTAGCTACTAGTTAATTATAAAATAATTACTCTAAGCCACTCCGATGCGGAATCCCCTCCGACCTCCATGGTAGTCACGGCTCCAATATCTTTGAGCCAAGACGGTGTTTTCGCGGTGGGGTCCATACCCGATCCTGTTATTAAGTGAGTTGTGTAGTGGTTGATTCCGAGGAAATCAGAAGTTCCCTTAATTCGTTGAATCCAATATTCATCGAATTGCTCTAAGCGAGTTTTCGGCAAGCCTTCTGCTTCACTTTGCTGAGCAACGTTTTCAACCATAACCGCTGGGTAGCCCCCTTGTTCTGTGAAAATGGGGTGAGCGAACCATCCAAACTGTGGAAAATATCACCGGTTCTGTTAGCTAAAATAGTAATAAAAATAGTAAAATAATATTGCTTTGAATGCAGATCTAATTTAACAACATTCATCAGTTTTTAGAGTAGGATACCCAAAGGAAAACGTAAAAGTCCATACAACAAAACATTATTTTAACGCGGGTAATTTTTTTAATACTTACTTTGAACTGATTAGCAACCTCAGCGAGTGCAATTTGCTCCACATTGTCGGGATCGCTGGGCTCATACCAGATGGAGTTAATAGAGATCATTATTCTGCCGTTTTGGAGAGACCTGTAGGTATTGTTGTATAAGTGGTAGGCTTCGGCGTGAGCCTTCAGGAGCGTGTCGCTGCAGAGGTAGCACCCGACGCCGTGACTGTCGATCGCCGGGGCCTTCTTCTGGTCACCGTATGCGTCCTCGCAGATCTCGTAAGGCTCATTAAAGGTGATCCAGGACTTGATCTTCCCGCCGAATTCCCTGAAGCACAAGTCGGCGTAGTCGCGGAAGTATTCGATCATTTTCGGGTTGGCCCAGCCGCCGAGGTCTTGGAGTGTTTGTGGCAGGTCCCAATGGAACAACGTTACCTGAAATTGTCAAAAGGTGTAATACAATTTTTTATGTTAGTTATGTCAGTAATATAAGATTTGTTATGAGTTAAACTCTATAAGTTGTCTAAAGGTAGAGTGATGGTGGCTGCGGCTTGAGAGTTGCTATATGTACCATTTAGTTTTTCTAACACAAGTAAGTACCTGTTTGCTTTTGGTGATAACTCTTACGGTGGAGAAACAACATTCCTGCACATTCCGTTAACTACTTAAATGTGTAAAAAGGAAATTGCACTAGAGATCCTTCAGGGTGATAGCGAGTGTATCCGAAAAGGTCCAATTGAATAAGATAAAATAACTAAAGGTAGTATTTATGAACGGATCTAAGTCACATGGTCAAAGTAAACGTCAAGTTGTAAAAAACTTAATTTCTGGTTTTACGAAGGGCCGAAGGTTAATAAACCGATCTCGACTGTAATGCTCGTTTCAAGTTGTGTCAAAACAGAAATTTTTCTATGTTTAGACGATTACTTTGACGTATGTAGTGACGGGCATGTCAGCCCAGATGAGTTATTGATACGGCTTAACGCTCTAACTAAGGGTAATATGGTTAATTTACAAGAGGCTCGATGTTCTTCTCGCTGAGAGCGTCGAGCAGATCATTATAGTAGCGCAGGCCGTCCGGGTTGACGTAGTCGAGGCGGCCCGTGGGCAGCAGGCGCGACCAGGAGAGGGAGAAGCGGTAGAAGTCCACGCCCAGGTGCGTCAGCTCCTCAACGTCCTCCAGATACCGGTGGTAGGAGTCGCACGCCACGTCACCGTTGGAGCCGTCCGCGATCATCTCCGGCCTCGTGTGGCTCAGCCGATCCCACACGTTCTCGGATTTTCCTAATTATAGCAATAGAACACATACAATACATAAACTCACGCCTTTTTCCCAGAGTGGGGTAGGCAGAGCTACAGAATTACCTACAACTCAAAAAAATTGTTGATAATTCTGTAACCACATTTTGCACAATTAGGCTAAGATGTAATAGTGACAGGACAATAGAACGTCAGTTTAAATACAATAGTAAAATAGACGTAACCCTAATAAGTGTAAGGTGTGCGTAATTATTTACTTTTGGTCCTAGCCCGACGGAGAGACGTAATATCTTTTTAGGGTGTGCCCAAAGGGCGCCATCGGGACGCTTTTACTAAGCCTTTGCTGTCTGTCAATCTGTCGGTCAGTGGACGGTATCTTATGAACCGTTAGAGGCAGACAGTTCATATTACAACAAACAATGAAGATAAATTAAATATGAAATTGAAAGCCACCCCCCATACTACGCGAGTCTGACTCGCACTTTACCGTATTTTGAATTATTTTGTTTATCAGTTTCTATTCTTGTTACAGCCAAAGTCAAACAAAGGCCATTGATAAAACTTGATAATTATTTAAAATACTATTTATCACTTTTCAGCAATTGTTACTGATAAACAAAAACCCGTGTATCCGAAAACATCATAAAACCTAATAACATTTTGTTAACTGATAATCCTGGTGATTAAATCCGATAGAATTGAGAATGTCCAGCGGTAGCAATGGTTTTAACTATTTTCACAATTATTATTAAGAATTTTATTATCTGACAAAGCAAACCGATATGTTTTAACCAATTTAAGGGTAATTAAAAGGTATAATCGTGACACAAACGTAAACGACCGCCGGTGAACCTTAGATCAGCTACAAACGAGTTTTTGCTGGGTTACCCAAAGCACCTGTGTGACCTTGGCTGTAGATATTTGGCTAGGCTAAAAGAAGAGGCAACAAGTAGGTACATTACATGATAGATTAATCTTTCGCCAAAACCCCTGATAAAATTTGATTGAGTGAATGATACCCAAATATGATATCTGGTACTTGCAACTAAGTAAGAGTTGTTTATCTGGAGTAGTAGTGGAGTGTTTAGTGGAGTAGAACCATTTCAAAAAGTTAAGGACGGGCGCTTATTTCTTACATAAAACTACCTTTTTACGTAAGGTTACCAAATTAAAAAATTGAGCACACTTAACCATGTCAATCAAATTGTGAGCAAAATCAACAGTGTTTTACAAAAATTTGATTGTCACTCTCATGCCAGTCATATGTTCAGTTTAAAGTTTATTGTCATAATAAATATAATGCAAAAAAGTAATTAGCGCTTTCGTTGGGGTAATGTACGATCGAAGTAACAAATATAAATCTATGTTCCCAAATCGTAAAAAATCCTAAAGACCATAATAATTAAGCAAAATATTGAAATTCGGAGTGGACAGTAAACTGATCCAGTGGCTAACTTATTCTTAATCACCAGTGATCGGATCTAGGATGCAATTTGGGGTGAACGACCTCAAACGTTATGCCTAACATGGATGTGACTCGGGATTTCCCGGGATTTTGGGAAATGGGTTATTATTAATAATTAATAACTTTTGTCGAGGGTTAAACTAAATAAACAAAATGAAAATGTTCGCTATCTATCTGTAATAGGTCATTTATTTGACACATACTTTTAAAAATATTTTAGATATAAAATAACTCTACTTTTTGAAACAAAATTTAAAAATAAACATCTTCATAACATACAACACAATAGCATACTAATTATATCCCTTACAATAATACCTAGACAAAAGAAATAGTAACATGACAAAAACTTAACCTAAAAATAAAATGAAATTAAAACTGCTATGTTTTAGTCGTATTTATATAATTAAAGTAACATACTATTATTTTTTCAATATTTTCAGTCGTTAATCGATTTCTTTTAACATCTAAGATCCATTTGTAAGTGGAAAAAGACCTTTCGACTTCTACTGATGTAAGCGAAGCGAATTTGTAATTTGTTCAGTTCTTCTATGCTGTACTGTAAAAATGTTGTTATTAACTACATATTATTTTATTACTTTTATAGTGTAAACTACTTACAATTAAAACTTATTTACCTTTTTATAAATGTAGGTATCAAAGAGACTCGCGGGATTGTAAGTCATATCCATGTTAAGTTAACGGACTTATACCCCGGGAAATTGCATCCTCCTAGATCCGATCACTGTTAATCACCATACTCTCTCCGCAAATTATTAGAGACGCAAGTTGATATAGAAACTTTCGGATCAAGGCAGGGTCACGTTAGTTACAGTAGTTAATAGGGTTTCTGTTAGTACAATGCTTACCGCTGACATTCCAGGCGCCTTCTATCTGGTGAGCTGCCGTTGCCACTCCGAAGGTGAAGCCATCGGGAAACTTCGTGTAATGAGTCAAGCCCCTTTAAACATACAAAGTTAAAATAGCATAGCATTACCTACCAGGCTACCATAAAACAGGGTTTGCGGATATATACGTTGACATGGGTAAAGATAAACCATTCCTTAATTTTAAAATTAAGTTTTGGGATTATAATGTACCTACACATATTGAAAACCTGGTATTTAGAATTTCTGGTTTTAACTAGGGAATGAGCTGAAAATTCGCTTAAAGGTAAGTACTTATTAAAAAAAGTAGGCCATGCCAGTTCTCGGTTATCTAGCTAGTTTTAGCTTGTCATTATTTTTTTAAGATACCTATCGGTGAATGTACCGTAGACGCAAAGGAAATTACTCTTTCCCAGCGATAAATTACGGTTTGAAATTAATGACTGCAGGTACCGTAACAATCTTAGAGGTGTCAGTTGAGTGTGCAAGTTGTATCTTGTCGCATCGAGCTTTAGGCGTTAGACAAGTTTTTAAAATGAATCGAACGTTTTTTCTCAAAATTACCCGCATTCGCATGTGTCCGATTAATTAACGCTTATCGCAAGAATTAGGTATATTGTTCTACCATTTTCGATAGTGAAATTAAGGTCAAGAACCAAGACAGCTGATAGCGTAGAGTACGAAGGTGAATCTAAAAGTTAATGGAACGGAACGCTGCTGATAGAGCCTATTTGCTAAGTTCTATCTATAATTATTTATCTATTGTTTTGAGTTTGAGTTTACAATTAGTGTCTCTGTATTTAATTGTAGTCAAGAACAAAAATGTGTACATGTCATTAATGTGGTCAACGCCCAAAATGCGTGATATTAGAGTCGCTTCTAGAATATAAGAAGCTTTTTAACGTGACTGAAACTTGAACTTTTATGCACATTGTTTTTCTGTCTAATTCGCTGCTCTCAATTATTATTGTAAGTTATTAATAAAAACTAGTGTGTCGAAAATAATTTAAATTAACGAATAATAATTATGTATTTTGTTACCAATATATAAAATAATAATTTAAACGCAGGGCATCTATTCTACTGGGTGGGTCATACACAATCGCAAAAACAAAAGTTGTCTCTCCTGTGGTCAATAGTTAAGGGCTTGTGTGCATATAAGTTTTTTTTTTATTTGATAGGAGTAAAGTAGACGTGACTCCGTGTATGCGGATGTGGGTTCAGCCAGAAAATTAGGCCTTAAACACGTTAACTTCGGGTATGTCCACAGGAAAGACGGGAACCTAAATCTGTGTTTGACCCGGGTATATCTTTGACGTGTCTAGTTGACAGTATTGGCGCCGAGTTAACAACAATACCGTAACACGTCAAGGGCGATATGGTTTTTACCCAATAAAATAGTACCAAATAGCCTTTACTAAGGAGAGTGAATTTAAGTGAGTGTAAAATTTAAATTTCATCTGATTAACTAGGCACACATATTCACAAAATTAAGCTAGCATTTTAATTCCATTTTTATCTACGTATCACCCTTTGAAAAAATATGCTATTCAAAGGGACGTTAAATCATTCTTCTTTTTCGTTCTTCCGGTGCCTCAAAATCGGTCTTATTGTCATAAATTTGATAGGTAGAAGCATCTTGACAAGCTTAAATCTTATCGCCATGCCTGCGCGGAGTTTTTGACGTGTTTCGTCGATTTCCACCATCAGATCACACGAATTTTTCTACCACCACTGGATGATTCGCTTTTGACCTTGTATGTTCTTCTAGCAAAAAAAACATCAAATTAATTGGTCATGTCATGGGTCAAGGACATTACTTATTATTAATTCTAAAGAGTTCTTCATTTTCCGTGAACCCAGCATGTACCTATCCTTAGCACATCGATAATTATCTCTTTTGAGATCCCCCTTTCTAACAAAATACAATTTCCAAGCAGGTTCACAATCGGTAAAATATCGTCTAAAATGTTTTAAATTAAGTCTAATTATTTAAAAATTTTATGTTAATAACTATGTCAACTAAAAAATAACGAGACAAAACCAATATGATTTTGCCGTATTAAATAGACGCCCTATGGTAAATCACGTCAACGGATTTTCGTGCCGTGATTTTCCAACTGTAGTGTTTAAAAAGCAAGCCTGGAACGTTTTCCAAAAAAACTTGTGTTAATGATTAAGTATATACTCACTGATAACTGATGAAGTTGTGACGTGCTTAGTTTTTCGAGATACTTAAAGGGAATACTGAAGGGATGACAAAAAATCATCACCACTGGGTAGTGATCCTCTGAACAACGACGGTCGGACGGACGGACGAGTGAATGTCCAAGCGGCGAGTTTAAGTAGTCCTGTCACTGCGAACAAAACATATTTTAGCGCGTGCATTTTCAATTTAGCAGCATGGTTTCTGCCGGTGGATTGAACGTATAAGGCTGCTTAATTGAAAATGCACGTGCTAAAACGTGTTTTGTTCGCTATGACGTCCGTCCGTCCGACCGTCGTTGTTGAGAGAACCACTACGATGCTCAGTTTTTCGAAATATTTAAAGGGAATACTTTTGGCTGAAGGGATGACAGAAAATCACCACTGGACACTTTCATCGGCGTGCTGTTTTCACGATAACGTTCTAGCATGAGCCATAATCTCATATCATCGCAGTGGTTGCAGTCAAAGATCTGCAATAAATACCTTGCGAGCGCACTTTATGAATTAAGGTTTAACAGTTCATTTGTTTCAAACACAAATAAAAAAACATTTGAGGAACAAAATAATGTTCCACTTTATATCGACTTGAGAAACATTTAAATTTTCAATCGTGTTCTCTTCGAACTGTTTTATAACAAGTAGCGTGCCGTCGATCCTCTGTCAAGGTTTCAATTGAATAACCTTAACATTATCCTGCTAGCTTTACTGAACAGCTCACAGTTAAGAACAATAATATTTGCTTGTGCAACAGTTTAGCCATAAAAAGGAAACAAATATAAATTCTAATATGTACGCGTAAGTATATTTAGGGTTCCGTAGTGTTTCTACTTTATTTGAGCATTCAAATCAGTAGGTACGAGTATTAGATGTTGGTGTTCGCGAAACCGAAATGGTTTGATGCTATTTTAGTTCCGTAGTTAGGACTTTTTTTATGGCCAAGAGAAGACAAATCAGCACCCATGACAAATGAAACAGCATCATTAGCAATGTTCGAAGTATTTTCATTGCACAAGGACGCGCTCCACCAAATTATTTGATTTAACGCACGATTGATGAATTACTTAAGTAAAAGTATTTTTTGTAGTGGACGTATCTTTATGGATTGTAAACATTAACCTATACTTATGTTTTGACATGATATCTTCCATTGCTTAATTCATTAAATGACATAAATATTTTAGTCACGCAGCATTAGGTACTATAAAGACAACGGTGACGTACTTGTATCTAACTTCTATAAATAATAAATGGCTTATGCAAAAAAAATAGAGTTTATACAACATATGTACGTAAGTACGTAAAATTAAGAGGTGAGCGGGATTTCGTGAATTGAAAACACTATAGCTAGGTACTTATCCGATAATGTATCGATGAATTGGAGGTAAATAGTAAAGAAAAACACGTCGATTGATCCCTAGCGATAAGGGCTTGTTTGGGTTACGCGACTCGCTACTCGCGGCGACGCGACGGCGGGTTTATACAACGACTGATTATGATCGTGGGGGTCCTGGGGTCTACTTACAGCTGACTGAGAGCCAATATTCCGACGAGAGTGGTTAGCGCCATCGTTCCGTGCTGCGGCGGCGGGTCCTCGTGAGGCACTGCGCGGCGCCGCCAATGTAAACCAAGCTCTTTTAACCCGAACCGAGTTAGCGAGGGTTAACGGTAATCTTGAGTACGAGATTATTTGAGAGCATTTTAGGCAGATAACGTCAATGGGACTCCAGAGGTGTTTGTGTCAGATATGACTTTTTATCTGCCATCGTGTTGTGTAATCGGCATGTCTTTATCAATAGTCCTGAGAGGACTCCTAGATTCAATTGCGATAATATATTGTCATCGGTAAAAACGGTGTGATGAAAAGAAGATTCCAAGTATTTATGAGTTAGTTATATTAAGTAAACGGGTAGATTGAAGACTTAAGCGTTTATTGTATAACAAAACCTACACAATAACGTTATTACGATGCTAGACCCACCATAGGATACAACGGCAAAATGTGATCTTAGGTTAAAGGGAGATTTAAATCAAAGAAAATTAACTGATAATAAGATAACATGTTTCACCCTAACTTGCTATCAGAAGAGCATCTTGGTAAACAGGAAGTAAGATTAATATATTTGATCTTCCTGAAATTGTACGCGACAATATTCTTCTGTAAAAATATTTGATGGTGGAACATTCCGTTTGAGCGTATACCCGAGTTAACATCAAACGATATTCGAGATGACGCTGCAAAATGCGAAGTTACAATCAGGTCTGTAACGTAGAGGTTCTTCAGTTTATGGGTATACTTATTATTTTCGCAGAGTTTAGCGTGTCTGGGTTGTTCTTGTTGGTGTGGTCACTAGGCCTCGTCGAGGAGACCCTGCATAACGCAGAGGTAGTCAACGGAGGTGGCGAGCGAGTGCGCCAGGAGGATGCCGCGCGTGAGCACCTCGCGGATCTTCCACACGTCTCGCGAGTGGCACGGCCGGAACACGGTCGACAGGAGACGCCGCACGATGTGCTTCGGAGAGAATCGCCAGGGCTGCTCCATCCACCAGCTGGTCAAAAAAACAACCAACACGGCATTCAACAGAACATTGTGGTGGAGATTCTTATGGGGTGAAATGATTTGAATGAATGTTTTTGAATTATATCTTATTTCTTTGTGTTTGATATCTATTGTAATGCAAGTTTTTTTTTTTCATGAAATATATAAACCGCAGCCTAAGTTACACATGCTTTACGCCGCCTGCTATATACCTACGAAAGCATCGTCAATTTGTAGCATACCTTATGTAAAGACTTTCGAATGTAAAGTAGGTGATGGCAAGCACGAAAACCGGGTAGAGCAGTGGCATGATGATGAACAGGCACAGCAGCAGCGTGCCCAGGATCTTCAGGAAGGTGGGGAAGGGCGCGCCGTACCGCCACAGCGCCCCGACGTCGCCGGCGAACTCGCGCGCCAGCACGCGCAAGCGCCCCAGCCCCGACGACGAGCGGAGCTGACACAACACAACCAAAGATCGGAATAGGTAGTAAAATTTTAGTGACCCTTGAAGATTATGCTAATATGGTATGTAACTTACCCTGATTTATAAATATAAAATTCTGCATGAAATTTTTTTTTTATATAGCAATAAGAAATCAATAAATAATAAAGCTTGTTATTAAGTTTGAAATCAGCGGTAGGTTTGAAATCAATGTTTTAATTTTATAAAAGAAAATAGGATTTTACTCATTCATTATATATATGTACATTATCCGCCTAATAGCATATTTCTTACAACCGGCATTGTGGAATATGGCTACAATATATTATACATACGTATTTTCTCAATTTCAAGCTTTCCTTTCGGGGCCAAAGCGAGAGAAATTATTTGGTATCTGGCAACTAACTTCGAGGTTTGTACTATAGCACCAACAAGGGCGTAAGTAGCGTGTCCATACTGCCCAATAACCCACTCAGGATCAGTAATTATTTAGTTACTTATACAAGATACTAATGGTCCTAGGTAGGTACACATGTTTACTACATGTATGGCTTAAAAAATCAGGATATCAGGAATTATGTTTGAAAATAAAATGGAAGCTAGCCAAAAAACGACATTCTGACGTTTGGAGCAGCAAACGTAGCATCAACTCATCAATTGCAGAAAGCACCCAACAGGCTTCAAGTTGCGCTGTTTCTATCCTTGTACAATGTACAACATACTACTGTGTATCAGAATCTGTATTTCTATTTATTATTATTTGCCAAAAGTTTCCCACTGCTGGGCACAAGCCTCGTCCTTCCACGCATCCCTGTGCTGCACAAGACAGGGACTCCTGCCAGTCCCTTCTGAAAGCGTCAAGCTGAGTCATTTCAGTTCGTCCGGCGACCAATTTGTCCTGTCTAGTAGATATACTCATGGACATATTGAATTCTTCCCCCATCTCCTTCTATCCTATTATTGGTGCTGTTGGTTATAAACTTGGTCGTTGGCATAATCATAATCAGTCCGACCTCTTGCATTGCTAAGGTCTTGTAGCGTGAGCCAGACCTCTGTAGCTGACGAAGAAAATAGGACAATATCGTCGGCAAAGCGCAAGTTTGATAACCTTCTTTTGCCGACGAGAGTACCTTTTTCATTCCATTCAGCCGCCAGTTTACGAAAAACGTGTTCAAGGGTGACTAGTGAACAGCTTTGGAGACAGCGGATCACCTTTTCCTATTTAAAATGATGGCACAGAAGACATGTGCAACAATGCAAGCCAGCGGCTTTCATGCTTTCTTCAGGATTTTATGCCCTGGTTCTCTAATTCGGCAAATATTGACGGATGCGTAATACTCTCAAAAGCTTTGGAGAAGTCGACGATGGCCAGGTATAGCAGTTTGTTAAGTTCATGGTACTTCTCTAATATTTGGTTAAGGGTTTGCAAATGGTCGGTCGTGGAATCCCGCTTGTTCAGGGGGCTGGTTGGTATCTAGTTGACCAGCAATGCGATTTTTGATTACTTTAATGAAGGCCTTGTAGAGATGTGAGGCAAGGCTGATGGGTCGATAGTTATTAAAATCAGATTTGTCACCTTTCTTGTGTAGTGAGATTATATTACAGTGACAGAAGTGTCTCCAAAATGTACCAGATTTTAAAAGGAGGTTGTTTCTTTTATGACCTGGGGTAAAAGTGGTGGGTTCGCCTATTTTCAGCACTTCCGCCGTGATGCCATCTTTGTTAGGGCTTCTACTGTATTTCATCTTAGATATTGGGAGATGAACTTTGTAGCCAGTTATGGGTGGAATAGCATCAGGGCAGGAGTAGCCAGCAATAGAATCTGTATAATACTTGCAAAAGAATCTAGACAATTGCAAACGAATTAAGCTTGGATTTCTTTTACTGTATGATTCCTCCAACAAGACACATAACACTGTCCTTTTTCACAGTAGTTTTAGTTATTGTGTGTATCGTAAGTGACTAACGAGGCTGAGTAAAGTAAGTACGAGATAATTAAATAGGGTTTACATTACTTCAACCATAAATGTTTTGTTAGCCCGGAGATACGGTTTCATACTAGGCCTTTTTTCGGCGAGTGACTTTAGCTTGGTTTCCCTCGAAACTCCTCATGCTATAGCATTTTATAGACTATTAACTGGGGGAATATATTGAAGGCACTGTTGTGTTGTGACATTTTTGTCCGTTTGACGGGTGACTGATGTCAACGAAACTAACCAGTGTTCGGGCCACGTGTAGGATATAGATAAAAAATTTGACTTGTTTCACAGACTATAAGGGTACAACAATGATAGTTGCATTTATACATTTTGATGCAAGTGCGGAAAGTAGGGTAAATCGACTACAACTGGCCAGTTTACAATAATTATTAACTGTAAAGAAAAAGATATACCGAAGATTGTGCAATTTTAATCTAGACTACATAGATCTAGAGTTATTATCCAGACATTCGCAAAACGTCCCTCTACCAAAACTACGTCCCATTCGCAAAACGTCTCCTTTGCAAACGGCCCCTTGTGCAAAATACTTAGAACGTTTGCATTACCTCCCTTTCTCAGAAGGCCCCTTTCTCCATCCCTTTCTCAAAGTGTCCCTTCTGTAGAAGCCCCCTTCGCTGAACGTCCAACGATAATTTCGGTAGGTGGTTGAATAGGCTATTTGACAGGTTTTTGAAAACCATCTCAGATTATTTGTTGGTGTTTATTGAGTACTCCAAAAGTGGTAATTTTAAATTCTTTTATGTATTTCGTCTAAAAAAAGGAAATATAAATTCACTTTTAAAATATGCCGCCAAAACGCTTTCTTGGGCAAGATGGCGTCGCACAGGAATCAGTGACGTCAGTGGTCAATACATAAACAAACTGACATTGGCTAATCATAGCAAAGCCAGAAAAACAAACAACCGTCAACTGTCATATAGAATATACAGACATCCTATAATCTGTGATATTTACCGACCCTTGACGTCATCATGGATTCGGCGCCGTTTTCGATAAAATGGCTACAGATAAAAAAATATCAAGTTTCATCGTGGTTTTTTGGAAAAAAGATCCATTTTTTTCAAGTAAGAATACCTTAAATCGATTTTAAAACTCATAATTTATATGAATATACATAATTATTACGTTTTTTTTCACCTTGTCAAATAGCCTATTCTAAAAGTTACACAAACCCATTCGGCCTTTTTCGCACACTCATAACTTTTTTTTTTCAGTACAGCCAGGAACCTGATTTTTTTACAGATTACTAAGGGCGGATTCGACCAAACTGGAATAAGACTTCGATCGGGATTAGTCTCTACAAATTCGGCGTTTAATCTAAGTAGGTATAAGAGCTTATTCTCGTTTGTCCGATTCCGCCCTAAGATCAATAATCTCACAGCCTAGTATGAAAATCAATGTTCTATCATATCATAAGATGAACTTTTAATGAGTTATTAATTTATGAAAACGGTTTATTTTGTACTCACAGACTGACCTAAACCTATAAGGTATTTCTCGATGACCTAGAGCCTTGAAATTTGTCTACAGCACAAGTAGGAATAACCCGAAAACTACAAATACCTGATCGGAAAATAGTTAAATTCTAATCCCCAATTAAAATGTATGAAAATTTCATACGGATCTTCTAAGTAGTACCTATCTATAAATATTAAGAAAGTTTAAATACCCAACAGGTATATAAGTTACTGTAAAAAAGGTAAGTTAGTTATGACACAAATGCATGTACTTAGTGGCAATCAATTGGTCTGGCTGTAAACAATCTAGTGCCAAACTTGGCACCTATTTAGGTATCAGTACTTTTGATGGCACATGAGAACTTGGCCTATCTTTTACATGTATGTTTTTTTATCAATTATGGGTTTGCGTTTGACCTCAGTCTTACCTAGGATTCTCATTGTTTTGTAAGCAGTAAAAAAACCTAACATGGAAGGCTTACGCTACGCTCCCGTCTTTAGTCTTCAGAACCTAACCTAACCTAACAGACACGGTTTCGCATTAAACAGACTGGTTCGCTCGTCGTTACACTGTATACAATTAGGACTATTATTGGACCATGCAATAAGCAGTTTTTTTTCAAAACTGTAAAAGTTCACAAGTTCATTTTATTTTTCCCATATAATATAGATTAATTATCTTTGTGTCACGAGTTTTTCAGGTTTCTCGTAGAAAATGTACCTATAACTACACTCTCGGGCAAAAATACTAGTTTACCCGTTATTTGGTACAAATATAACATCTTAATCAGAGGGTTACTTAACCAATATTGATGTAGCTTGTAGCTTGTAATAAATTCAAATTTATTAAGTCGTACCGTAGTCGTCGTTGTCGTTTCAATCTAGGTTATTTAGGACAAAACATTACATCAAATTGATTTAGTATTTTTGAAGTACCTAACTGATTTATCTTGGTAAGTATTGTTGCCCGTGATTGTATAAAAAAATTCTAATACCTGGGCCTCTATTCCACTACGTAAAACCATATTGCCTTTGTCAACGTTACGATAATAGCTCGTAATTACTTGACAGTAATGGCAGCCGAGTTAAATACAATACAGTAACATGGCAAACGTTTGTACACGGCGAGACTTTCATTTATATTATGTTGTGATTATTAGATAACTGTTATCAATAATGCAAAGCTTCGTAAACAAAACATGTTACTCACCTATACTTATACTATAGCACAAATCGTGTAGGTAGGTACGTCGCGTCGTAGGAGGTATGTACAGTCAAGGGCAATAATCTGTATACACTTTAGTACCTTGTCACTTTACCACTGTGACAGTTCATATATGGCAGTTCAAATATGATGACAATTAGACAAGGTACTAAAGTGTATACATATTTTTGCCCTTGACTGTACGTATAGTCCAGAACTTAAATTTGGGACCCACCTTAGGTCCAAACTCAATTTGACATTCTACAACTATAAGGTTGAGGCATCTCTAAAGACATTGACGACTTCGAGACTTTTTTTGAAATGGGTTACAAATTAACGTTCGTGTCCGTCAGTCTACCATCAACGCACGTCTGTGATTTGTGATTGACAATATTTAAACTATCAGTTTTTTTAAATATGGCCTTTTTGGCAATTTATTCATGTGTTGGTCTTTAAAATTGATTTATTTGACCTTTAAGTTTCAACATTGACATCAACGGGCACAACGTTGCATACTTTTTACTATGTAGGAAAAAAGTAAATAATTCTAAAGCAAAACTTATAAAATGTGTTTTAAAAAAGCTTCTTTAATATTATTTTGAATATCCCGATCATAGACAGACACAGGCACACAACAGAAAATTTTACAGAGCCCCATTGAAAGTAAACATTTGAGAACAATGTCAGTGTAAGCCGTTTAAATTTACAAAAATCATATTTTATTTATTTTATCTTTATCGCACAAAAGAATACCTACACAGAAAATACAAAAGGTGAACTTAATGCTGTAAGGTATTGGTATTTCTATGTAGTATCAGAATACATTAAATCTACTAAACGGAAATTCGTAAGCAAGTCCGACGAACAAATGCTAGTGCGCAGTACAATAAGTCAATAACAATATGTACCGTATCATCATGCCCTACGGTAAAGCGCATTATTACCGCGCGGCTCGCACCGATATGTCTTTTCAACTTTATTAAGGACACAGTAATTAAATTTTTATACACAGGCATTCGCTGCAGAATCACTGGCAAAGATGTGGCTTTATTTCCTGGGGTTGGCTGTTGCCTTGTTCTACCTGAACAAGTGGATACGAAAAGACGAAAAGTTTGAAAGAATTCCTGGTCCTAAGGCATTTTACATAGTGGAAAATGCACTTGACTTTTTAATGGACCCTGGTAAGTACGTGTTGTTTTAAATACAATTAACTGGTCTATACTTGACCACAAATGCTGAAACACATCAGGCATAATAAACATATATTTTCTCATTATGGCCCATTTAATATTTTCGTAACAACGCTACATTTAGGCAGAGATAACAGTCGAAGTTAAGGTTAAAGTATCGATAGTTAAAATATAGATAGGTATGCTTACTTACACACTGTGGTGATTATTTGGGTCAATCAATTATATTTAACACGTATTTCTTTTAAGTTTACAAACTCATTTGAGTTTAAGGAAACCTAAACATTTTTTTTTGAAATACTGCGTATTTTTATTTCATTGTGAACCGGTCAACATATCTATTTCACATTCAAATTTTCTTCTTTCAATTGTAGCCAAGTGAACCGGTTGTCCCCCAATTTATATGAAAATAGTGGTTAATCAGGAGATATACTCAGGATAATTATCAGTATTTTACGCAAAAACGTTCGCATTAGTATTTCAAATATACTTACTAACAATTAATCTACATAGTTAATAATAATATTGTAGTATATATATGTTAAATAAATATTGTAAACGAACCATATGAATACCTATATTCATATGGTTCCTGATCGCAATGGTATGCAGACAGAACAACCATGTCTTATAATGTGGTTTCAATTACGTGTTCTAAATATGTAAAGACTTTATACCTTTGAAATAAAAATGTTTAAAGCTTCAGTGAAAACACATTTTTAATCTTTGTTTTCCCTTGTATTACCTTACTTGGTTTACCTTAAGTTTTGTTTGTGTACCGAAACCGGGGAACATTATTAACTCAGCGAATGTGGACAGGAAAATATCTTCCACAATATTTACTTTATTTCATTTCAAAAATGTACTTACGATTTTTATAGAAGCAACTTAAACGGTAACCTAACCGGAAGTTCGAAGTTTTGTTTCCCATCCCAACTGTGTCATTTGTCCGGAAACTGATAAGATAGAGGAACATTTTTTTCTGAATCTATTTACCTTTTAAAGTTTAAAGAAATAAACCTATAAGTAAGTAAAAGTTCATTTTATAATAATTCTGAAATGTAAAACGGTTTATGAAAGTTAACAAATCATTTTATAAGTGTAATGAATAATATATAGGTAGGTATAGTGTAATGATTGGAAAGTAGTCTAATTCATTCCAAAATCCAAAATAGCGCTCATCCGAATAAAATATGTCTTTAATATATTTCGATCGTCGCAATCAATTATTGAGTAAAATGTATACTAATAGTTATTAGTTATTACAACTGTGAAAGTAAGTTTGTCTGTTTGTTATACTTTCACGGTGAATTCGGTAGGTGAGTCGAAACGATTTCGATAAAATTTATAAGTTATGTTATAATTATAAGGTTATAACAAATAATAGTTTGCACCAGTATACTTTTTACCCCGGGAAATTGGACACAATTCCACGGGGACAGAGTCGCGGGCAACAGCCTAGTTAGAAATGTTTTATGGTAAATATAATAATGTTCAGTTAATTTTATGGAAAATCACCGCCGCCCATAAACACCAGCAACTCGAGAATGTCGCCGGCCGATGTTTATGTGAATTGTATTTGGTTTTTTATCTCGTGAAGGTTACAAGTCTAACCTAACTTGACCGAATACAGAATACAGAATTTATTGGTAAAATATACAGTAAAATTTTACAAGTCAATTTAAAAATAAAATAATCTGTTAATTACATATTAAAATATTAGATTTACACATTATGTTAAGTACTTAGTTTAGTTACGTAAATCATATTTAAGATAACCTGAAATCAACACGGGTTCACCGAAAATAGCTTTATGTGAAACGAAAATTCCGCCAAGTGATACCTACTTACGTGCTATGAAATGATTGTCTGTGAAACAAGGGGACACCATGTTATTTACCAATTTTCTTATAGTAAATGCTTTTAAGGCTGACACATTTTTACATTTTGACATTACTAAACTGCAAGTGGTTTATGGTTTACAATTCAATGTTCTATACATTTTAATATACCTAAAACTAAGCTTAACCTAATTTTATACATGTATAAGACAACAACTAGATTTATCTTTTTTATGCAAGTGGATCTAAGTGACTCAAAACTACCGTTTCATAATAGAAAGCTATAGATATTTATGTATGAATCTATACTCTTTATTGTACAAGAATAAAAAATAAATATTCCGTGTGGTAGCCGGAATAAATTAGTATTCCGTGTGGTAGCCGGATTAGAATAGTGCCACTCCGTATCTTTCCGTGGATGTCGTAAAAGCCGACTTAGCCGACTAAGGTAATAAAGGCGTGTAGTACTGTTAGGCGATGGGCTTGCAACCTGTCACTAATACACTGGTAAACATCTTCGCCTTAGTGTGCAAAATGTGGTTACAGAATTAGCAAAAAGTTTTTATAGTTGTTGGAAATTCTGTAGCTCTGCCTACCCCACTCTGGGAATAAAGGCGTGAGTTTATGTATGTAAAAAATAAATACTAAACACAGACAACATAAAAAAATAAGTTCACAGGCGAACTTATCCTTTTTCGTGGGGAGGGTTTTTTTTATCTCCAATTTCATAATATTATGTATGGTTTTTAGTAACGATCCATATCCGTTATTGTGTTATCCAAAAATACGCGTCAGAGCTATCATTCAAGGAATAAAACGTCCATAAAAAATACAACAGATTGGAAATTGATGTATTTAGCACAGATATTGTCTCGGCTGCACGCCCACAATACAATTTTTCTCTTTCAGTGACATTGTTCTACTACTTCAGAGAACTGGGCAGCAAATACACACAGTACTTCAGGTTGAAGCTTGGACCAAGGAGAATTATAATTATATGCAATCCCGAGGATACAGAGGTAGGGATCGTACTACTCGTATTTTCACCTCGGCACCTCAAAAAGAAAGGTTATGTATGCTGTTTAAAGACAGTTTTGCAGCAAGCGAAAGACAGTGAAGAAAACTCGATTTGCAAGTGTGAGATAAAGTAACTTTTTAATAAAAATGCCGAGAACAAGCTGGGTCAATATAAATAGGTGGGAGGCTGGGTGGGTATCTAAATATAAATGCGGTGTAATTTTTACCATGTTGTATTTTTTCCCATGGTAATAATAATAGGTAAAATAAGTTCAAGTATTTATTTAGGTAATTGTATGTATGTATGTAAACTCTTTATTTCACATAAACAATTACAAGACATGTTTGCATCAATATAAATAATGTACATAGGCGATTTTTTTTTATTGTCAGTGGAGTATAAACTTATCACGAGTAAGGAATTTATTTAATTCAATTCACTGACTAAAAGTCTTATAGTTTCTAGGCAATATTTCGGACGCCATGATGTATATTTCATAGAACAACTTTAAGGTCAAATAAATAAAGCAAGAAAGAAAAAACGTTTTAACTCTGCCTGTGCGTACGTAGTGAAACGCGACGGATTTATTCGTCGTTCGTGCCAAACACGTGGTGCGAATACAGTACAGGCAATGGCACTAGATCTCATACTTATCGTATTATTATACATCAGGCAATAGTTTACTGGGTTAAGCATATGGCAAACGTATGAGTCTAGTGAAGTTAGGGTAGACTTTTTACCTCAACAAATAGAGCTATGCACGAGCTCATTCCAGCATTCTCGCTTGTTTTTTTTTTTATTCATTTATTTATTAAGCCAATAACAAAAATTATTAATAAAACAAAAGCCCTGCAAAAGTGTATTATGACAGTTTGACTGCAGGAAGACTTTAAATCCTGGTACATCTGACAGTTCCGGAGGGAATAGCGATAAACGATGTCTTTATGTAGATTGAGTCGCGGGCAAATGCTAGTTATTCATAATTAACTATATTGGGATATTGGGTTGGGCTGATTGTTTTTTTTTTTTTTTTTACGACGCTGTGAAATCTACTATGTTTTCGGTCATCATAGTTACTTATCATGTTTCAAATGAACTTTTACAGGCAGTTATTTCCAGTACCAGATACAACGCTAAAGGTTTCCTCTATGGATTTATAGAACCATGGCTCAAAGAAGGGTTGCTGCTTAGTGATGGTAATATTTTCACACTTGTAGATACTATTATTTCCTTCCTTCCTACGTTTTTAGACCTGTATATATAATTATACGTTTTACATTAACATGTATTCCACCAGGTGCAAAATGGCATCAGCGAAGAAAAATTCTTACGCCAGCTTTTCATTTTAACATTTTGCGCCATTTCAACACAATCCTTGAAGAAAACTCAAGACAACTAGTTGAACAACTGGCCGCGGAGGTGGGCAAGGACAAGACGGATGTCGCCACCTACATCACCGAATTCACTCTTCACTCGATCTGTGGTAAGTACTTATACCAAACGAAACACGGTAAAAAGACGCAAATGTACCTTATTTACAGTGACATAAGGTCGGCGTGTAGATATTTCGACGTTTAACGATACAGACGTGTCAAAACTGTTTCAGAAACTGCGATGGGCACGCAACTCGATAAAGAAACGAGCAACGCCGGCCGCGGGTACAAAGACGCCATTTTTAAACTGGGCGAGTACGCCGTCCACAGGGCGCAGAGGGTGTGGCTGTATCCCAACATGGTCTTTCCGTTCACCCCAACCGGACGCAAACAACAAAAAATATTGGACTTAATGAGATCATTTCGTGACAGCGTCATTGAAAAAAGACGGGAGTCAGATGAATTTAAAAATATGCTTCGTGAGGCGACTAGCAGCAATGATGATCAAGATATATTGATTTCCGGAAAGAAGAGATTAGCCATGTTGGATCTCCTGCTTCAAGCAGAAAGAGACGGCAGTATTGATGCTAACGGGATTGGAGAAGAAGTGGACACGTTTATGTTTGAGGTTGTAAGCCACTCTTACACCATCTAATTCTTAATACTTTGCAGTTTTAATTTGTACTTATGACCCTTAATATTTTTTATTTCAGGGTCATGACACAACATCCACCGCGCTTCAGTTTACGTTGATGCTTTTGGCCAATTACCCGGAAGCACAGGTACTAACTAGTGTTCCATAGGACTCGAGCCTTTTTAGCCCGAATTTTAAAGCTCCAGAGGTTTTTTTAGAGCTGGCTTAATGGAATGGGTTTCAAAGAGCTAATGATTTTAATAAGGCCGTAGTCTTAAAAAAGGCTATAGCCTTTTTGAAGGGTTTTAGCTTTTTTAAAGGCTTAAGCCTTTTTATAAGGTTGTAGCCGCTGACTTGAGCCGAGCTGAGCCTTATAAAATCTTTAACTTTTATGAATGCAGTCGCACTTTGGATCAGCGGCCTAATTGTGTGATGTTTTGACAGCTTTGCATTGGAATAAAATAAAATATATATGTTTGTAAGTATAAACTGCGTCTATGACAGTGGCTTCTGATGCTAATTGATAGGATGTCATTTCACAATTAGCCTGCAGTGTTGAAGTACCCCGTTTTTCGACGCCTCAAGCTACAATTTTAAAAGTCTAAATTGGCAACATTGTTAAAATGATCACAATGAGTCATAGGTAATAGGCTAAGTAAAGTTTTTGCATGATATGTATATTATATTTATTTTCGATAGTCGTCATCCTAAAGATCAAGAAATTGCGGCTCTTTTATTTTTATTTCGTCTAATATTTTAGAAATATTTTTTTTAGTTATGAAGTTGACATTTGTACACTTTAATGACCGACTAGCTTGTTGCCTTCGTACTTAATGAAAAAGAAAAAAAAACACTTCTATATCTGTCATTGTCAAGTCAAATCAAAGTAAACAAACGATTCAATACAACGGCTCTTTTCTGTTTGCTTGTGTTTCATGTGATCAGTGTTTTTAGAAATATTTTTAACGATCTCAGAACGAACTCCGGACTTTCGTTTTGCCGCTTTGCTCTAAGACCTTTGCACGATATTAAATTTCGTCTACGATTTATTTTCGAACCCTTTGGCACTTCTTCTTGGACACCGATTTCTTCCTTTCTCGACGACTCTTGCTCTGCTTTTTGATAGCCACGAGAGCACTTTTGAATTGTACAATCCACGCAATGAATTCAGGCAACCTCACACGGACTGTGGAAATGGAGTATTACAAAGATTTACTTGAATTTACTTATTTGAATTGAACTGTTTATTTACTTTGATTTGATTTGACGTTGACAGATATAGAAGTGACAGTTTTTTTTTTCTATTTCATTAAATACGAAGGCAACAAGCTTGTCGGTCATTAAAGTTTACAAATGTCAACTTCATAACTAAAAAAAAGATTTCTAAAATATTAGAGGAAATAAAAGTAAAAGAGCCGCAGTTCCATGATCTTCAGGATGACGACTATCGAAAAAAAATATAATTTACATCTCTTCCAAAAACTTTACTTACCCAATTATAAAGTATAATGTTGCTAGTTTAGCCTGGTAAAAAGTATCTTTCAGCGTTAGCTTGAAATTGGGCACAGGTCTAGTTTAAAACTCCGGAGTTGTATAAAAATGAAACAATTTAGTTTTAATTTTGTGTTTATTGAAATATGAAAGATGTTTCCTAGGTAACATTTTAATCATACTTAAGGTGAAAAAAATAGGTATCATCAAGACTTAATCATTTCCAAAAACTTCCAGCCAAGATGAAAGGCACATTGATGAGCGTATGCTTTTATTACTCAATCGGTTCCTTTTTTTCGTTATTAAATTCCCTGCTTTGGAAAATGATTGCTCACTCGGAACACTTGTAGCTGGTATGCCTAAAATATCAAATGCCATTTTTTGTAAGCAGGGCAAGTTCGATTCTTCTGCTTCAATTGGTAAAGATAAATATTTCTGCAGCTCATTTCCTCCCGCTCGTCTCTGTTTGTAAATTGATGAAAAAACAGTTTGTCTAGTTCGAGATGGGCCAGAAGATTCGCAAGGATCAGAGCCACGCTCGGTAACATGATTTTGAATATTATATTTATCATCAAAAAATAACTTCATCGACGCGAGTATGTCCTCATTATCATTATTGTCTGAGAAATAATCATTTTTTAATCTCGGATCCAATAGAACAGAGAACTTTGCGTAATCCGTGCGTAGAAGAGGCCAATATTCCTGCAATTTCAAGGACATTGCTGCGGCAGCTTTTGTTATAGGGTCGTGATGGTCACTAATCTCTACGTTAGAAGTGTGAGATAATAGGATATCCATAATAGGTATGACATAGTAAATACTTGGATATTTTGACTTTGACAATAATAGTGTGGCGTCGTAAAATGGCACTAAAAAATCGATGAATAATTTAACTGGTGTCCCCTTGTTTTACAGACTGAAAAATTACAGAATTTTGTTTCACAGAAAATGTTTCATATACTTTTTGGTCCTTGTATTTTTGCTTCGTATATTATTATTTTTTAACTATTTACTTGAAAGAAACAAATTCGACAGAAAATCAATTCAATGAATTTTGTAATTTAATTTTTTCATTACACAAACTTATCAAACAATATAATTATTTTTCAACGAATATTGTTTGGTCAGTGTATTTTTTAGAAGGTTGGGTTATAAGATAAATACTATATTATGATATAAATATGAGTGAGCGAGCGAGCGAAGCGAGCGAGCAAGACCTCTCTGGGCAGAACCGACTTGAATAGGTTAGGTTAGAAGGCTATGGCGGGAGCGAAGCGAAGCAAGCTCCCGCCTTAGCCTTCGAGGTTATTTTTTTTATATCTATGAGAACAAAGAATATTTAATTTGCTATTCTATGATATGAAAAAAGAAACATTGAATTTTATTTAAAATAAAAAACGATGATTTAAAAGTCTTCAAAGTAATTATTCTACATATTGATTATTCTATGAAATGATAATACGAGAAAAAAATTCTATAAAATGAAATTCTAAACAGCTTCAGTCTGTAAAATAACGTACAACCAATTTAACTTGGTGCCACATCGGTTCTTCAATTACGTACTGCTGAAAATCCCTATTGTTCCGGCAGAGATAATTTAAAACTTCTTTCATTTTATATGCACGTTCCAACATTAGGTAGGTCGAATTCCACCTGATGTTCATTTCTTTCAGCAACGCTAAGTGTGGCATATCTAAAACTGTACAAGTTTCAAAATACGTCTGTTTTTTTTTGGGCGAAAAGTTTATTACGTTCACTAATTTTGATACAGCTGATATTACGGGATTTTGGATTATAATAAAATGAATGTGCTTATCACGTAACATATTCATAAAATCATTTGTGTATTTCTGTTGCCGCTATACAACAAATAATTAAACTCACAAATATCAATGAAATATTTTTATAATTTAAAAATATTTTAGCCTCCGAGCCTAAAGAGCTTGGAGCCCAAAATGTTTTTAAGTCTCAATATTTTGACAAGGACTTTAAGTCTAAAAATATATAGCCTTTTATTAAGGTTACGAGCTCCGAGAGTCAAGGCTGCCAAATGTAATGAGGCTTGGGGGCTAAAGAGCTTTATAGGCTTTCAGCCCTCTAGGCGTTAAAATCGAAGCCAACCTTAAAAAAAAGAGCTAAAAGGCTCGAGTCCTATGGAACACTAGTACTAACGCATCTCATAATATGGTACATATTGGAATAATTGTTTTGCAGAGCGTAGGTATTAGGTAGTAGAATATTGTAATAAATATAGTTTTCTATCAACTTTTAGGACAAAATTGTTATGGAATTGAATGAGATTTTTACATCTACAAGTCAACAAGCCACAATGACTCATTTATCGCAGATGAAATATCTAGAGTGCTGCATCAAGGAATCACTGCGGCTCTACCCGCCGGTGCATTTCATTATGAGGAAGATCGGGGAACCGTTGCAACTGAGTGAGTACCTACTGTGCAATATCTCTTAAAAACTCTAAAGGGTAGACTAGCATAAGAGCATATGAGAACGAGTAGAAGGGAAGTCGAAACCGTAAGGTATTTAAGAGCACTGTAGTTCCTTAAGCACACCTGAGGACACTGAACTGTCGTTTGCTGGTTTACAACATCTTCCTTTGTCATAAATATTTATGACTATATTTCGTCTTCTCGGCTTCAGTTGAAATCACTTCAGGGTTCCGTAGTCAACAAGAAACCCTTATTATTTCGGTTTGTCCGTCTGTCCATCCTTCCGTCCGCCATTTAACTCCGCGAGACTCTTGGTGTTTCAACTCTAAAAAAGCTGACGATGGTGTGATATGATTGGGCTTGTTCAAGGCGGCGGGCACGAGGTGCCGGCGGGCAGCGACTGCGCCGTACTGCTGTGGGAGCTGCATCGGCGCAGTGACCAGTTCGAGCATGCGCAAGAGTTCTTCCCGGAGCGGTTCCTGGCTGAAAAGCCCACCTGGCACCCCTACTCCTTCATCCCGTTCAGCGCAGGACCCAGGAACTGCATAGGTATTTTCATTTGATTAATTTATTTGCTCTGACTGCCTTTAAACACCCAAATGGCAGGAAGTCCGTAGAATAGGGAAGAACGCGATTTTCTTGTATCGGAGGTAAATATCCTTTTTAGGTCCCTGAGCCAGTGCAGTAGGTAAGTAAGTAATTTACGTGGTGTTTTGCCGAGTTTACTAATGAGGAATATCCTATTTCTACTAGGCTTAGGTATAGATTAGACCAATTTTAAATTCTAAGTTGTATATATAGATTGTAGACTACTTGGATTATATCAATAATCACAAAAATCGAAATAATAAAAGATAGGCATTTGAGTATTAATTGCCGCTTCTTTCTATGGAGGTAGTTTTAGAAAAAAAACGCGTACTCGAACTAAAACTTACATTCATGGTTCCAGGTCAAAAATTTGCGATGAACGAAATGAAGTTCGCTTTATCAGCGATACTGAGGAATTACAAGCTGCTTCCGGTGACGACTCCGCAAAACGTGGTATTCATCACCGACTTCATACTGCGCCCTGTTCATCCCGTTCAAGTTAAATTTGGAAAACGATTTTAAATTTACGGTTCCAATTGGACGTAGATTAGCAAAAACGTTCCAACCCACAACTTGGCCAAAAATGAGTTAGTTACACCAACGAGATCAGCTAGCATGATATTTTCATATAGCAAAAGCATTTCAAGCTACCTCGCGTGTGCGAGTAGATATGACCATAGTGGTCCAACCCACATGTATGGCAGGTGTAAATAAAAAAATCACTGTAACGTTCTAACCTGCCTGAAACGTTTTTGTTATATTGTATTATACTTCGCGCCTCGTCCTCGAGATTAGTACTGTAGTTATTTATACACATGTAGTATCGCATACTTGCCACCACTTCAGCACTTAGTTTAGAGATCTATGAAATCTTTTTTTTTTTTTTTGTAGGGTAGGCAGATGCTAGTTCCGCCCAGGTCACTCCGTCGCCAGTCATTCGCATTTAAGTGCTCAACCACTCAACACGTACCTATTGTTTGTTCTCGCAAGTTCTTCTTCTCTTCTCTTCTAACATGCCAAAACGTAAACGCTCTAAGTCTGGTGATATTGAATATTATAAAAATAAGATAAAAAAGTTACAACGTAAGATCTGTGATCGTGAAAACAGTGAATATAACGAGCGGAATAACGATTTGGGAACACCTGATGCCAAGGACGACGACATCATGATTGCTGACGAAGACCATGGCGCGGGTAGGTACCCAATGTAACACTTCTAAGTGGTAAAATATATTCACGTATTTACGTGTCGATGTTACCATGCAACCTGAACAGTCACTGGGACTGATTCGACGCATAAAATAAAGGTTGGCGTTCCTTCCACTGGGGATTGTAACCTAACCTAAATTATTAAACTTCTCAATTTTGAGGTAGTTTTTTTTTATTAGATAGTTTTATTTCCGTGCAAATATATGTTAATAGGTCTATGATATTTCACAGACACACCTGCCTTACGGCCTGATGATTGGTTAATACCATGGCCAGAGGAATACCATGTAAATTTTGAAACCACGGTACCTCCGCCGGCGGGTCCTCAGCCAGGCCCTAGTACTTTGACCGAGGAAGCTCCCGCAGGGCAATCTAAGGACCTCGGTGACTTGGACACCGAGGTCCTAGAAATTCTGGGCATTGGCCCCTCGTGCAACGAAAAATTCGGACCGGAAATACGCAACGAACTAGCATGTCGTTTTATACACATAGCTCAAGAGGGTCTTACTAAAGATCTTCGCAAGGAATTACTTTCCAAATACTTATTGCCCGCTAATTGTGCTCAGTTAAATGCTCCGAAGATAAACGCGGAGATTAAGGCAGCAGGCGGCGAGGCTGCCATGAAACGCGATAGGGGAATCGAAGGAAAACAAAAACAATTGTCATGCGCAATAGCTTGTCTATGCTACATCATAAATAACGAATTAAATTCGAAATCTAGAAACAATGAGCATTTGCAAAAATTAATGGACATCGGTCGACTAATGTGTGACTTGCAACACGCCGATTCGGTCACTAGAAGAAACTTCTATTTATTTGCCTTAAAGACTGACTTGAAAGAGCATATAAAGAGTACTAAGATTGACACACATTTATTCGGTGAAATTTGTCTGACACATTAAAGTCCGCTAAGGCTGTAAATAAGTCTAGCGTTGAACTAAAAGCTGATTTAAGCTCCAATACTAAATACCAAGGACCAGGGCCAGGACCAAGGCCTTTTTTAAACCGCAGGCCTCCCCCTCTGGCTCGCAGGCTGCCAGCGGGGCCGGCGCCGCCAGCGCCGCGGGGCCGCGAGCCTGCCGCAGCGCGCGCGCCGTACCACCCGCCGCCGTACTACCCCCCGCCGCCGCACAGACCGCCGCCGCTTGCGCGCTCATCGAGGATGTCATCGCAAGTTCATCCCGCGACGTACCCTCGCCGCCGATAGACACAGTTAAGTACGCAGGCCGCTTATCTCAGT
>OZ014440.1:8493617-8659508 GCA_963966035.1 Acleris laterana
AGGCCGCTTATCTCAGTTCTATTATCAATGGAGCCTCATTACCAACGATCAAAAAATACTCTCCTGGGTAGAGGGCTACAAAATCCAGTTTACATCACCGGTAGTACAACATACACTACCATCATATCCTAGCTATACCAATAGTGAAAAAACACATTATTTAGAAGCTATAAATAACCTACTTAATATAGGTGCTATATCGGAATGTTCACCTTGTAATGATCAATTTTTGTCGGGTATCTTTTTAGTACCGAAACCTAACGGCAAGATGCGTTTTATTCTAAATTTAAAAAATCTTAATGTTTTTATTAAGACCGACCACTTTAAACTAGAAGACCTAAGAACTGCGGTCAAACTAGTGACACAGTACTGTAAAATGGCTACTTTGGATCTTAAGGACGCTTATTTTTTAATTAAAATACACAAAGAATCTCGAAAGTACCTTAGATTCTTGTTCGAGGGTAAACTGTACGAATTTACTGTTCTACCATTCGGTCTTAATACCGCACCTTACATCTTTACAAAAATAACAAAACCTATTGTCAAATTATTACGTTCGGCCGGTTATATGTCCACATTATACTTGATGATTGGCTTCTATTCGGCAATTCTCATCATCAATGCCTAAATAACATAAATATAACCAAGAGGTTATTAATTTCACTTGGGTTTATAATCAACGAACTAAAAAGCGTTTTACTACCGTCGACTAAATGCAAGTTTCTAGGAATGATTTTGGACTCTCATAATCTTCAGCTCTGTTTACCTGCTGATAAGAGGTCACGAATAAGGGCACAAATAGAATATTTTTCCAAATTAAAACAATGTAAAATTAGGGAATTTGCCCAATTATTAGGTTCCCTTGTGTCCTGTTGCCCAGCCATCGAATATGGGTGGTTACACACGAAAGAGATGGAGCGTTGGAAATATCTCAACTTGAAAGATCACGATGACTATAACCGATTCATGACGTTATCAGATTCGCTTCAGCCTGACTTTAACTGGTGGCTAATGAATATAGACCATTCAGTCCGCAAAATACGAACTGATGATTATCAAGTGGAGATTTTTTCTGACGCCTCAAAGAGTGGGTGGGGGGCTGCTTGTAATGGTCAGACTGCTAGCGGTCAGTGGTCCAGTGTCGAACGGACTTGGCACATAAATTACCTTGAGCTGCTTGCAGCCTTTATTGCTTTAAAAGTTTTTGCGCGAAATTTCTTCAATTCTCAAATTTTATTACGCATCGATAACTCCACTGCATTAGCCTACATAAACAGAATGGGTGGTATACAATACCCGCACCTCACACAAATCACCCGCGATATTTGGAACTGGTGTGAGACCAAAAAACCATTTATTGTAGCCTCATATATAAAATCTAGTGACAACATAATTGCAGATTTTGAATCACGTAGGACATATCCTGATATAGAATGGGAGCTATCGCCTTGGGCTTTTAATGTTCTCACTGACTCATTTGGGATTCCTGAAATTGACTTGTTTGCCAGTCGCATCAACAAAAAATGTGCCACTTATATTTCATGGCACCGAGACCCAGACGCACTGGCAATAGATTCGTTTACAGTATCGTGGTCGAACTATGCATTTTATGCATTTCCACCCTTTTCTGTAATACTGAAAACTTTACGAAAAATAATTACAGATAAAGCTCAAGGCATTATCGTTGTACCTTGTTGGCCAACTCAACCATGGTACCCACTATTTAGGTCTCTTCTTATTTCGGAAACGATAACATTTTCCCCGAAAAACAATGTCTTGTTGTCTCATTCAGCTCCCAGCGGATACGGAAGTCAATTACCCTGGAGGCAGGCATATTATCCGGATCGCATTGTCCAGAAGAGGTTTACCAAAATCATCTTTAGACATTATGTTAGCGTCATTATCATCTAACTCCATCAAACAGTACGATGTTTGCATAAAAAAGTGGTGGATATTCTAAAATAATTCTGTTAACATTTATGAGGCGTCCGTTCCAACAGTTATTTATTTCTTAACTCAATTATTTAACAATGGCTGCCAATACGGTACCCTAAATTCATGCAGATCGGCTCTTTCCCTTGTATTAGGTCCAGTACTCACTAGTGACGATAGATTAAAAAGATTTTTAAAAGGAGTGTTTCGACTGAATCCGCCCGAAGCCTAAATACAACGCCACGTGGGATACTAATCTTGTATTAGATACACTGAACACCTGGTACCCTAATGATACTTTACCTTTTAGTAAACTTACTATTAAAACCGTTACTCTACTAGCTTTGTCGACTGCACAAAGAATTCAAACTTTGTCTAAAATTAAAATCAGCATGATCCAAAACCTTTCACAGCGTATAACAATAAATATCCCTGATATTTTAAAAACAACCAAGCCGGGATGTAACCAACCCATATTACATTTACCATTTTTTGCTGAAAAACCAGAAATATGCCCGGCTTCTACTCTTATTTGCTACATAGAACGGACTTCATTAATTAGGAAATGTGACACACTATTCATTGGAATAAGAAAACCTCATAAATCTGTTGGGTCCCAGACGCTCAGTCGCTGGGTGAAGCGCGCGCTGGGCGAGTGCGGCGTGGACACGACCGTGTTCGGCGCGCACAGCACGCGGCACGCGTCCACGTCGCACGCGCACTTGCGCGGCGTAAGCCTCGACATCATTCGTAACACGGCTAGCTGGAGTAGGAACTCTTCAACCTTTGCAAGGTTCTACCATAGAACCATTATCGACAACCATCATGACACTGCATTAGCAGAATCCATCTTTATGCAGCGTTAACCAATTAAGTAAATACTTATAGTTTTTTCATCGATTGCATTTTTTTGTTAGGGCTTGATTGCTATTAAAAACAATTATGATTATTATAATCGAAATGTGCTATTGTGATCATTATAATAATAATCATTTTTTAGTACTTCTTCTCTATGGCATAAGTATTGTTAAAATAATAATAATAATGAGCAGTTGTCAATATTCTGAAATGTAAATTTGTCACAAAATAAATGTTGTTTCGCATTTACAACATTGTATATTTTTATCATTGATGATATTCCCGTTCGAATACAGGGACCGGCCCGCTATCCCATTCAAGGGGTTTCGAATGGGTTTTTTATAAGGATTTATTTAGAAAAGCCGTATCGCTTGAAAGAGCCGTATCGATCGATTTACTTTTTAAAGTGCTATTTATAAGGGTTACCCTTACCAAATCCGTTCCATGTATGTCTTGCTCGATTTTGCTTTTGTAGCGCTATATTTTGAGTGATACGAATATCCTTTAACTTAAAAAGCCATTTGATTGGCTTTTAAGCGCTATTTATAAGGGTTACCCTTATAAAAAGCCGTTCTATTGGCTTTTTAAGCACTATTTTTAAGGGTTACCCTTATATTTGGTTACGCAGTAAGAGGGATATCAATATCAATTTACTGCTGCTCTTAAGCGGTTTCCCTTATGTGAATGACTAGTTTAACAAACAACTAAGTTGTATATTTCTTTCAAAAGGGTTATTCTTTTAGTGGGTTGTACTTCGAGAGGTAAGTCTTTTAAAGGCTTTTATCGGGGAATGGGTGGACGGGTCCCTGTCGAATACTCTCAAGGTCTACATGTGTATAAATAACTACAGTACTAATCTCGAGGACGAGGCGCGAAGTATAATTAATGATTAAACGAACTTACCTGTACGTGAAGTTCTATCATAATTATACGAGCGCCGTGTCCGAAGAGATTAGTACATCCCTCCCTCCCAATGTTTAACCCTATGTCTTTTCCGGCAATACATCAATGAGGTTGCAGGTGCAGATTAAGCTCTAAACTAAATGACTGGCGACGGAGTGACCTGGGCGGAACTAGCATCTGCCTACCCTACAAAAAAAAAAAAAAAGATTTCATAGATCTCTAAACTAAGTGCTGAAGTGGTGGCAAGTATGCGATACTACATGTGTATAAATAACTACAGTACTAATCTCTTCGGACTCGGCGCTCGTATAATTATGATAGAACTTCACGTACAGGTAAGTTCGTTTAATCATTAATTATTTGATGCTAGTTTACATTTTACTACCACGAAAATGATCTAAGTAGCCTAAAACGTTTTTAAGAAATCGGTTTAGAAAGGTGTCCTTGTACACGTATTCCACAAAAACAATCCAAGTGACTTAGAACGTTTTTGAGAAATACGTATATAGACCAGGGTAGCTAAGCCTTTAAAAATAATAAAAAGTGAAAAAAAATAATAGTAGGATGAAACCCATTGGAAAAGGAGGGAAATATTATAAAAATGAAAGGAAAATAATTTACGGGCGATCTGAGGTCGGGAAGGGGATGGGGGTGAGTTTTTAAGGGTAAAAAACGGTTTTTCTCGATTTCCGGCAAAACTAAAAGTCCTATCGAAAAAAGTCAAATGGCAAAGTTGTAGGTAATAAAAAGATCTAAAACTTTTGTATTTACACTTTTTTCACATAACCTCAAAATTTATGTGAAAAATCCAAAAAACCAAGTTTTTGGTTTTTTATTTTTATCTTTTACAAATTTTTTTTTTTTTAACGAAATTTGGTGAAAACTTACCTTTTTATGTGCCAAATACGCTGTAATTTATTTGATTAAAAATATTTATTTTTTCACCTTATTTTGAATTAATATCGAAAAAACACCCTAATTTTCAATCGAAAATTCACCCGTCAAAATATCAGCTTTTTTCAAAAGTTGGTATGGTTTCTGTTCGTTGAAATCTCTACTTTCCGATGGTGAAAAAAAATATATATGTTACTACAGTAAATCTTCTCAGAAAATGCAATCATCCATACTGATAATCTGAAAAGACAAAATCGAATTAATAATGCCTTCACTATTTTATCGTGAATAAAATCCCATGAAAAAAAAAAAATTAAAGAAATAAATGTCAAAATGTATAAAAAATATATTATTATTATAAATCTATTAAAAATGTATAAAATATATATGGAAATCGGCCAAAAGTTCGTTATTAAAAATATATCGAATACTGGTTAGGCTAACGGTTGTAACAGCTGCTACGAAATATATAGTATATAATAGTAGGTATGTATGTAGTACGACCCAGACCCGCCTAGCCCCTTCCCCACTTCTCCACGAAATACCTTTTGATGGGCTACAATTTTTCGTAGGTCACTCAGGTATATCTACTCAGGTATATATAATTTATCTTAAAATAGTTATAAATAGGCATCTACGCATATAATATATTTATTATTATATATACAGGGTGTCCCAAAACTCAACGATAATCCGCCAAGGGCTGATAGAGCAGCTAAAAAGCTATCGATTTAACACCTATGTATGTTCAGCGATTTTCGCTAGTTTCGGAGATATTGATCATTTTAATCTGAAATTTTGTAATTTTCCCTTATGCCCATGTCACGAAAAATCATTAATTTCGTTATATATTTCATAAGTTTTACAGTGGTATCTTACATAATTATAATCATTACGAATTGGCGAAGTTTTAAACCTATTTGCCCGTTTATTTTATCAGTATTTTTTAAGTAATCACCTAAAGTTGTTTTTTTCATACAAAGTGAAAAGCAACCACTGGGACACCTAGTATGGAGAAACAAACTTTATGATTACTTAAAAAAAAATACTGATAAAATAAACGGGCAAATAGGTTTAAAAACTTCGCCAATTCGTAATGATTATAATTATGTAAGATACCACTGAAAAACTTATGAAATACATAACGAAATTAATGATTTTTCGTGACATGGGCATAAGGGAAAATTACAAAATTTCAGATTAAAATGATCAATATCTCCGAAACTAGCGAAAATCGCTGAACATACATAGGTGTTAAATCGATAGCTTTTTAGCTGCTCTATCAGCCCTTGGCGGATTATCGTTGAGTTTTGGGACACCCTGTATATACACGGTATTTCGTGGAGAAGTGGGGAAGGGGCTAGGTGGGTCTGGGTCTTACTACATACATATCTACTATTATATACTATATATTTCGTAGCAGCTGTTACAACCGTTAGCCTAACCAGTATTCGATATATTTTTAATAACAAACTTTTGGCCGATTTCCATATATATTTTATACATTTTTAATAGATTTAAAATAATAATATATTTTTTATACATTTTGACATTTATTTCTTTAATATTTTTTTTTTCATGGGAGTTTATTCACGATAAAATAGTGAAGGCATTATTAATTCGATTTTGTCTTTTCAGATTATCAGTATGGATGATTGCATTTTCTGAGAAGATTTACTGTAGTAACATATATATTTTTTTTCACCATCGGAAAGTAGAGATTTCAACGAACAGAAACCATACCAACTTTTTGAAAAAAGCTGATATTTTGACGGGTGAATTTTCGATTGAAAAATAGGGTGTTTTTTCGATATTAATTCAAAATAAGGTGAAAAAATAAATATTTTTAATCAAATAAATTACAGCGTATTTGGGACATAAAAAGGTAAGTTTTCACCAAATTTCGTTAAAAAAAAAAAAAAATTGTAAAAGATAAAAATAAATAACCAAAAACTTGGTTTTTTGGATTTTTCACATAAATTTTGAGGTTATGTGAAAAAAGTGTAAATACAAAAGTTTTAGATCTTTTTATTACCTACAACTTTGCCATTTGACTTTTTTCGATAGGACTTTTAGTTTTGCCGGAAATCGAGAAAAACCGTTTTTTACCCTTAAAAACTCACCCCCATCCCCTTCTTGACCTCAGATCGCCCGTAAATTATTTTTCCTTTTATTTTTATAATATTCCCCTCCTTTTCTAATGGGTTTCATCCTACTATTATTTTTTTTGGTTTTAAAAATTATCGACCCTGGTCCAGGGATTGTAACCGGTTACAAATAAACCGGTATTTATTTAGGTTAAACCGGTTAATAATTTAGGTTACGTTCGAACGAAATGATTTGGGAACGTTATTTCGAAGCGCTCCCTAACCGGTTACTCTGTGTTTCAATACGGGATGAATGACCGCTGTCGCGCGTCGAGGCGCTGCTGGTGGCTGCGCTATCAATCTAATACCATAGCAAACCAATCCTGTCTCCTTAAACGAGCGGTCATTCACCCCCCACACGGAGGAACCGCTCTCTAACCGGTAAATTGATTTCGTTCCCTGTTTACGCTCCGACATAGAGATACCGGTTAGAGCGATGTTCTTGCGAGCGTAACCTTTATTATGGGTTAGGCTCTCAAAGTGCGGCTCTAACCGGTACGGAAAATAAACCGGTTTTCAATCCCTGCCCTGGTCTAATAATGATTAAAAGTAATTCACAAAAACAATCCACGTTACCTGGAACGTTCTTGAGAAATCGATTTAGAAATGTGTTCCTGCACATTTAATTCACAAAAAGGATCCAGGTGACTTGGAACGTTTTTGAGAAATACGTATGATGATTAAAAGTAATTCACAGAAACGATCCACGTAACCTGGAACGTTTTTGAGAAATCGATTTAGAAATGTGTTACTGCATACTTAATTCACATAAAGGATCCAGGTGACTTGGAACGTTTTTGAGAAATACGTATGATGATTAAAAGTAATTCACAAAAAATATCCACGTAACCTGGAACGTTCTTGAGAAATTGATTAATAAATGTATCCTTTTAGGCGTGATTCACAAAAACGTTCCAAGTAACCTGGTAAACTGTCGCAAAATTAATTTAGAAAGGCGTCCGTTTAGCCATAAAAATGAATAAAACGTTCTAAGCAAGGTACGTTTTCGTGAAAGTAGTCTGTTTAGGCATAGTGCATAAAAAATGTTTCACGTTATCTGGAACGCTTTCGTGTAGTAGAAGTTTATCTGTGGAGCATTGACAATTATTATTGATTTCAGTACTTATCACATTTGATTGCAAACTTTTCTCGTAGTTCTTGTGTTTCGATTAAAATGAAGCGAAGAGACGTCATTTTACGTAAAGCTTTAAAGATACCAGGGGGGTTGTTATGTAGAAGATTTTAGATTTTTTTTATGTGGAAGAATTTAGATTTTTTTATGACGTTAATTATACAGGGTTACTGGTTAAGTCGACCTAGATCCTTTACTTAAGGGGTTATAGTTTCCATAATATCTGACCACTTTTACTTGAAACACCCTATTCCAAACTTAACCGTTTTCAAGATATTTAACTTTTAAGATAACTATTCTTAAATACCATTTTTTCCACATTGCATCATTTGTTTTAGAATCCTTGCATTTAATTTGTTTTTTTACAACAATTTTGTAGTAGATAAGTGTCTTCAACATTCTGGGTACCTAAATTACCGTTAAGTGTGCTAACCGAGTCGTATTAGATGAATGATTGCGAAAGAAGGAAAGAAATTTCCACGAAATATTTTTTTCTAATAGGAATATTTCAAAAAAACTCTATGGCAGTAATACTGCAGATAATCTAAAAAACATCTACATTTCTTCAGCTATCTAACGAGGGATGGCAATCTTGGCTATTATTAAAAATAAATAGAAATAATAAATAGAATTATCTTAGTTGAAAGTCTGCCAGGTAGTAGTAAAATTTTACTGTAGTACATCAATGTATGACTTTGGTCCTAGAAAACTAAATAAAATAATTCAAATACGTACAAAATTACATGTATTAAACATTTGCTGTTACAATTTCATGTTCCACATGTCCGCCTCTGTTTCGCACACATATCCTCAGCCTTTTTCTCAATCCACTTTTTACTACGCCCGTAGTTAAACGCCGTCTTATTTCATCTGCTGCGTCGAGTATTTTTTGTCTCAACTCATCAACCGATGTAATTGTGTTAGTTTCGTTATAAACTAAACTCTTCATGTGTCCCCACACATAAAAGTCCATAGCGGTTAAATCCGGACTTCTAGCTGGCCATGGTGTGGGCCCACCTCTCCCAATCCACTTATTGGGATAATTAGTGTCTAGTCATTCTCTAACACTTCTCCTGAAATGTGCAGATGCAATAAGACGACGTTTAACTACGGGCGTAGTAAAAAGTGGATTGAGAAAAAGGCTGAGGATATGTGTGCGAAACAGAGGCGGACATGTGGAACATGAATTGTAACAGCAAATGTTTAATACATGTAATTTTGTACGTATTTGAATTATTTTATTTAGTTTTCTAGGACCAAAGTCATACATTGATGTACTACAGTAAAATTTTACTACTACCTGGCAGACTTTCAACTAAGATAATTCTATTTATTTTTAATAATAGCCAAGATTGCCATACCTCGTTAGATAGCTGAAGAAATGTAGATGTTTTTTAGATTATCTGCAGTATTACTGCCATAGAGTTTTGCAACCTGGCAGACTTTCAACTAAGATAATTCTATTTATTTTTAATAATAGCCAAGATTGCCATGCCTCGTTAGATAGCTGGAGAAATGTAGATGTTTTTTAGATTATCTGCAGTATTACTGCCATAGAGTTTTGAAATATTCCTATTAGAAAAAAATATTTCGTGGAAAATTCTTTCCTTCTTTCGCAATCATTCATCTAATACGACTCGGTTAGCACACTTAACGGTAATTTAGGTACCCAGAATGTTGAAGACACTTATCTACTACATAATTGTTGTAAAAAAAACAAATGAAATGCAAGGATGCTAAAACAAATGATGCAATATGGAAAAAATGGTATTTAAGAATAGTTATCTTAAAAGTTAAATATCTTGAAAACGGTTAAGTTTGGAATAGGGTGTTTCAAGTAAAAGTGGTCAGAAATTATGGAAACTATAACCCCTTAAAGGATCTAGGTCGACTTAACCAGTAACCCTGTATATACCTATTTTATATAGTGATAATAATATTAAAGTCTGACTGATTAATTATTGTTTTATTTATCTACAATCCCGAGATAAAAACAAAACAAAGAATAGAAAACAAAGTCACTATCCATTTCTGTTGGTTTCTCCGCATATTTCTTCTAATCTACGCTAATGATTTAACACTGCTTTTGTTTATAGTAAGAGTGGTAAACGAGGATTATTTTCGTACATCATTTTTAGAAATTGTTTCCATGCGAAGCCGAAACGGGTGAATAGTTTCTTCTACTTAATAATTTAGAACGTTTTTGAGAAAGAGATCCAAGAACCACGTTGAAGATATCTTAATTAATTTAAAACGTTCTAAAGCCTTTTTCCCCTATTATTGAGTAATAATATACAATTAAATAGATAACAATATATGTAAAAAAAAGAAAAAAATGTCTTGTTTGCGATTATCATCAACTCATAATAATATAATAATCCATCATTGAGCATTACTCTGTTTAACTTAAAACAAGGACATCTCAAAACTAAGGAGGTGTGGGTTGGAACGTTTTTGCTAATCTACGTCCAATTGAAAGTGCTTTTAGTTCTAGGGTGAATTTATTTTATTTAAGACTAAGATAAAATACTTATATCAGAGAAGTGGAATAGTAGTAATAGTATCTATAGTATCTATTATTGTAGAGGCTCGGAAAATAGGGGATTGCATGAAGAGGTGGTTAGCGTGGGTTATACGCTAAAACCCGAATCAGGTAATCCCGATTTCCGGTGAGGCGTTATAATTATAACGTTCTCCCAAACATTGTGAGTACAAATATACTGTAAAAAGATTTTGATGTTTCGAAAATCTCCTCCTGTTTTTTAAATAATGGTGGTTGACAGAAATGAATTTCCATAGAGGTAGGTACGTTTATTTTACTCCTAGGAAGAAACTGAGGCTCCTCATTTTTTCAAAAGAAATCATTGTTTTTGCTATTATTACTGGTTTTGTTCTTATTCATGACTGTTTCTTTGTCATTAGTGGAACTTATTTAACCGTTTTCTCTTTTCAAAAAGAGTCATCTGGTAGAAATCTCTTAAAAGGATAAGTTGGCCTTTGTACTTGTTTTTTTTTGTTATGATTTTTTATTCTTCTACATACATACACACATACTACATAGGTAAATCATTCCCATGTTTGAGGACAATATATTGTATTGTGTTAAATTTTTCAATCGTTATTTCATTTAGATGATGTGATGAGGTCTTGGTAGGTAAGACGTTATAATGGTTCTCCAAAAACTAAGATAAATTCGTTTTTTTGGTGTCGGAAGGTGAGATCTCAAATAAAAACTAGACCACAGACTAAATAAGACGAGTAAAGACATATAAGTATATAATACCTATCAATATAATAATTATGTACTATCAGCCCAATGGAACCCTGACCCACCATAGAACGGTGTCACAGTGACATTATAAAACAATTTGTTTGACACTTCTTATGACTTGAATCATAACGTCTCTGTGACACAGTTCTATGGTGGGTCAAGGTTCTAATGGTCTGATAGTACGTATGGCCTGTAATTAAAACAATATCTTTGGCGACTGTTCTTCATATTAGTAAACAAAATAGACTAATATAATGTTATAGTTATGTTTTTTTTATGGTATGGAGAAGGCAAACGAACACAGAAGCCACATTGGGCTCTTTTCTAGGGGGTAAAAACTATATCGTCTAACCTGTCATGATGGTATTGTTTTTACTCGGCCGGTATTACTGTAAAGTAAATAAGACCTATTCAAAACGTTGACCATACGATAACAAGTCAAAGACGATATGGTTTTTACCGCCTAGAATAGAGGCCCTGATGGTAAGTGCCTAAGTGGGATCTGTGAGCTGTGAGCTATTCACAAGACTACATGTGTATTGCTTGTTAATTTAAGTAAAATATACTTATGATCTGGAAATGGGGGTCCTTTCATTTAACCAAAAGTAGGTACGTTTAGCAAAACATTGTTGGCACACGTATTATTTTACTGACTTTAATTTCTTAAAAAGGTTTCGGCTTAAACGGCGGCTAGAACTTTTATCGTAAGAAGGTAAGGTTGGGTAAGGTTATGCGCATGCCACAGTAACGGGGCCTGTGCCCACTTGCAGTAAGAGGTCCTGAGGTGGAAGGCCCCTGCTGTGTTCCAGAGTGCCCTCACTAGAGAAGGCGATCCCAAAGGGCATCCGCTGTTGAGGGCTACGTTTTGGCGCTATAGCGGTCCCGTAACCCCTCTTAAAGCGATTGGCGCAACCGCCCAGGGGTTTTGGTCCGTGCAAGTCCGTGGAGGTTTTGGTTAGTTTAGGCCACAAAAAAGTCAAATACCGTGGCGCGGGAAAAACCTTGTAAGAAATAAAAATTAATATTTGTTAGTAAATCCTTCGTACCTAATAGTACAAATTCTGAAAAAAAAACAACCTCATCTTTTAATTTTAAATGTATTATATAACCAAGTCATTTTGCATACCTGGTCAGTGTACTACTGAGCCGTTTCGCTCACCAAGGCTAAATGCAAGTAAGGCCAACGGGGCCCAACCCTGTAACACATCTTTATAGACCGTTTGACATTCTATATTTGAAATTTTACGTAAATTCCATATTAGTACGTGCAAGAGGTAATTTACTTGAGTTTTTCACCTATACAGATGTTTTGTAGGATACTGTGGTGGCGTTCATTTGGTTTAGCAGAGCCGGCAGTTTTATACCGCGTCAAAAAAAACTTTTCGCAAAAAGGCCATATTGTTTTTTCATTTAGTTACATACATTTGATGCTCGCAGCTATGACTGTTATAGAACCCTGTCATAACAACGCCAACGCTGTGAAGTCTTAAATAGTGACTCCGGCGACATAATGAAACGTAGTCATGGCCGCAGCTAACGCCTATATGCCAAAACCAAGCAAAGTTTACAAAGCATGACATATTATTACGTTTTAGGCGTTCTCATAGAATACTGCACAACACAAACATTGCCGATAAGACAGTGATAATTAGTTCCGTATTTGCTATTGATAAACGATATCACATCTAATAATGACCCGCTTACCATTCACTGCTTGTTTCGCGTCTGTATAACACTTGGCTTTTGAGCATAAATAAATAAACCAAACAGTAAAATGTTACACATTTTGTTTTGGATTGTTATATTACTATGTGTTATTCATGTTTTATTAAACTATAATAGCACTGCAAGAGCTATTAGAAAAATTCCAGGCCCGCCCGATACATTTATTATCGGCAATGCCTTGGAGGTTATAGTTTCACCAGGTATTTACAAAATTTTTTTTCCTTTTCCAATGCAATACATACTAAATTTAGTAATAATATGAATATGTTTTCTACCGACAGCTCAACTAATGGCTCTAGGGAGGGAATTTGCTAAAAAGTTTAGCAATATTCATCGGTTTTGGTCTTGCCCTAGCGGCGCAGTTATATTTATAATCTAGAAGATATAGAGGTAAACAATCATGATTATTATGCCTGATAGCTACTAATTAGTTTTTATTCGAAAGAGAATCTTATGTAAAACATTTCATTATCAAAAATGTTATTGTTATTTAATACCTAGTTATTTGTGTAACTGTTACATAATGAAGCTTCTTAAGGTACGAGTGTTACGAGTGCACTCTTGCCTTAATAGCTAATTATGTTCCGTTGCATACCTACTAACATAACTTTATCTATAAGCTTAAAATAGACAGTTAATACAAAGTTTGTCGTAATAAGTTTAATTGTTTCTGTTGGTTTCTAAACTGATAGCGACCACATAGAAAAACTATGGCGTCATACGTCATACAGCCTAGTTGATTTATATTATTTATCGTTTTTAGGGTTCCTGAACCCTTATAGTTTCGTTATGTCCGTCCGTCCGTCCATCCGTATGTTACAGGCATTTTACTCAAAACCTACAAGAGGTACATTGATGGATGATATTTGTAGTTAGGTGTCTTGTAGAAGCTGCTACTTAGTTTGGTAGTTAAAAAACAAAAATAAATATTTCTATGGGGGTTTTTTAGCTTAAATCATTGTGTGCCACATATTTCGACAGACCTTCAAAAAATATGTTTAAGTTCATAAGCAGTTTTTTTGATTAGGTGAATATTATCGGAAATAATGTTTTATAAATGTTCCATAAATTTTGTCTCCCCCATTTATCTTTTAAACCGTATGCCCAATAAATCACACAGACGCTTCATAAATACTTTCAACGGAATTAATTTTCACAGTGATCAAATAAACTGTTTTTGAGTTATTGCCGAAAAACTGCGCTTCTCAACAAAAGGACGTATCTAAGTGCCATGAAGATATGCTCTTTTACTATTTACCTTTACGTTTAAAATGGATTTTGTGTAGTAGGGTCAATCAACTATTCTTTGTACATATCTATGTCCCTATGACACAAACGTAGTAAAGTTAGGTGAAACAAGAAATTTATTATAAATTATTTCTAAAACGGGTAATCAGAACTCGCATTATTTGTATAAACTACGATTTAACTCTAAATTGTTTAATTTTATTAACTTAACTTATAGTAACATAGTGGACGAAATACTCGTCCGATACAAAAATGTTGCTGTCCCCAAACCAATTTTGTCAAGATTTAACGCTTTCTTTCAAAAATACTCTTAACATCAATTTAAGTTATTATTTTTTACATAATCTACAATATTTTTGCAAACATAAAACATACAGATCATATTTTTTAAACAAAATAAACGTCATTAAAAAAAAAAACAAGATTTGTCCTCATATTCAGAAACAAATTGCTGTCCCCTAAGTTACCATTCAAGTGCTTTTAGTAATAAAACATAGATGGTTCTAGCAGTGCTCTAATAGTGTATTTAGTAGTCTGTGACTCACGTCATGCCATTCCGCCATCTTGATTTTTCACCGCGTCCCCCTCAGTTGTGAACAAATCAGTACATGGTGAAGGTGTGTTTATTCGGTGTCCCCCGAGTTCCGGCTCACAAATTGGTAAGTACACATTATTTTACTTGAAAACTTCTTGTCAATTGTTGTAATTGAGTGTGCTTACAACAGTTGATAAACCTTCACGTGTCTGCTAATACAGGAAAAAAGTACGAGTGAATAACCTACAAAATGTCCCCTAAGTTACCTGTCCCTAAAGTTACTATAAGCGGTAACTTAGAAGACACGGTGGTAACTTAAGAGACATTTTGTATGTTTCTAAGATGTATGACCTGTTTTGTAGCATATTTGAACTCTTTTAATTGAAAGGGATCTTATCTTATTATACATTTATTATTAGCGGTAGATTTTGTGAAGGTTTGTAAAAAAATACTTAATTAATTGGTTGCAGGTAAATAAAAAAACATGGCTCTTAAAGCCGCCGAAAAACAAAGGCGATACCGAGATAAACTTAAGAAAAATCCAGAGAAGTACGAAGAAAGTAAAAAGAAACTAAGAGAGTATTTTAGTAACATTAGAGAGAGTATTGATTTTAGTAACAAAGTTCTATATTTCATAAGTCTTGTATTGTAGTTTGTCAATAAATTATAACTTTCTTTGTTTTTCTTTTATTTAAACATTAGTAACATAAGAGACGTTTTGGTAACGTAAGAGACACTGCAAAATAACTATTCTCCTAAGTTACCAAAATGTCTCTTATGTTACTCATTTGTCCCTAAATAAGTAAAACGTTAAATTAAAATACCGTACATGATTTTTAATCTCTTTCATACAAATTTACGGTGATTACTACATATCAAATAAAATATTACAGGAAAAAAATACCCTGTTGTTCTATTTTGCCAATTCCTTAATTTATTTTGAAAATAAACTTGCTAAATGTTGTTTGATAACATAAGAGACACAATATCACGGTTTAATTTGCAAATAATCTTTATGTGCCTTTCATTGTAATTAAAGAAGATATGTTTTGATACAATACTTTCTGATACAGCTATTTTCAAACAATAAGATCGCGTTTTATTAGTAAAAAATATATTTATTAGATGGTCACGTAGGAGACAAAGTACAGGGCATCAAAGGAAAAAACCTTGTAAAAAATTGTAAATTAAAGCAAAAACTGCACTGCCAATGACTAAATTATATTATCCTGGTATTTACTTTTATTTTAACATCAACTAATACTGGTTATTTAAACATTTTATTTTTATGTTTTTTGTTAGAATTTGACCTACAAATTGTACAAAGAATAGTTGATTGACCCAGTAACGGCTCTACACTGAGTATGGTCAGGCATGCTCTTGCCTGGTTTTTTGTAATTCTTATTAAATGTAATGTTCTTTTTGTAAAGCTCATTAATTATATATTTTGGAGATTTTGATATTTGTAAGTATATTTTTTAATACTTTGAACAATTAAGTACTTATAACAAGTTTATTCACCAAACGCCATCTCAAGTATGATGCCATATTGTAAAACAGCAAAACCAATTAATTTTATTGTTAATTGTATAAACTCCCGTTATGGTTATGAATTAAATGTTTTTCACTTCTCATGCTCAAAAAGTTTGTCAAATTAGACTTATCAAGCGAGCAAGTGATACATGTACAACCGAGGGAAAATATAATATATATATTTTCACTAGGGAAAATATGAAATTGAAAATAGAATGATTTACATTTACAAAACATCTTAATTTGACCAATCAAAATACTTCACCAAATTAAATCCACCAATCACAATACACATCGACTGTCAGTCGGAACGTTAGGTTCTTTTTGGTACGAACACTCGTTAACTAATTCAAATCTTTTAAAAAAAAAATGTATTTGATATCAACCAACCATAAAAAAGCTATATTAAAATCGACCAATCAGGTAACAGAATTCATTTCTCAAAACATTAGGTGTTTTTTAGTACCTATTTTACAATTGCTAAAATATCATAAATCGTTTGAGCTACGCTTTAAAGCGCTAAATACTCACTCGGTCAGCGCCGTTTAGTCTATATTTTGTATCTGTGTCAAAGTAGTTTAAAAAAAAACACGCCGCCAAATTAAAACAATATTTTACCGCGGAATACATTGTGGGTGGATAATCATTGTTAATTTTAAGATGTCGTCAAATGAAAATTTTTACTTTTGTATAATTCTTTTATTTTCTCACAATCGAACTGAAAAGTAGAGTGTATAACTCGGGTCTAAAAGCCATATTAGGTACCCCTCGCACAATTTTCCCTCGCTTTGCTCGGGAAAATAACCATCTCGGGGTACTATGGCTTATTTTTGACCCTAGTTATACAATCTACTATTTCGTGTTTTACTTAACACATTTAAATTGTTGTAAGAATAGTTTAAGACAAGTATAATACAAAAAATGAGATATCAGTTGATCACCAAACACTACCCCCCTTACTTATAAACGTGGAATAAGCTCGGAATAGTTTATGCCATGCTTTGCCACTAACAGATAAGGACAAAGCATGGCATAAACTATTCTAACATAATTCTACGTTTATAAGTAAGGGTATAAGGGTATAATGATCATCCGGGTAACTATGGTAATAACAATGCTTTAATAACTATAAAATAACTCTTATTACCGTGCTAACGCTTATTATGGAACTGTTTACACACTTCGGTTACGATAGCTGGTATTCTGATACCGTTAACGATATCAATATTAGTGGTTTATAGTTACGCAAGGAGAAAAAATATTTCTCCAATACTTCTGATATCATACAACGAAATGTTCGTGCCAATGTGTTGAATCTAGTTTAATTATACCTAGTTATTTTGTAAACCAAAACATTTTACATGACAATAAGCCGTCGTCAAACTTAAGTATCAGTTAGCTGTCTAAATTGTACTGTGATAAAATATTCATGGTTTTTTAATAGGTTTTAGAGTCTGTGTGGCGTAGTGACGTATAAACGACAGAGGTTTTTTTTTTATAAGATACGTGTCTAAGGTTCGATTGCCATGTAAAATTCATAATGTTAGTTCCCGTTTCTGCCACAACTTTTCTCTATATACATATACCCACCACCACGGAAAAAATTGATATAACGCAATTCGGACTAGTCAAATGAAAGTCATTTCTTCCTTTTAATGTATTCATTAAGTAGTTAATTGTAAAATGATTGTCATAGATTTTAAAATCTACTGCAAGGATGCACATTGTTAAAAACAGGTGTAAACAACGGCCCGCGAGCCGAAATGGCTCGTTTGCCCCTTTTATAGTCCCTTAAGGATGGGTTTTATAAAGATCCGTTAGATACAATTTTGGTCAGTGTCAAAACTTGTATGAAGTTATTAAAATTTGATCTGACATATTTACTAACGGGCCTTTATAAAACCGGGCCTTAATAGTTAATAGGTCGACTTACACAGGTGTAAAAAAAAGATATGTAGATATAACTACTAGTTACCGTGGTCCCTAGTTTAGTTCCAAGCTTTTACAAAGAAAATGTAAATGTATGACTTTTGACCCCGCATATAATCTGTAACATTTTTCTGGCCCCTATTAAAATATGCCATGTATTATATGTTAACCCATGCGATGGTAGAGTTGATCCTTTAAGTCCTACGAAAACCACATTTCAAAAATACGACTTAAAAATATGTATTAGGTACATGATTGTTTTTGCGATGTTTTCCGTCCTTCACAAGTAAAATATTACAAGCATTCATTTTGAATATTTTTCAGATAGTTACGTCAACGATGAAACACAGTGAAAAGGGTCCGCTTTATCACTTCATGAAACCGTGGCTTCAGGACGGTCTGCTGCTGAGCAAAGGTAAAGGCGTAAGATATCACCGATACGAACAAAGGTTTCTGCACATCAAAAGCAGGTCAAAAGCAGTGCTGACGCGCACCGCACACACGCACATGCATTTCTAAGGCACTTGTCGCACCGCCGACGATGAGTGGGAAGCGAGTAGAGCCAGTGATCAACTATTAATATATGTCTCTTTGTTGACTCGGGATCTACAAGTATATCTTTAGTTCGTTTTTTGAGCGAGAAAATAGTCGATAGCTAACAGTTTCCTCGCCGGCAGTGTGACAAGACTAGTGCCTAACTCCAGCATGTAACCATCGCTCTCTGACACCCCGCACACGCCCATTCCCTGTTTAAAAGTTGTATACCTAAGGTACCCATTAGTAGTGATACTAAAGCAATTATCTGTGCCTGGTGGACGGTTTGTAGGCCAGCTGATCTGGGATAAGCAGAGTGGAAGCGGAGCAGTTCGAGCTCTAATAATATTTATAAGGTGCAATAATACGCACTGCTTCTGACCTGCTTTTCGTGTGTAAGTGCCTTAAGCCACCTAATATCACGAAATCACGATTTACTGTTATCAGATAAAAATAACTCGATGTCCAGTCTAATGTATCTCGTACTGAACTTTAGCGATGTTCAAAAGTGAATGTTAGCAGTTTCAATCCGCCAAAGCGTAACCTTATCTTATCACTGAAATAGAAATTGCACGTAGGTTTTGTTATCAGTTTTGTAAAGGAATGACGCAAGATAGCTATTTATATTTAGATATCTTTAAAGATAAAATATTCATTTATTTATCTCGACAGTTGTCTACGGAACACAGTCCTATAAGGTCAGCTGGTGGCTAATTTGGAAAAGTACCTACATATAATTTACGCACACTTAAAAAAATGCCAGTCAATCTGGAGTTGTGAAACTATGACTTTAGTTAAGCAAAATAAATATTTTAGACACTTTAAAAAAAATTATGTCGGTAGCATTTTTATCAAATTACATTAATAAGGTGAATAAAAACCTCGGACCGTTTAGAGGGATTTAAATTATAGCCATGCTGTCCCAAAAGTCTCTAATGTAATTGAGAGACTTAATTTCAGGTGGCCTAAAACTCTTACCAAAACTACGTCTCTAATTCTCCAACTGTGTCCATGGCTCATGTCATGCATGAGTAGTTATTCATGGCTCGCTGGATCGTCTTTAAGAACTTGTTAAATCTATGTGAGATGTACAGGCCATAGTGATCCCGCGTTCATGTAACAACGGTCGAAAATACAAAGATTGGAATAAAAGTAAAAATAAAAGAATGTCGCAAACGTCGACTCTTTAAATCGGAAGATTATTGTCTATACTTAGAATTTCAACCTTAGTAGATCACTAACTTGGCCGAATGTCTATTGTAATCAAAATGGTCACGAAAAATCACCACTAGGCAGGTGAAAAGTGGCAGGCGCGGCGCAAGATCCTGACTCCAACGTTCCACTTCAATATCCTGCGGCAGTTCAGCGGCACGTTGCGGCAGAACGCGCGCCGCCTCGCCGCGACGCTGGCCGCCGGCGCCGCGCGCCCCGTCGACATCGTGCCCCTCATTTCTGAGTTCACTCTCAGCTCCATCTGTGGTACTTTACGGATTCTACGCACCTATTTTTTGCCGAACGGTTTCTATATCTCCCTATAATACCTGTGCTTTATACGCAGAAAGAAACATGGTTGTGCAAATGTCGTTCACAGGCCTTAACCTGTCCCAAAGATTTTAAGGAAGTTCTTGTAAGACGCAATAGGCTATTTGAATAATTTTAGAAAACCTTTTAAAACGATCATTTATTATATAACAAGCACACTAAATTGATCATTTCCTTGAGATACTACTGTATAATCAATAAAAATCTACAATTTTAAGTTTAAATTTTAATGTTGTCAAATAGCCTATTGAACTGAAATATATGAAAGTAATGCTTCATTAACAAACGGCAATCATTCCCTTGTAAACCTTGTTGTAATCCAATTTGTTTATTAATTCACAATCGCAATCACGTATATATTTTATAGAAACTGCCATGGGAACAAAGTTGAATCAAGAAAATACGAAAGCTGGAAAAACATACAAAGAAGCGATTTATAAAATGGGCTACATCATTGGCTACCGCACAGCTAGAGTTTACTTGATGTCAGATTTTATTTTCAACCTTACCAAAAACGGGAGACTTCAAAATAAGCTTAAAGATATTATACATTCGTTTACTACAAAAGTAATTCGTGAAAGAAAGGAAAATCTAGAAAATGTTGACGTAACACTAAGTGACGGTGGAAAAGCTGACGCTGATAATGATATATTCATGAAGAAAAGCAAAAAAGTAGCCATGTTGGATTTATTGATATCTGCTGAGAAAGACGGTTTGATCGACAGCAATGGTATACAGGAAGAAGTTGATACGTTTAGGTTTGAAGTAAGGCACATTAGGTTTTTTTAAGTCATGATTTGTTAATACTTTACTAAAGAAAATACTTATGAGTCATTTTGATTCGAAAATATTAACAGCTCCTAGGGAAAACCTCTTAAAACCAGTTCTGTGCCGACGAAGTCGCGAGAAAGGGCTAATTCTGAATAATTAAGTTAAGTGTAAAATGAAGGTTCACTTAACGAAACATATTAAAATGCAACATTGCATCGTCCACAGGGTCACGACACCACGGCTTCTGGATTGACATTCTGCATGCTATTGTTAGCCAACAATAAACATATTCAGGTGAGATAAACTTAAGTGGAATAGGGCCGAATCTTAAGTACCCGAAACCGACGTGCGTGCATGAATATCATGTCAAGATCGTAGCAAGTGGAAAGAAGTGGCCTACCCTCTGGGAAACAGGCGTGATTTAATGTATGTATGTATGTATAAACTTAAGTGTATTATGTACTTAAGACATTTGAATATTTTGTTATTCCATATCATTGATGCATCCTAGCTTTTGCTTAGTTCTGCACCGGCACCGGCTAATACAATGTAACTCCGTGGTAACTAGCGTAAACAAGTTGATTAGATTATATTCACTAAAATTCTACCCACCTTTGTTTGATTTAATTAATTTAAATTGTAAAGATTTTGTGCTATTTGTACTGCACGCTTAGATACATATATTATTTCTTATATAAATTTAGAACATTCTCATGTAAGCGAATTTCTGTAATTCTTATGAGAATAAAGTTTATTTAACCATAGTTCTCCTGTCACATACGTAGGTACGAATATCTTCCTACTCGTACACCTACTGCTCTCTTCTACATACTTTTACAACATTTTATGGATGAAATGTAACGTTTTTTTCTAATTAAATGTCTTTTCCAGGATAAAGTTGCTGAAGAAATTAACAATAAGTTCGGCGACTCCGATCGCCCCATTGAAATGGATGATTTACCCGATTTGCGATATCTGGAATGTTGCATCAAAGAGTCGATGCGTATTTATCCGCCAGTACATTTAATTGGCAGGACTTTGACAGAGGACGTGAAGTTAAGTAAGTGGACGTTAAATCCTTACGATGAGAGTTCACCTATGTTAAAATAAGCTGTTGATAATAGCTCTCTATCGCATGACATGCTCGGTACTCACTACATCATTGTTTGTTTAGGTAACTACTATGTCCCTGCAGGAGTGCAGTGTTTGATTTCGATTATTGACCTGCACAACCGTGAGGACCTGTTTCCTAAACCCTCGGTGTTCGACCCGGACCGCTTCCTGCCAGAGAACTGCGCTGGCCGACACCCCTACGCCTACATACCTTTTAGTGCGGGGCCTAGGAACTGCATCGGTAAATTATTCCCCAATACACATCACATTGAGTATCACAAAAAGTGTAACGACTTCAACCATCTAGAGGTTGTTAATAATAACTAAATGAGGCCGTCAAAAGTACCTACCTCCTTACATTATTTTAAATTCTGTTTCTTCTTAGATACGTGTAGTCTCTTACCCGTAATGTTATTTGAGTATGACCTGTTACCACAGGCCAGAAGTTTGCAATGCTGGAGATGAAGCTGGTGTTGGCGGAAGTACTGCGCCAGTTTGAGCTGCAGCCGGTCACGCGCCCCGAGGACCTGGTCTTCGAGGCGGACCTGGTGCTGCGGAACAACGCGCCAGTCTACGTCACCTTCGCTAAGAGGAACACTGCTTGATATCGATTTATTTTCAGACATTGTGGTCTGAGATGTGTTCTAATATTAAATGAGTATTATGAAGATGTTGTATTTGCTAAGAACCAAGTCACTTCCTAGAGATTATACTACGTATAATCTGATAAAGTTTCGCCTAAACATATCATTATAGTTATTTATGCTTTAGAGTGTCATAAGAAAATTCCGCTGGTAATTAGCTGGGACAGTGAAAGTGTATCTCATATGCAGAATAGGTTCAAGCCTAAAATCGTATTACAAAGAAAATTCACACATCTATTGTGTTAAGAGCCTTTACAGACGTAAAACCATAGTCACTATAAGATACCAATAGAAAACAATAGGATAAGTACCATGTTACCAATCTAATATCACAGCACGAATAACGAACTTCTAGTTTTAAATGCATGGTCTCGTTAGTCGAGAGTAAGATGCCCGGAGCAAATATGGCAGCAGCAAGTTTATAAAAAAACCCCGGTGGCCGATATGTTATCTACTACAGGTCCCTATTTACCGTAGCGCGGAATGAAGCTCGCCGACAATTTCTACAGGGTACCAGCATAACTTGACACGACTTGCAAACATTTATCTACTAAATATGCAGGATGGTCCGTGTCGCTACAAATTCTTGAGTCCAGAGGTCAGGTAGACGAACTATGGCTACTCTCAGCGTTAGCTTTAAAGAATAACATGTCTGCTGTTATCACAATGAACCCGACTGACCCTTATCTTGAACATATATAACCTAGTCAAAGTATAGCAGCGATTGTTTTATTGGTCATAAATAATATTTACATTATAAATTAGTTAACTTCGGTACCGCCCATTATAATGTAAGTGTTGTCTTTATGCGTACGTACGTATGTTATGTGCTATACACATCGAAATCGTGTTGTTTTTAAACACATTATAAATTCAGTTTCAAGTTTGTTAGCAAACTTCCCTTTGAATTAACTTGACCAAATAAATTGTTGCTCGGTAATTAAATATGTAGCATGTACTTTTAATTTTTAACTTTAATCTTATTTCGATATTTTTTTAGTGGTTGTTGTTATAATTCTAATTGATTTCTATCACAACAGCAAGATGTGGGAAATATTGTTGTCGACTGCGATAATATTATGCATTATTCATGTGTTATTCAACTATAATGGATCGGCAAGAATTATGAGAAAGATTCCTGGACCTCGATATTCATTTATAGTGGGTAATGCCTTGGAGATCATGGTTTCCCCAGGTAAGTTAACTTTTATCTTCGATTTACCGTGATTGAACCATTCATAACATTACTTTCAAATTGTTGTCAGCACAAATAATGGCTCTACAACGAGAGTATGCAGTAAAATTTCCCAACATTTATCGCTTTTGGAGCTATCCTATAGCCGCAGTAGCAATTTACAATCCAGAAGACATAGAGGTAATATTCCGAAAAAACCCTGTTAAGGCTACATTTCCACCAGAGCTGTGTGAGGCAGCGAAGCGGTGTTGCGAGGAAAAATCCACCAATAGAATAGTGAGGCTAGTAAAACAAAATAATCCCATTCGTGGATGTTTCCTCGCAACACCGCTTCGCTGCCTCGCACAGCTCTGGTGGAAACGCAGCCTTACAATCATCTAATCATCACCGTCCATGAGAAACCATAGTCCAGCGTGTTGGGGTGTACAAAACTTGATTAGGTATGTTATGAATGAACCTTATGCATTGCATAATCATCAACTGCCGACTGGCAGAACGCAAATTTTCTATTTTATCGTACCAGCAGGGTACTGGAAGCGTTTCGTTTCGAGACCAACAAATAGGTACCCGTTTATCGATAAATTTTACCTAAAGGGTCAGTTTTTTATGGTGAAAGGCAAGCATTTTGCAATCCAATCATAAGTAGGTAGATGAAGCATTTGAAATTATTATTACCTCATAATATAAAGATAATATATTCATATGTTATAATTATAATTTGAATATTTTCAGATTGTTACTTCAACAATGAAACACAGTGAAAAGAGCGTGCTGTATACATTTTTAAAACCGTGGCTTCAAGATGGACTTCTTGTAAGCAAAGGTAAAGTCTTGAAACGAGAGAAATCATGTACCTCTTTGAGAGACCTTTGATTAGGACCTGTATATTGGGTCATTAATTGTAATATCCCGATATATTGTTTTATCACGTGAGATAAGGGTAAAAAGCTGAGCTCAAAGAGAGATCAGATCTTTTATAAAACCTGATAATTCTTATGTAAGTCAGCCAAGTCCAAATTAGACTTCACCGGTTAACTGTTGGAGGTTCTTCTGACTCTCTTAATTTATATTTTGTGTGATTTTTTGATTTTGATTTGACAGTTGGACCCAAATCCAGGAAAATTTCGTCATAACAAAGCAATATGCCAAATTCCATGTCTAAGTGGGAAAACAGCCGAGCTAAATCAGTTGCTTCGGTAACTTTATACCTAAATTTGATTTCTTATTTTCTAATCAATAAGCTAAATGAAAACAACGAAACCTGCCAAATGATGCCTCTGCAAATTTATTAGTTATTACTCTGAAAACATTATTAATTGAAAATTTATTTGCGTATTGATAATCTGCTACTCACTTACAATACCACAAAAATAATGAACCTAGAGCACTTAAATGCCTTTGTCATAATGAACTCCAAAGTAAACATAGAATGACAATTACCTACTGTTTACTTAAGACTGCACCGAGCAAACGTCGAGCGTCCAGTGGCGCCCTCATAACTATTATTGTGTTTTCTAATTAACTAAAGATGTTCCTTACTATCAAACGATACGTTTTTGTAGCGCAGATAAAAACACAGTTTATGGGATACGTATTTTTTTTAATAACAATTACCCTTTGAGTAGTCAGCTTAACGGGAAAAGGTGGCCACTTTTTTCCGTTAAGTTGATAACTCGAATGTGAATTGTTATTAAACTATACCCTACAAGTTGTGCTTTCATTTGTAGTACAAAAACATACCAACCAATTTCAAGAAAATACTTTACTTTATTAGAAAACACAATAATAGTAATGAGGGCGTACGCTCGGCGCAGTCTTAATCAATGACATTTATAGAGGTGAATAACATTACACGGTCAACGTTTTTATTGAATGACTACTTATAAATGCAACAAAGCAATATGTTAAATCAAGTAATAGTCGACTTACATATAAATACCAACGACTTCTTCGCATAACGCGACATGGTAATTACATGACATTACACAAAACTAACTTGGAATGACCTAGCTGACACTACACTTAATATACTTATTTCGTACTAACAGGTGAAAAGTGGCAGGCTCGGCGCAAGATCCTCACGCCCACGTTCCACTTCAACATCCTGCGGCAGTTCAGCGTTGCGCTGCGTCAGAACGCGTGCCGCCTCGCTGCTGACTTGGCTGCCACCGCCGCACGGCCCATCGACATCGTGCCCCTCATTTCTGAATTCACGCTCAGCTCTATCTGTGGTACGTATGTAAGATTTACACACATTTATAATGGCTATCAAACCTAACTCGTTTGTCGTTTCACTTCGTTTGCCCGAATTTAATTTGCCATAATTGTATCACTTGCCATAATATTAATTTTCCATAAAGGCATTTTTTCTGAAACCGTAAACCAATATTTACATGCCATCGTATAGAGCCCTAATACCTATTGGTTAGGTTAGGTTACTTTTATAACAAAAAACTTGGGCATATGAAATTATAGCAAACAAAACAAAGAAACAAACAATAGATAACCCTCGTTTGTTGCCGAACATTAGACGCTTTTTTCGTCGAAACAACTGACGGCAAGGCCAATCTTCGACAGAGTAGTGTCGAGGTACTAATGAATGAGGCAAGTGAGATTTTGCATAATTAGGTATGTGACAATTAGTTTGAGATAGTTAATAACTCTAAATATTGCTCATTTTATTGCTTGTTTAAACAAGAGGTAGGTAATCGATTTCACACAGTTTCACCAAGGAGTTATAATTTTAGAGACTGCTATGGGAACACGGTTGGATGAAGAAAAGACGCAAGCTGGGAAAGAGTACAAGGAAGCCATTTATAAAATGGGCCGAATAGTTGGTCATCGCGCTTGCAGAGTACACTTAATATCAAATTTTATTTTTAATCTAACATCGTTGGGAAGAGTCCAGAAAAAGCTTGTTGATATCATTCACAGGTTTACTAAAAAAGTGATCCACGAAAGAAAGAATAGCCTAAGAATCACCAAAGACATGGTGTTAAAAAACGAAATAGAGAAAGGTAACGAAGATATATTTATGATGAAAAAAAGCAAAAAAGTCGCCATGTTGGATTTATTGATATCAGCTAAAAGAGATGGCTTGATCGACAATACTGGTATACAGGAAGAAGTAGACACGTTTACGTTTGAAGTAAGAGACATTTTTACCAAATAGCTTTGTAAGGGGCCGTTGTTTGATCAGTAGGTAGTTAAATCAATTAATTGTTAAAATTCAAAAAAGGAATCGAGAGTTTGACACATTTCCTTGTGATTTACCCATTAGTTAGGTACGATTTTTAACGATTACTTAGTTTAACTACTGATTATACAACAGGCCATTAGTTTTTTAAATTGCTGATTTCTTGGGTAGTATTTAATTAAAATATTTATATTTATTTTTGCTTTTTTTTTTGCTTTTAGTGGATGCACGCTTATTTTTGTTTTAGTTAATTAAATAAAATTAGTTAATTAACTAAAACAAAAATAAGCGTGCATCCACTCGAAAATCCAACCCGAGTACAGTAAAGAGCAACGAAAATGGATCATGGCACGTACAAGTTTGCGGAAACCGAGACGTTTATGTTTCTCGCTGCCAAGAGGTGTTTATTTTACAGGTTACCAAGATAATGTTCGCTTATGAGTCACATTATCTAGGCAGTGAGAAACAGATAACATTAACACCAACTTACCTACTTATAACTTTGTCCGCAGGGTCACGACACCACAGCCTCAGGATTAACATTCTGTATGCTATTGTTGGCTAACAATAAGATTATACAGGTAAACGTAAAACTCTTCCGTGACTGACTGACAACGTTAAGCTTAAACCGCTGAACCTAGGTTCATGTACTCAAATCCTTAATTATAGTCATAGCACCTGAGTTAATGGTCATATTTAATCACTGTGTTGATTGTGGTGAGTTTCCTGATCTTATGAAACATGGCAAGATAGGTAATTCCATTACTCAAAACGGGTAGGTAGTACTTTTGACCCCACTAACTTAGACCGATATCCATTCGTACTACCCACTTTAAGTAACATATTTGAGAAATTGATTTGTCACAGTTAGCGGAACATTTTCAGTATAATAATTTATTGCACAATAAACAATTTGGTTGTACTCGGGGTCGCTTGACAACTGAAGAGAGAACAATATTTTTAATGCCTGAGAAGGGACACAGGATGCTTTGGGTATTTTTTGTGATTTGTACAAGGCCTTCGATTGCGTTAACCATCACACATTGATCGGGAAACTACACCACTGTGGAGTTAGCGGTACTGCGCCAAACTTAATAAAAACATACTTATACGGGAGAATATAAAGGGTAGACGTGAATGGAGAACGATGACCTGGGTCAATGGTCTGAATGGGCGTACCACAGGGCTCAATATAGGGTCCATTTTTATTCCTCATCTACATAAATGACTAACCTTACCTTGTAAAGGATAACCATGATATAGTATTGTTTGCTGATGATACCACACTCGTGTTCAAAATTAAACGACAACATCAGTTCAATGTCGATGTAAACAATGCTATACCAAAAGTATTCAATTGGTTTAGTGTTAATAATTTATGAATGACTGAGAATAATACGAAATGTATCAAATGTATGACTACCAATGTGAAAAATAGACAAACTACTGTAACTATTAAAAATGAAAAACTAGACCTAGTTAATGAAAATGATACAGCGTTTCTTGGTATAACGTTAGACTCCAACCTCCAATGGGGACCTCATCTTGCTGGATTAGCGGGTAGACTCAGTTCTGCAGTTAATAAGATTCGACAATTAATAGACTTTGAAACCGCTCGATCAGTTTATTTTAGTTACCTACTTCCAAAGTACGAGTATAATGCCATGTGGTATTTTACTGCTGGGTATTGCTGCTGAAGTAAATATCATCTTTGTTCTGCAGAAGAGGGCTATTCATTCGTGCTGTCTACAAGATGGGCCAAACATACTTGCTTAGAGATAAGTTTAGAGGAATTAATATATTAACCATATAAAGTCAATATAATTATGAGAACGTTATGTATGTTCATAAAAACATCGCTACATTTAGAAAGAACTGTGACATACCTACATAATGTTAATAGGGTAAAGTCACCAGTGGTTAGCCAGAGACCTGAAGTCGGCCTCTGCCTATACTTTGTACGAGTGGGAAGAGTACGAAATAAAGTCGACTACTAGTCTCTGGCTGAGCACTGGTGGGTCCATAAAAAAAATCTTTCATGTGTAATTGTATTATAGTGCCCGGCCGTTATAAAGTCAATCCTGACACCTGTCATTCCAGTACAAATTATAACCTCAAACCCAAGAATAGGTTATAAATCGTACTGTGATGATAAATGTCAGGATTGACTTCGTAACGGCCGGGTACTATAGGTTCTATAATAAGCTTCCAAGTAATGTTACTGATCTATCAGTAAATAAATTTGAGAGTTACGTAACGTAAACTAATTTCTAAGCATATTATAATATTAAATACCATATATATTATAGCAATGCTTGGGACTGAATTGATCGTAACAAAATGTTTAGTCCTTTCGACAAAGGGTGGTAAACGTCAAAAAAAAACATCTGACAGTTTCTTACAGGTTCTTCTCTGAACGGTCGCGTTTTGGACCTGCAGTAAACTCAGGCTAAGTCGCTACTATGACGTTTCATGAGAGTTTATTATTATGTAAACCTACTTGAATAAATGTTAGTCAGATTCTGATTCTAAATGCTTGAAATTTGGAGGGAATATGCGTTGTTCATTTCGAAAATCGACACCCAACGGAAAAAAATAGTTAGCGGGGGGAGTGGCGTGAAACTAATTAAGTATTAAGACTGGTGGGAGAGGCTGACAAAGACAGTCATCCTATACCTGAATAAAGAATGTGAAACAAACTTGTGTTGCTTTTTCAGGATAAAGCTTCGGAAGAAATTATCTCATTGTGTGGGGACGACCGTCCCATTGAAATAGAAGTTCTGGCCGATATGCGGTATCTGGAATGTTGCATCAAGGAGTCGATGCGCATGTACCCACCGGTGCATTTTATAAGCAGGAGATTGACTGAGGACGTGAAGTTAAGTAAGTGGAGTTTGACACAAAATAAAAAAATGCTAGTAAATAGATACAAGACCGATCGCCTGCCCGTCCGCTCCGACCGGGCGGCGTCTCCACCCATCAAAATCATGAAGTACCTACAGTAAAAAAAGGTCATTTCATGACTTCGTTTTTGGGATTTTGTACCCAAAGGGATCCTTTAACTAAGCTTACACTGTCCATCTGTCTGTCTATCTGTCTGTCTATTAGTCTGTCAACGGGCTGTACTATATTTAATTAATCGTAATAGGTAGACAGTTGAAAATTTAATGACTGACTCGTGGTCACACTTCTTTTTATCTCACTGCTATTCGTTATCGTCAGAAATCATTTTTATTCCTCAAAAGAAGATAGGTTAGGTTCGTTAGGTATCTTTAGATGCCCAAAGGGCAAATCGCACAGAAATAGGAACCCTGCCACAGGCAGGTATCCGTCGAATAACGGTGGTGTGACAACCTGTCCCCTATTTCACCATCTTGAGAATGACATGTGACAGGTGACAATTCAGTATAGACCGGGCTTCATATAAGCTGCGCCATATACACTGAAATGTCACTTGCTACCTGTAATTGTGAAGATGGTGAAATAGGGGGCCGATGTGACGAGACGGGCCGGTAAAATTTCACAGAGTACCTATGTACTTCTACTGCCAACAAACATTTATTTTTATTATAAATCAAATATATGCCAAACAACACATCTTTCAAAACTATTTGATTTTAGGCAATTACGACGTGCCAGCCGGAACTATTTGCCACATCCCCATCATCGACCTGCACAACCGCGAGGACCTGTTCCCTAACCCCTCGGTGTTCGACCCGGACCGCTTCCTGCCAGAGAACTGCGCTGGCCGACACCCCTACGCCTACATACCTTTCAGTGCGGGGCCTAGGAACTGCATCGGTAAGAGAATAGGCTATTTTGACTAATTTTAGAAAACCTTTTTAAAGATTATTTATTACATAACAAACACATCCCGTCCAAAAAGAAAAATCGTTAAAGGGATTAGATCGCCATTGTACATTTTATCTTAAGTTTATGTAGATACGTACTTACTTGTAATTGTTTTTTTTTTGTGCGATAAAGGGTTTACATACACCTACATACACACTAAGTACCTACATTGATATTTCCTTGAGATTCTAATGTATTATCAGAGGACCCCGGACCTAAAGTATGGAAAATGTGGTTTCAGTTAAATATCCTGAGATTTTGATATGTTATAGTATGGAAAGTCCTGAACAAAAGTCTCTAGGGGTGCTAGCACTGTTTCCAAGTCCTTTTCAGAGTTTCGACAGATTTTGTACTAGATAACAAAAACTATAAACAATGGATGAAATGAAAGAAAAATAGCGTTAAACTCCGGAAGAAGAGCCAATCCTGGCCTATTATTGTATTTGCAAAACTGGGGCCAGAACTATAGGTTGTTGTGCTCACGTTGCCAGTGTCGTATGGTACCTTGGTTATGCACGACATCGACATCAACAAGACGTGAAATACCCGAGTACAGCATTATTAAATTACATACTGGACTGTGCGAATAGAAATGCAAGTTAAATGTATTACCTAAACTAAGTTAAAAGTGTACATTTGTAAAATATGTGATTCGGTACATGTGTATTCTATAAATATGTAAATATAGATTGATTGATTTAACCTGTAACGCTATTTTTCTTTTATTTCATCCATTGTTTATAGTTTTTGTTATCTGGTACAAAATCTGTCGAAACTCTGAAAAGGACTTGGAAACAGTGGTAGCACCCCTAGAGACTTTTGTTCAGGACTTTCCATACTATAACATATCAAAATCTCAGGATATTTAACTGAAACCACATTTTCCATACTTTAGGTCCGGGGTCCGAAATACCGGATTTGTACATAAAACCAGTGCTAAACGCAAAGCTGAGGCCTAGGGACCCTACGAGGTTAAATGTATCGATGTGCAAAAGTGCACTTTATCATAAGAATTGTCACGGGATGACTGTAAATATTTATAATACATTAGAATCTCAAGGAAATATCAATGTAGGTACTTAGTGTGTATGTAGGTGTATCAATAAAAAAATATCTTAAAGTTTAAATTTTCAAAACCGATACATAGAAGTAAACAATGAACAATCATTTGAAGAGATACATATACCCTTATGATCCGTGGTTAGGTGCGTGTGACGCCACCAGCAAGAAACAACAGCTGCAAATAAATCACATAGCGTTTTCTGCCACACCTACAATTTCAAAAAATATATAAAAAAAAGGTGTAATTTCCAACATATATACATAACTAATTTAGTTAGAAATATGTTGTTTTACGCTATTATCTGATAGCATGACCACAATAGGTAGTATTTTTTCGATGTTGTCAATAGCTATTAAATTAGTAATCATTTCCTCTATGTAAGTAGTGAGCTTATTCGGTATCTTCCTAAGAAATTAGTATCGACTAACTAAGGGTAAACCGAGCTTATTCATACATCTACTTCGGTAAATAACGTCTTATCTCGTATTTATTATAATCTGAGTTACGGATAAAACAAGTTACAATCTTAAATAAATAAGTAAATAAATAAACGTGCTACACCGTTTGATTTTAGATCAGCATAACTTGAAATTGGAATTTCTACTTGAATAAATAAACCTACAGGAGCAGTAGGGATACAAGGGATTGTAGGTATAGGTAGATACCTACCTACATGAAGACCAAGCTTGGCAGTGTGCCGTTAGCTAATTACCACTTCACCTACGTTAAGGTTATCTTCACGTCGGACTTTTGCTATTATTAAGCTAACGATCTGGTTTTCAACACCAGAATTGGGACGTATAGAGATTTGTATTATATATTTTATGCCATTTAAAAAGGTTACTCTATTTACAAACCACGACTGGACAAATTTTACTTTATTTTTATTGTTAAGTATATTATAATATAATGGTGCAAAAAAGATTTAAAAGGGGAAACACGTAGACCGGAAAAGGTAGGTCTTAGTTATTAACAATAACAGAATACTAAAATCAATCGGCAAAATCACCTTTTGATACCAACGAAATTCTATAAATTAGGCGCTTGCCGCGCTAACGGCGAGACTAGTAAGAATGGTTATTCTAATAACGTTAAATATAATATTTCTGTAACATTTTATAATAGGTAATACTAGCGACCCGCCCTCGCTTCGATTCGGTTTACGTAAGTTTTCTGTAACACCCGTACATAATCCAGAATATATACACATAAAAACCTTCTTCTTACATAATCCAGAATATATTTACATAAAAACCTTCTTCTTGAATCACTTTTTATTTATTGATGAAAACCGCATTAAAATTCGTTGCGTAGTTTGAAAGATCTAAGCGTAGGTACATATAGAGTGTGAGACGGCGGGAAGCGACTAGTTTTATACCATGTTAAGATCAATAAATGAGTGAGTACCTATGATAATTTATAATTTTTAGGGATCCGTATCCGGACGTAGAAGGGCTTCCTACTAGGTACGTTTTCCGTCCGTACGTTCATCCTAACTTTAAAGAGCTGTATCTTTTGAACCGTAATATGTAGATAGCGGGTTTTTTTTCAGAATAAGTATGTGTTAGGTATTGTCACGGATTTACATACAAAAAGTATCAAGGAAATAATAAAGGCGACCTCACACAAGAAACGTTTCAGCGTATTTTTATTTTTGTTTTGCAGGCCAGAAGTTTGCAATGCTGGAGATGAAGCTGGTGTTGGCGGAAGTGCTGCGCCAGTTCGAGCTGCAGCCGGTCACACGCCCCGAGGACCTGGTCTTCGAGGCGGACCTGGTGCTGCGGAACAACGCGCCAGTCTACGTCACCTTTACCCAAAGAAACAGAGTGAAATAGGAACCTAAGGGAGCGTTCAGGCACAGCACGCTATCTTCCATCAAATAAGGACAAAGGGCATCAATACCACTACTACTTAAATGTCGTGCTGTGATGAAATAGATCCATTATTATTTGGCGGTAGTTACTGTCAAGCAACGAATTCAGTCTCAGAATTAACTACTATTTACGCCTAAAGATAGAGGAAAAGTTAGGTAAAGACCAATTATGCCTCTTCTGCTAGTTGTTGTTTTTTATGGGGGGCAAAAAGTTGCATTAAAAAATAAACATTTTGAGAAAAATAGCACCTCCTGAAGTCCCGATATTAAAATGAGTTATTTTTGTTAGTGTTACCGGCCGTAGAGAGTAAAGAATTTTATAGTCCACACTATTAAATATCTTATTAAAATTTAATCGATAACAGTGTATTTGAAACCATATCCGAAACGAATAATAAATAAAATATACAGATAACGCGATTGAATTAGCCTTTTTTTAAAGATTATTTTTCAGCATTTGTCGTGACCATGGGACTAAATATAGTGACGTTCCCAGACTCTAGCTCTGTTATCCCGCTGCTTGTACGTTATTTATAAACGTCAAGCAGGAACGAATTATGAGTCAGTTTTGCGCGTGCGTGAAGAGAGCGCGAATAAGCGAGTGGCGCCAGTCGCCACGCGAGTCGCCTGCGCTGCCCCGGGGCCCTCGGAGTGTTATGCGGAACCAAACTTCCAGTGGATACGATAATTTCGTTATGGAATGTGGCAATGATTTCGAGGTGAATTATAATATTAATTTGATGCTTTGTAGATCACAAAAATTGTGTAGGTAATATTAGTAGACAGCCGAAAATATGTGTGTTCAAAAACTGCATGAATAGTAAGGAAACTTAATATAAGGTGGATTCGTGTAATTGTAATGTGGATATTGCCACTAACTTAAATAACTCCTTCCAGGATCACTATTGTGAACAACGACAGGCGTGATATTTTATTTCTTTGTACTTATAGAAGAACGATATAACCCCTGTCGTTGTTCAAAACAATGATCCTAGAGGGAGTTTTTTAAGTTATCTAACTTAAAAACCTCAATAACCAGATAGTTGCAATTACAGGACTCCACCTTACTCAAATCAACATCTTGTAAATTTCCATTATTTATCATGTATTTAACAATATCATAGGAAGACCATGAATCTTTTTTTTTCTTTTTATAAGGCTGATTCAACCTGATTATTCAAAGGACCCTCCTTTGAATAATAACGATGGTTGATGCAAAGAGGTTAATCGTTGAGCATTTATTTGTCTATCATCAAACAGAGTTTAATGCGGGTTTTTTGAGATTGACCCCCTTTTTCTAGCGATGATTCTTAGCAAAGTATCATGCAATTAGAACAATCAAGAATAGGGTCCTGCCTGAGGATTTTTAAGATTAAGGGGAGTTTAAAAAAATAGCGCACCCTTGACTTTTTCTTCAGATTTGGGAAAAAATCCGCACGCTCGTTGGGATCATCATTCTGAACAATAAAAAATAGTACTCCCGGTATGTCCCCAAAAATATGTATGGAATTGTCCGTTTTGTTACCAAGAAACGTAGGTATTGGATTTTGATAATCCCAACCAACGTAAGTACTACAATTTTTTTCCCAAATCTGAAGAAAAAGTCAAAGGTGTGCTATTTTTTTGAAACTCCCTAAGATGTAGGTATCTATGCAATTAATGTGGTAGATACCACTTGACTAGGGGTGTTTATTAAAAAAAATGAATGGTTTAAAAAACAAATATAGATACTTTCTGAATGCAAATGCCGGACTTGTTACTAAAAGTACTAAAATCGCTATACGTATGCCTATAATATTTGAGGAGTTCCCTCAATTCCTCACGGATTCCCTCATCTGATTCAGATTTGGTGACAATGGGACCACCTCGGAAGTATACTCTATCAAACCAATAAATATTTTTTAAAGTCGGGTCACAATTGAAGGAGCAATCGGTGAACATATATTTAAAAAAAAACATACAGTGGAACATAGAACCTCCTCCTTTTTTGAAGTCGTTTATTAAACTGCGAGTTATATAGTAAATAACTTGTTAGGTACGTAATATTTTATTTTAAATTAATAACTTTTTAAGGATAAAAAGTGCCGGCCCAGTGCGTGCCCAGTGCCGGGCAAAGGTTTTTTTATCTACCCCTATATAGTATAATGTATGTCAAATTTCAACCCCAGGTTGTCATTTGTTTTTGAGATATTGCTTTTATATTATAATAAACCGATTCTTCACAAAACTGCGACTATGGAGCAAATTGAATATCGTGCTGTTATAATGTTTATTTTTAAGGAAGGAAAACCTTCGCAATTCATTATTTCTAAAATAGAAGCTGTTTACGGGCATTTGTGCCGGTAAAACCATGGTATGTCATCAATACTGGTATGAAAGAAAGTAAGAAATAAACACGTTTATTCAGAGATTTAACTTCGGGCAACAAAAAGTTTACAATAAAAAAATATTTGTCTCTAAATATCTGACAAAGAAAATCTAAGGAGTAAGTTATTAAGAACTAACAGCAATCGAGACAATAACTATTCTGACCTGACCATGACCTAACATGCGTCCCGAGAGGCGCCGAGGAATCCCGGAGGCACACGAACACTTTCGCGCAGGCGCATCAACGATGACAGAACCGCTGCCAAACCGGCCCCCTTCCAGACCCCTGAGGTCGATTAAAATCGGGCAAACGCACCACTCGTCCGAATCTCAATTGACTGCATGTAGGGCTGCATAATCCTGAGGTGGATTGACTTCTTTAAATAAGTGCACAGGCTTGACGTGATCGTTAGAGACTTAACAGGCTTTCCACGGATATCTATCTTCACCACCTTTTCCCTCCTTTCTTAAACTCTGTTTGGACCCGAGTTCGGAAGTTGAAGAGGTTTCGGATCTCATCATGTCTGAGAAATATGTGAGTAGCTGTGGACAGATCTTTATCAATGAAAACCTTAGATGATCTATGGCGTGTGTTTAAAGACGGCTGGATACTCTGCATATAATCCTTTGTCTTATAATTATTACTGCTGCTGATATAGGTAGGTAATGCTTGCAGTTCAATATAGCTTCATTACTGTCAGAACCATGTAACAGTGTAAAATTAATATCTATACCTACGCCTTGTGTTAGATCCAGTAGGTAGTTTTCAATTTTTGCGGATTCGTTTTCGATCAATAGCAACAAACGTTGTCCAAAATTATCTAAACTGTGTCGATTTTAACCCAGAACTCTTTTAGATAGGTAGTATGTATGCAGTATTTTTAGAAAAGACTTAATTTAAAATCAAAATGTATTAGTTTATAACAAAAATGCTAAGTGTGGCAAATGACTTCACGGCTAATAAAGGTAATCTCTTTGGGACCAACGACACTAGGAATGGCCAACGTAGAAACCTCGGCTCGCAAGAGATTAATTCGAATCTCAAGAAGAACTAAGGAAACAATTTCGAGCCAGTCGCCACTGGCGGCATGGCATATTATTACGGCCTTTAATTGCTGATGAAATGCCTTGACCAATCCATTTGCAACCGAAAGGTACGCCGTGCTATGTACGAGTTGTATTCCTGTCATGACAGAAAGAAGTCTAAAACAATGCGAAACAAACTGTCGGCCTTTGTCTGTCGTAATTTTCTCTGACCATCCAAATCCATCCAGAGTTGAATGCTGTACCGAAAAGTACTTTATGTGCAGAGATTTTTGTGCTTCAATTAAAATAGATAATCTAACTCGATTCGGAAATAAACAAGATTACCAATTGTTTCTTAAAATACGTATCTCGTAGGCGGCGTACTGAAAGATGTGACAATATTTGTTGGTAGATGCTGTTATTGCTATTTGGTTGTTACTTATTACATTACGTACATATATATTCATTTTTTTATCGTAAAAAACATACCGACGCTTACTTTGGTTAATTAAAATTAAGATAGCAATGTGATAACAAGCGTAACACGTTAGGAAAACCATGCCTCGGTACGTTGCGCCGCGTCACAGAGGTAAACAGTGACAGGTGATGAAATCGCGATCGGAGGCCTCCGTCAGTTGACGCCTGCGCGTTGGAGTGCCGCGGTACGGCGCGAGCCTAGCCCCGAGGAGCCTTATCCGCCCCCGGACGCCACCATGAGCAGCCGCAACCTCTGCCGGCTCGCGGCCGCGACCCGGCCCATGCTCAACCAACGATCGGCCTGCGCGTGCTATCGAAAATACAGCCAAGTAATCCCCGTCTATGTTATAGACAGACCGGCTGTGAGTGTCCTCTTCGCCCTACATCCTTCTTGGATCGTGTCCATTTCACCGCCACAAGCCGCAAGTGTATTTTCACCGCTTCATTCAGGCATTCACAGATTAAGTGTTTCAATTACATCGAAAATATTCTTGGTGCCATGGTGATCGGGGGCTTTACATGTCAAGCGATAAATTATTATCATTACTTTTTTGTCCCGCAACTTTGCCAACCATGTTGAATTGTTCCAGAAATGGCGAAACTCAGCACCTACTTTTTATGCAGCTCAATCTATAGACATGAGGTAAGCAGTGCAGTCATTTCAATTCTAAAATCATAACGGTCGTTATAAATTGAATCTGTAAACAGTGCATCTGTCGCGCGATGACGGCCAAACTCAAGTGGCAGCAGTAAATATAGTCACCTTCTCGTATAGGGAACAAGTTGGACGTGTGACAGTTGTTAGAAATAAATTGTTTCTAATGACCCACATCGACTCCTATTGATCTGAATTAATATAACGGCGCCATCGGCTATTCACTTCCAATTCACCCCTGACATTTAGTATCTATACTGTACAACGTGCAAGCAGCGTTACATAACCAGTCAGTTTATGTCTGATGTACTACTTAGATATTTTATAAGCCCTAGAGTTTTACCAAGCTAGTCCAAATAATGTCTGAACGTAACTTAAGAAAATCATTATCATCAACATAACCTTGATACACAATTAAGAAATAAAACCAGTCCCAGACAGACGATTGCATTACCTAGATTATTATTTAGATAACAAGTTAAATGCGCTCAATCACTGTCAAATGTGTCTGTTGACTATATTTACTCAAGGTGTATATTGTTTTCATGCAAGGAGCAGGATATTTACTCAAGGTGTACTTATATTGTTTTCATGCAAGGAGCAGGCAGTACTCGTTCGTCCATAACGTCGATCCCACGTCGTGAGTACAGGCTGACGGACTGAATGGCTTTGCATGCTTGACTAGCCAGATTCCCTTTTCAAAATGATGCGCTCTCACATTCCAACATTTTAAATTACTCAATCGAGACAAAAGGTTTCGAATGTGCATAATAATGTTGTATTGTTGTATATTACATTTGAATTGAATATTTATAATCACGTTAGACCAATGTGAGGGCTAGCATTAGAATATCAACCAGCATCAGAATTTAAATTGAAAAGAGATTGTTTTTATTGCTTACCTGAAGTCATATTTTTTATCAAAGTAAACTGATACGAGTTCATGAGTGGTTCTTTTGGTAAAATTAACTTGTTTATAAATCTTTTTAAATTAATACTTGTGTTTATTTACACTTAACACGACTAATATGAAAATAGGTTCCATCCATGAACTACCGGTTAACTAGCTCTGATAAAAAATTAACGGTCGTTGTCAATTTCCAGTAGTTTTCACGTTTGTTTTTTTTGTTTGTCTTTACACCAAGCTGTCGTCTGCCTTTTCAGGGTAAGGTACCTATTCATTAGATTGTACAGTATTTTTTATTAAGTTTGTATGCAATGTAAAGTACTACCTACAATCACGTCTCATGAATATAACATTTATCTGCTTTTTTTGGTGATCAGTGTCAGATGTGTATAGTATTACCTACTTTAGTAGGTATATTTTAGAATGAAAGACTAGATTACTGCCCGAGTTGTGCTATCGGCATCGAACAGCTCGGCTGTGCTTAACAATATTAGTTGTATGACACGCCTAGTAACAACTACGTCAAGAGTGTTATATGTGACATTCAAGAAGTATCTAAACAGCTAAAAATAAGGTTTTACGTGAGAGCCACACCCGCGGCCGACGTCACCTCCCCATGTAACGAGCCCGCGCGTGACGGCCTGTTATTGAATTCCCAAATACACGGCTACGCATTGTTTGCCAAAGACGTTATATTCACAGAAGCGCTATTTTGCCAAATGTTGACACCCACTAGAACTTTCTTTAGTATTGTTGTTTGCATGATTATAACGTTTTCTAAACCGCTTTATAAGATGTCTACGCTCTTTTTTTACAGAGTACGGGAGGGGTCACATGAGAACGCTGATGATGTGCTCTTTGATATGTTCAAAAATGAAGACTCAGGACTCCTCCCTGTGGGAAAGTTTTTGGCCGTGAGTCCGTTATACGAGGGCTGCCTTTTAAGTTCTGTCGTTTGCAAGCCTTCCGTGATTGCATAAAAAAGAACTAGTGTCATCTTAAAATATTTGAAATTAGAATTCGAAAACAAAAGAATGACTCGAAATCGGCCCAACCGTTTTAGTACAGCGCTCGTTCAAAGTTGACAAGTCAGTTGTGAAAATGGAAATTTCGAAGGAAAATTTACGTGCGATATTTCTTTACAACTTCAAAAGGGGCTTAACGCGACTTCAGTGCTTCGAAGAGTTGACTACGGTTTTCAATGATAAAGCACCATGCCTCCGGACTGTGGAACGCTGGTATTTAGAATTTCAACGTTGTTGCTCTAGTCTTGGTGATAGACATCGTGAAGGTCGACCAAAAACAGCCGTAACCCAGGAGAACATTGATGCTGTACGGCAACTGATCGTCGAAGATCGCCATGCGACATACCGTGAGATAGAAGCTTCCTTAAGTATTTCAGGGACCAGTGTTCACAGTATTTTGCATGATCACTTAGGCGTAAAAAAGTTGATCTCACGCTGGATACCACATTTACTCCGTGAAGACCAAAAAACGGCTCGCGTTCGATGGTGTCGCAAAACTCTGCGGCAATTCAACCGAGGAAACTCGAAACATGTTTACGACATTATCAGTGGTGACGAATCTTGGATATATGCCTACGATCCCGATTCTAAACAGCAGTCGACTGTTTGGGTGTTCCAAGATGAGCCAAAACCAACCAAAGTAATACGCTCACGGAGCACTTCGAAAAAAATAGTCGCCACGTTTGTGGCGAAAAGTGGCCACGTGGCCAACATCGTGCTCGAGGATCGTAAAACGGTTAATGCTGACTGGTATACCACTGTCTGTTTACCAGAAGTCATCGGCGAGTTTCGAAAAAATAACCCAAGACGTCGTATAAGACTGCACCACGATAATGCGAGCTCGCACACCGCCCGGCAAACAATTGCGTTTTTAAAAGAGCAAAACGTCGAAATTCTGGAACACCCGCCGCACAGTCCAGACTTAAGCCCTAACGATTTTTTTACTTTTCCAAAAATCAAGCAACGACTTCGTGGTCAACGGTACCAGACGCCTGAAGAAGCCGTTGAGGCATACAAAACGGCCATTTTGGAGACCCCGACTTCGGACTGGAATAAGTGTTTCGAAAACTGGTTCGATCGAATGAAAAAGTGTATTACATATCACGGTGATTACTTTGAAAAACAATAAATACCATTTAACACTTAAATTGTCTTTAGTTTTTCCAAACGACACAACTTAAAAGGCAGCCCTCGTATTTGTTTCAAGATCCGTAATTCGTGAAATTCTGTAAACTGGCTGTCGCCATACTGAGATATTGTAGGTATAACATCAATCAATAATAGCCAACCATATTTCCAGGCCTTAAGGACCACTGGTATTAGAAAGAATGATCCACGTGTGAAGGAAGTTATGCACAACCTGTACAAGGTACATAAAGAATCAAACTATGAAGGTGGTTCTCCTGAGACACTTAAGCTAGACAGGAAGGCATTCAAGGAAGTAATAGCACCCAACATTGTTCTCATTACGAGAGCATTTCGCAGCCAATTCGTTATTCCTGATTTCCAAGATTTTATTAAGGACATAGAAGAAATGTATTGGTCTGCTAAGGGTAACACAGACGGCAAGGTTGCTAGCTACATACCTCAACTGGCACGGGCGAGCACCGAAAATTGGGGAATTAGCGTATGCACAATAGATGGCCAAAGATTTTCTATAGGTCTGTACCGTTCAAAGTTGTCTCCTTACTTAGTAACGCGTGACGTAAATATACATGGTTTATTTTTATTAACAGGTGACGTGGCAGTGCCATTCACGCTCCAATCCTGCAGCAAGCCGCTCACATATGCCATGGCGCTCGAGACGTTAGGCCCCGACGTGGTGCACAAATATGTTGGCACCGAGCCCAGCGGCCGAAACTTCAATGAGCTCGTCTTAGACTTCAATAGTACGTAACACTACACACGTATTTACTCGTTAAATCACACCTATGTAAACAAATCAATGCTGGCAAGGAACGTGATAAATATTTACCTTCACTATGTTTACAGTGAAACCCCACAACCCCATGATCAATGCTGGTGCCATATTAGTGTGCTCTCTATTGAAGCAATTAGATAAACCCGAGATGACTCTCGCTGAGAAGTTCGACTATGTCATGTCCTTCTTCAGTCGTCTTGCCGGTAATGAGGCGTTGGGTTTCAACAATGCAGTATTTTTGTCGGAGCGCGAGGCCGCCGACCGTAACTATGCACTTGGCTTCTATATGCGTGAGCACAAATGCTATCCGGAAAAAACTAATCTTCGAGAGTGTATGGACTTCTATTTTCAGGTAGCCGCTAAAATATTTTGTAAACAATGTCATAACATGTAGATGTAATTAATCATAATTAACTACTTATCATGTAATGTGTTTTGCAGTGTTGCTCCATGGAAGCCAACTGCGACATAATGTCTATAATGGCAGCTACTTTAGCAAACGGTGGCATTTGTCCCATTACCGATGAGAAAGTACTTCGGCCAGACTCGGTGCGCAATGTGCTGTCGCTGATGCACAGCTGCGGGATGTACGACTACTCGGGCCAGTTCGCGTTCAAAGTAGGACTTCCGGCCAAATCAGGAGTATCGGGGGCTATGCTCATTGTAGTACCTAACGTGATGGGAATTTGCACGTGGTCGCCACCTCTCGATCCTCTCGGTAACAGTTGCAGAGGTCTTCAGTTTTGTGATGTACGTATGCGAACATTTATCAGTTTCATTTAAGAGTGTCATTATTCGCGGATTAATAAAAATATGTTCTAACAGGAAATGATTGAGCGCTTTAACTTCCATAAGTACGACAACATCCGTTACGCAAGCCACAAGAAGGATCCTCGACGCTACAAATTTGAAACAACCGGTCTTAGCATTGTCAATTTGCTGTTCTCTTCGGCAAGCGGGGATCTGAGTGCTCTACGGAGGTAAAGAAATACACCTGTAATAATTTAGTTCACTGGTTCACTATCAACAGTAACAGTTCTTGTTATATTTGCCAGTACTCCCACAGAGAAGAGTCTGCTTCCTGTGCCGACGGACTCTCCGAAATAAATTGTGATACCAAGTAAACTTATCAAAAATCTAACAACACGAATTGCTTGATCGATGTTCGTAAGATTATCATTGTTTATCGAGCAAATAATTGGCATCCTTTTTCGTAATTGCATTATGTAACCAAAAGTAATGGCACAATGGTCACATATCTATAGCGAGCAATCATACTACCTATAAGATCATGAAATTAAGATCACTCCTGCTGGCTTAATATGGTATAAATAGGTATTCAATGCTGATAGTACATCACACGGTAGAATTTATTTAGTTTTACAAAGGTTGGCCAAAAGCTATTTCAATGCTTATAGTGCAATTTAAACAAAATTGGCTTCCGTTCAACTGGTACAATACGAAACGTTTTAAACACACCTGACTTACTTCCAGAGAGATCAAAATTAACAAATGCGTTTCGAATTGCATCTCTTTAGAAGCAGACGTAAGAAATGAATAGATGCCGCGCCTTATATGTGATAACACAACACTGTGTAACAATGCCCGCTGAAGCTTCCTATAAAGCGCACTATAAAGTCTGTCTGTATCTGTTTATAGACACCACCTGTCCGGCATGGACATGACGCTCTCGGACTACGACGGGCGCACGGCCCTGCACCTGGCCGCGGCCGAGGGCCACCTCGCCTGCGTGGACTTCCTGCTGGCTCAGTGCGGCGTGAACCACGACCCGCGCGACCGCTGGGGCAGCCGCCCGCTCAACGAAGCCGAGACCTTCGGCCACACCGCCGTCGTCCAGTACCTCAAGGAATGGGAGCGCACGCACCCGCAAGACAAGGAACCAGCACCCCTCGCATCCGTAGCCGAGATCCTCGAAGCCCCGCCGGACGCGAACGACGCCACCAAAGACCCAAGCATACAGGAGATAGTGACCAGAAACGGAGATAAAGTTCAGTAAAGAATCTCAGCTTAATCGATGTCGTCACCGTCGATCTCAAGATAATCATAAGAATATTCAATTGCATTAGTGTAAATCCAGTTTTTGAAATGTCCGCCAAATAAGTATCTACCTACTGACCCAAGTACCACTCGCTGCCTTTTGTCGCCTATAATAGTGCATAGTACATAGTATGTATCTATAGTGGGATGGGTCACTAGTCTAGAATCTAGAATTATTTTTCAGAATAATTCAGAATCTTATAGGTAATTCAATAAGCTTTTATAATCTGTTGAATAATAAGCTTCATTTCAAGCAGAATTTATTCATAACGCATTTTATCTACTGTTGTGCTCAACTTTGAGGTATATTTTCAAAGAATTTAAATTATCATTTACAAGGATATATTTAAATATTCAAATATATCAACATTCCATTTATTGTTGTAATCCATTTACATGTCATAACAGTTTGGATGGCTTTTAGAAAGTGTAAAAAACCTTTTTAGTAGAAGTTTACATATTGTTCTAAATAAAATCAATTCTAATTTTTAAAAATATATTTCAACTTAAGACAATAAATAAAGATTGTAGGTAGTATAGAAGAGTTATAAAATTTGAATTAGTGTTTAAAAGTTCTACATGTTATTGTCAATGTTGTCCAAATATGTAAGGTCAATTAAATAAATTGTTGAATTTCAAATCCTTTTATCTTAATGTTGTTCTGTATATCAGGGTACTTACTATTGAGCAGTAACAGTGACTGATGAGTGATGACCACTAAAAACTAAACTTGTTACAATGTTTGCCATGGTTACAAATACAGTTCACTACTTAGTACCTATCTTTACAGACTTCCGTATAGATAATAATCATTAATTACAACGAAGCAGATCTGCCCAATTAAAAGTAGGTACTATTAATAAATACTAACTCTATGTGATTAGATAATTTGTGTGGAAATATAATTACGAAGCTTTTGATCCGCACCACATTTTAATAAGCTTATGGATCTGAATATACAATATCACTAATGACCAGAATTGGTAGTGTCTATTTACCTAAACTTTCATGTTCATTCAACAATGTAATCTTGCTCAACCATAAATGAACATGCATCAAGTTTAGGTAAATAAGCACTACCCTTTGACTTCCGCTATCATTAGCAGAAGTCAGAATAGAAGATAGATGATTATGTTATCAATATCAATCCTTAACAGATACATTCTGAGATAAAGCTAGGTTCCTAAAGTACAAAAGTTCTTTGACTAGACAGAAATGTATGTAGTGAAATAAAAGTAAAAATTAAATATCAAATATTTATTATAAATATACTCCCTAAACAATACAAATCCTATAATTCTACAAATTACATACTATATTTATACTAGCTAACCCCAATCGCTTACCTTATTGTTGCTTTTCAACTTCTGCAGCTCTCGTTGGGGTAGACACTAATCCTAATAGTTTACAATCAGCTTCCAAGAGGGTGAGATCAGTACTTGAACCCAGGAATCGAGATGACAGCTCCAAATCCTTGATCTGAATCCTCACTCTGGCTCCACGAACATATTCCTCCCCCCTGGTAGACGGACGTGTGCAAACACAGTGAAATTTCCAACCAAAATCAATGTACAAGTCATCTTCCACCACATGAAAAATTTTGCCTAGAACTACTTTGCCACTTGGATCCCCTAACTGAAACAAAAAAAATACTTACGTAACATAACAGGATATTTTATAATTTCTCAAAATATTTATTACATAGAAGGTAAGGAAGACTTACATCCATTAGTTTAGAATTCCGAAGTAAGGATGGAAAGGAGTGGTTCTCTACGTTCTCCTGGGAATCTTTCATCTTTGACTGTTTGTCAAAAGCTTTTGCAAAGCCACCTTTCTCTGAGGGATTAGGTATTTTCTCTTGATGTTGACTGGCATTTTCGGACTCGACGGTGGTTAGTAATCTGGAATTTCTCGTTAGTATGTTAGATCCCCTAACATGCCGCGATAACCTTATGATCCCCAACATTTTGCAGCAAATATGATTATTTTAGTCGTTTCCTTGTTATCGTTTTAGCCGATCCAAATAATGTAATCGGTAATGCTTTTTCTTTCTATACAATAATACGATAATAGGTAACCTATAAATTTATTTTAAACGTTGACAGTTGACAGTTGGTTGACACTTATTCTACTATTGTTGCCAGTTTTTTAAAACTCCGTCCGGAAGGATGCGGGTTGATATTGTTCCGTCCTTAGATCCCGATTCTGGTATTAATGTCACACACAGCATGCGATTTGTCTGCAAACGGCGTGTTAAGCCGTATCCCTATGCTTGCAATGCAAACACTGCAGGATGCAATCAAGATGCAATGCAATCGTACGTTGGAGTGAGATGGAAATACATCGTGCTTACTCTAACATATAGTTGCATCCTGCAGTGTTTGCGGCAAACACTAATCACGTGGTCCGGCTTTACACTATGCAACTTATCGCACGATAATCAAATGGCATCTATTGTTAATAAATTGCATACGGAAGCAACTTTTACTGCCCTTTACTCTTTGTAAGTTTTCTATTTTTATGAAAATGTGTTCTTATTCGAGATCAAGCCACAATTACACGCAATTTACAAATTCATCTCGAATGTCATAGGGATAATGTTATAGTGCACAGAATATAATCTAAAGAACAGTCAAGAATTAAACAGCCGTCAAAGTCAACGTCACAAACGTCACACATACCAAAGAAAGACACACATAGAAACCACGATTAGGACTTGCGTCAACACGAGTGATACTGAAAGATGTTGGAAAGTGAAAATATTAACACGTAAATTGGACATAAGAAAATGACTGAGGATCAACATGTTAAGGACTCGCAGTCAGAGCAGGGTAGTAAAACATTTATCAACAAAACCAAGGACAAGAAAACAAGATCACAACGGCCTCTAACCAAAGTACCCATATTTGTCTTTATTGTTGTTTATTAGATAACTTGTTAGTGTAATATCATGTTGCTAGGTTGGCGTATTAATGTTAGTTTTATTCGCAGATTATACTCCGGCGGCTGCCCCCTACGATGACGGAGGAACAGTTTCTGGAGCAAGTGTCGCCTATACCGGAACACGACCATTTCTATTTTGCCAAGCCTGATCTGTCACTGGGAAATAATGTTTATTCAAGAGCTTACATAAATTTTCTTAATGTGGAGGATATTTACCTCTTCAGAGATAAGTTTGACGATTATGTATTTGTTGATGATAAAGGTCAGTAAAGTTAGTGTTTAACTACTTCATTATTTTAGTCAAAATTTCGTCTGCCTGTAGTCAGAGGGACAAGATCTTTGTGTAATCTGTAAGCTTGCTATAGGGTATTCTATCTTGAGTCCTTTGTTATGAAAAGCTTAATTTTAAGTTTCTTTATTATTATTTTAAGTAAATGGTATTTGTCTGTTCAAAGAAAAGGGTTCTAGATTATTACGATTTCATAACAGATTATACTTAAAAAATACTCTTACTTAAATACTATGCGATGCATAGTTTTATATTTATTCTATACACATTCTATTGGGTGAAAAAGTGCTTAAAATGTTCCTTTTTAAGAAAATGTGGGAATATTATCTGCATGTGTACCTCTAACTTTATCCTTTCTATAGGAATAGTTTACTTCATTTCCTTTGAAACTAGGAGGAATATTGATTCTAGTATTCAATGCTAGTAATCAAAGACTTTTAGCACAAATTTCATACTGGGCATCACTTATGTCCATTGCCCAACTGTCTTAGCCCACTGTTTGCTGTTCTGAGCTTGTGATGATGCAAGCTTGCAGTATATTGTCTAATTTGTATGTACTTGTCATGGTCCAATTTGGATTAGACCTCTATTAATCAAATTGTGATCCTATTTTAACCTATGACTGAATGATTTTAAAATAACATTTTACTTGAAATTATATTTTTCTCCGTTAAATTAATTGGTGGTAAACAAGTTATTTGTACAAAAAAAAGTATGGCCAAAATTGTTGCAATTCAAATTATGATTATGGTATGTATGAGCAGAAAACACTACAATACATTGACCTGAAAGCATTACTAAATAATGTTGCACCATACAGTGTGTCTGACAACAATAACCTCTCTGACAAATACCCACTCACACATATCCATTTTTAAATTCTTTGCTTATTTAAATGTATATTTATTAGGTATGGAGTATGTAGGCATAGTAGAATATGCCCCCTTTCAGAGGATACCCAAGAAAAAGAAGAAGAAAGACCCAAAGTGTGGCACCATTGAGAGTGATCCTGTATACCAGGAGTTTATAGAGAGCTTGTCAAAAGAGCCAGAGATTGAAACTCAACCTAAATTGGAGTATTCATACCCTATTAGTGATGGTGAGTTTCTTTACAACTTTTCTTTTAGTAGTATGTACTTGTGCAAAGACTCCACTTCTTAATGGTTTTAAGGATTTGATAAGTCCTCCTCTGTCATTGCGATACCTGGGATAACTCTGGGCAAGTTCTAGGGATTTGACATCGGTAAAAAATATGTCGATATAATTAAATTATTACATGTGCACATTGAACATTCTCGTTTAGTATAAAGAGGTTCGATGTCATATCTGATATCGAGCTTCTTAAGATAATAAAAGCTCCTCAATTGACGCTAGAATAAAAAAGTTCAACCTGATTTATCGAAATTATATGTGAATAAAAATGGGTAAAGTATTTACAAAATGTTAAGGATGGTTCTAGAAAACAAATACTGGTTATGACACAATTAAAAAAATAACCAGTTTAACAAAAGGTTAAGAAATTATAATACACAACATGAATGAGAAATTATCTTTGAGTCATTATAAATATTTTAAGAATGTCCCGTTGTCCACTGTGGACTTTGAGAGAACGTTTAGCAGTTTAAAGTGGATATTTTCATCTAGACGGCAATCATTAATACCGATGACTATGGAAAAAATATTGATTGTTTAAAAATGAGGAGAAAATAAGTATAAAATATTTATGTCGAACAACATTTAGATGTTGGCAGTAACATCGATATATTTTTTTGTCGATAAAATATTTTGCTACATCACTTTTGTATAGATGCCCCGAGTTATCCCAGGTATGGTCATTGCTGTGCCTGACGGGGTTCATAACGTACATAAATTGACTGTATTCCAGTCTGTACACATTATGCATTACAAATAGAGTATTAAGTACTTATTAAATTGACACACTAAGTGGCTATGAACTTGTTTTGTGCTTAACATATGACTACATTATTATTTGTTGGAGCTCAAGTGGAGTATATTTTTATTGTATGAATTACATCTATCTAACCACTCAAAATTGATTGGTTTCTATTCTAGTAATAAACTCATAATAATAATCCAATCATACTTAAAACTACGGAGGCCACGGTCATAATTATATCTAAGTGTGTATGACTTACGTAAATGCCATACTTGTAAAGAATATTATTCACACAATAATCGTAAGTCATTGGCCAATTATGTTGTGTAAGGAGAAAGGGATTGTTAATTTCAGGTAATGACAAAAAGGTTCAATCGACTCCATTGCTGGAGTACCTCGCGGCGCGCAAGCAGGACAAGCGCGGCCGCGACGAGCGCCGCCGCCGCGAGCACGACAAGCGCAAGATGCGCATCGAGCGGAAAACCAAAGAGCTGCCCATCAAGGTTCAGTTACCTAGCCCTTACTCAGAACCTTGCCTATACGACCTGTAGGGTGCATACAGACTAGTCTTCTCGTGAAATACTACAATAAAAAGGATATTATTTCGACAAACAAACAATATAATAATAGTGACTGGGTCCTGAGCTAGGAGTCCCTATGTTACAGAGCCCAGTACCTACAGTAGGAAGCATAGTTATAATATCTAGCCAGCTTTATTACAAAAAAGCTTCACAGAATAGAGCCAACATTGAGCAAGATGCTTTTGGCTTTATTAAGAGTTGATTTAAAGGTACCAAAACTACCAATTCAGTTTAATTCAAGTTATACACCGTGTTTTTATTGATTTACGATAACTTTAAGGGGACGTTCTTTAGGTTAAACAAAGTTAATTTCCCGAAGACAGACATATGATAACTCGTACGATTATAAAGATATTCAATTATTAAAATTAATCAGTTAATCACGTTAAACTAATGTAAAAGGCTCTTAATTGATACCTAACAATTTTCTTTTAATTACCTATTATGAGTAAAGAGTTTTCAATTGTTAGGTTTATAGGTACAACACGAAGGTTAAAGAAAATAGGTATCTTATGTTACGTATATGAGTATTCACATGACATTAAATTGAATGAAATTCAAGTTGGTTTTCCTAGTCCTCAGTAACTGCTGTATTTTGAAAGCTGTCTCTTTTCATCAAAGAGGGTTAAACCGCCTATAACGACGCCCTATCTTCTATCTTGCTTTACGTTAATTCGCAAAGTCTTAGGAGGGCTAGTAAAACCTATTTACGAATAATCATAAACACACTAATGATTATGTCTATGATATTGAATACCTACGTGTCAATGTAAACTGACAATGTCAAGGAAATGGAAATGTAAATAAAAAATGCCTCGTTTTAATTATCGTCCTGAGGAAGAAGCTGAAATGCACTTTATTTACGGCTTATGTGACGGCAATGCTTCTGAAGCGGCACGAGAATATAGGCGGCGTTATCCCGACCGACGGACGCCTAACCCTCATACGTTCATAAATGTAAGTATTTCTAATGTGTACTTTATTCCTTCATTTATTAGTAACTAGCTGTTGCCCGCGACTTCGTCCGCGTGGAGCTCGTTTACGCGGTTCCCGAGGGAATATTACCTTCCTTTATTATTTTTTTACCTTCCTCTTGAATCACTCTAAGTATCTAAAAAAAACCGCATCAAAATCTGTTGCGTAGTTTGCAAGATATAAGCATACATAGGGACAGACAGACAGACACCGGAAGCGACTTTAATTTATACTATGTTAAGATTATTTTATGTTAAACAAACCGTAATTATTATTGTTACAGTTACACCGACGATTTAGAGAACAGGGTTTAAAACAGACTCCTCACGAAAGGGATATTAATTTGACAGTACAGGACGAAGACGGGATCGTGAACGCAATAATTGAAGATCCGACCTTGTCAACAAGACGTGTGGGGCAAATTTACAATGTAAATCACGATAAGGTTTGGAGAGTTTGGAAGCGGTACGGTCTACATCCATATCATTATCGCAAAGTGCAAGGCCTTTTGTCGCACGATAACTTTTCACGAATTGCATTCTGCCAACGAATGAACGCACTTTTGACAGAAGATCCACAACTCATCGGGAAAATATTGTGGATGGACGAGGCACAATTTACAAGAGCAGGTATTATGAATACAAAAAACTTCCATCATTGGTCAGAGCATAACCCTAAACTAGCCAGAGAGTCTTCTTTTCAGCATGAGTTCTCGGTCAATATGTGGGCAGGAATTTTAAATAACCAACTGATAGGTCCCATAGAAATTCCAAGCAGACTGAACGGTGAAAATTACTTGGAATTTTTACAATCTCTCCATTCTATGGATTACTTTGAAGAATTACCATTACAAACGCTACGTACACATTGGATACAGCATGATGGGGCACCTGCACATTTTGCTCTTCGCGTACGCGAATATTTAAATACAAATTTCGCCGGCCGGTGGATTGGACGCGGTAGTCCAACCCTTGCTTGGTGTCCTCGGTCTCCCGATCTAACGCCCCTGGACTTTTACGTCTGGGGAACTCTTAAAGAGCGTGTATATTCAAAACCAATTTCAACACGAGAAGATTTACTCATAAGGATTCGGGAAGTAGCTGATGACATGCGTGCTACTGAAGTTAATTTAAATCGTCAGATACGCACACGATTACACCTTTGTTTAGAGCATGAAGGTGGTCATTTTGAAAATCATTCACATTAGTTTAAATAAATTTAATTTGGTTGTTTAGGTTGAATAGCTTAGGCTTCTTGATGGTTCAAACATTCACATTAGGTACTTAGCTATCATAAAAGGTTCTTTGGTTAACGTATTAATAATGTAGCTATCCAATGATTATGTGCGTGTACGTTTGTAATTAATAAATTCAAAAACTACTGTGCCAATTTTAAAATATTCTTTCACCAATAGTTAGAAGGGACTTTCAGGATAAACATATTATTATAAAGAGGAGAGGTTTGTATTTTTGTATGTGTGTATGTTTGTAATGGATAAACTCAAAAACTACTGTGCCGATTTCAAACATTGTGTCACCAATAGTTAGAAGGGACTTTCAGGATAAACATATTAACTATTATTATAAAGAGGAGAGGTTTGTATTTTTGTATGTGTGTATGTTTGTAATGGATAAACTCAAAAACTACTGTGCCGATTTCAAACATTGTGTCACCAATAGTTAGAAGGGACTTTCAGGATAAACATATTAACTATTATTATAAAGAGGAGAGGTTTGTATTTTTGTATGTGTGTATGTTTGTAATGGATAAACTCAAAAACTACTGTGCCGATTTCAAACATTGTGTCACCAATAGTTAGAACGGACTTTCAGGATGAATAAAGGCTACACTGATCCCTCGGGAACAGTTTAAACGAGCTCCACGCGGACGAAGATGTTCTGACCAAATTTCGTGCTCTTTTAGAAAAAAAATTGTTCGAGACACGTACATAATTGACTATTCAAAGCTCTTGTTTTTTCTGCCTCGGTCACCCACAGTATCGTTCTTTGCTTGGCTAATCCTGTGTTAAAAGTGCCCGTATGTTTATTTGTACACCTAGAATTCAATACTTGAAAAGTTGTTACTCAACAGAGGGTGATTTCGTTCTTTGTGATAACTTATGATCTGCAGACCATGCCGCTTGAAGGATTTCTAAACAGTTTTGTGAAATCCGTTGTAAATACGCACGATATTTGTTTTTATACTCATTGTTTGATACCGTTGATATGTTTTTTTACAGTTTTAAGTAATGCTAGGTTTTTTATTGTAATTAATCATAAGGTGCCTAATAAATAAAATGACTGTTGATGTTTGTGCGGCCATTTATTCTAAATTTTAAATAAAATTATTTTAAACAACGCAACGAATTTTTTCATTTTATAAACCATTAAGTAATTAGTTATGATGAATGAGAATATTAAAAATTAGAGCAATCTGCTAAATCCATTTAAGAAATAAAGACATTTTCACTTTGTTTTGTTATTTTAGGGTGCTTGTTTGCACTCAACCGACGATAAAAATGTAACTATCCTAAAATGTAATTATGATACGCACGTTATTGTTAAATACTGGGTAATTAAAATATGAACTTATAAAAAAAATCTCTAATAAATAAAAGAGACCCACCTGGGAATCGAACCGGTGACCTCTTACACAGTAAGCAAGATACTTCCCGCCAAGTCAAGCGATCGTGCACCTGTCAAGTGTTATCTTTACTTGTGTGTGTGTATGTCACGCTGACTTGACGTATTTGACACTAACTATGAGTTAACTCTAAAGACCCTTTTAGAATGATTGAAGACAAAACATTTAATTACTTTGTTCTAAACAAAAAAAAATTTTTTTTTTGCAATATTGGAAAATCTAATGTACCACGTAGTTTCTATACGTGTACCTAACAATATGCCGAAGTTATCGTAAATCAATAAAAACACGGTGTATGTGATTGAATTGAGAATTCAAAATTGAATGTGCAATATTCCTCACAATGTTTTCCTACACCGTGAGCGTATTGGGTACCTGTACTGTACATAATTCAGAAAATCTTTTTGGTACATAGACACTGCAACAACCTGATCAAACACCTTATGCACCCGACGGTCCTGTATGCACCTTACCATTATTATTACAGAGAAACCACAGTATCAATATTTAGTACTTGGCTGTCTATCGCTGTCACTCTCTCTGATCTGGATAGACAGTCATATTATTACTGTGGGTAAGCTTGAGACTCACAGCGAGCTCAACGCCGGCTCAATGCGGTCACACCGGCCACGCTGCCCGAACACGCATCGAAGCAAGCCACCATCGCTACACGTGGATGTAGATCCGGCTCGAGCTGGCAAAGTGAAATTATTTATTCTATTAGGCTCGTATTTGGCATAGTTTTGCACATACAAGTACAATCAATCCAACGTGTTATAAAAGTACAATCGCAACGAATTGTTAAACTACTTTTTTGGAATCTGTCAAAGATAACATTTAAGCCCCGTTCGTAGCATGCGGCTTTCGTGCCCCACTTGTGTTAAGTGCGCTCACTACTTTACTATCATATGACGCTAAATCGCGCCAAATACTGTCAATTCAGTCGAGCTTTGGTATCCCAACTTTTTTTTTGCATCAAGCCTCTCACTAATCACGAATAATAAGCCTATTACGTGTCAGAAAATCAACGCACACTAATATAACCATTTCGACAAACGACGTTGCGCTGAGAAACTAAGACCGAATGTATGACAAATGACAATCAATGTGTTATAATTATTTTGTCTGATATTGTATGTAGGCGGTAAAAATTTTTTCAAAAAATTTCAATCCTGTCCTGCCGGCGTCGAGCTCGCTGTGTGTCTCGGGATCTAGGCCAGTGCAAGTAAAGTGGTCTCTTTATAGGAAGTTACGTTTTATTCCCCATTGGGTAACAATAAAGTTCATGAAGTCGGTTCGAAAGTTAGAGGCGGGTTACCATTCAGAGCATCAGGGTGAAAAATTTATTCACATTAAGAAATATAGCTTGTTTATACTTTTCCATGTTTATTCTATAGCTTTGTCCACTCCTCTGAGGAGTTTAAAGAAAAAAGGGCATAATTATCTATACATTATATTATTGTATGCACACATTCGCCAGATCTAATTTATTATCATTCCCTTTACAGTACGATTATTTCCACTTTGACACTTCACATAGAGTATATAAAATCCTAGAATTTACTCACATAAAATATTCAAACCTATTTATTAATAAGTAATAAAACATTAACCTAATCGCCTGTTTCACAATAGACAAGTAAAGCATATTTGACTGATAATTTTAGCTCTCTCTCTTACTATAATCAACTTTTTATGACAAATGCAATGGGTTAGGTTTTAACATCAAAGGAATTTGCTACAAATTTACCAATTGAATGTTTGTGTTTTTAGTAATGCGATGCAATAATTAAATCAAGCCACATCTGTGTTATTCATAGGGCTACTGTAAAAAATGACATTGTGACCGGTGGATTTACATTTTAGTTTACATTACTGCTTTAGACTGTTAAGAGCACACTATGATATTATGAATATGCGGCAATATGTCTCGTTTTATTTGCACTCCCGATCTCTCCCGAGAATGTCGAAAATTGCCGAGTGTCAAAGTCCAATTAATCGTACTGTACTCAGTTTTAATTAAACAATACGTTTTGGCATTATTAAGCTCGTACGGCCCACCGTACTACAAACAGGGAGTTTTATGTGAGTTGGTCTTTGCATCGATCAGCAAGGGAATAAAGTTCAATTAAGTTTGTTCCATAATGCCATTTTAAGTTTTTGAAGATAAGAAAATGAACTTTATTTTCATTGCAATACAGTTTAAATTAAATTGCTTTGATTATTTACATCCTATTGCACACTGGGCCTTACGAGGTTAAATTAGAAATGGTAAACTGTTTTGCCAATTTGTCCCTACTTGTTTAACTATTTCTAATAACTAATTGCTGCTCTTTTGGCTTGGGGACAAATGTTTTCTTTTGGGACATAATAATACTGATTTCTGTTTAAAATACTGGTAACATTTTGTATTGCTTTCCCTCTAGACACCTGGCGATATCTCAGAGGATGAAACGTTTAATTATAATTGTGAATATCACAATCACAAACCCAATCAACAGTTCTGGTTTGGTGAACAAAGAATCTACCATAAAACCAAAGTAAAGTGTGCATCCATTAGAACAGATTTAAAAAGTGCTCATGGTTCCGATGAATTTATTAGTACCGATTCTGACTGGGATAGTCATTTTCCTGCCTTGTCTATGAAAACGCATAATACTTTTACATTGACTTCTGGTACATATTGTGTACAAAAGGATGTTCGAGAAGGTAGCCAAAAGAGTGGTGGCGATACGTGTTTCAAGGTTCTTTTCTCGGTTTAACATGATGCACTAGTTGACATATCTAGTTTATCATTTACTTTCGTGTAGTTGCCAGTAATAACGTTAGTAAATATGTATATATCCTGACAAGTTACAAAAATACCCACGCCATGAATTAAAGATTTAGTGGTAATAATTTCTTATACTCATTATACTCACTATGTCAAACGTTATTATGTTAGCAACATAATGAATGATAAGAACATAACAAACAACTAAAAAAACTGTATTATATTAATGCAATACTTATTTAAGAAATTAGAGAAGGATTATAATTTATAATTGTATTTTTTTTAAACAATATTTAAAATATTGTTAAGATGTCAGGGCATTGACATTATGTAGTTGGGGTCGCATGGAATTGGCGATATACGTAGACAGGATATTGTTTGAAGACGATTACAGAAAATAAAGTCCTTAAATTGAATTCCAGACGAAAATATTTATAATTCAAGTTCCTGGTCCTGAAGCTTTAAATCATCTGACGAAATGTAGTCATCTGAGTCACGAGTCTATTTTGTTCTTAAGTTTCGTTACTGGCATTTATTACACTTAAAAAAATAAATTGAAGGAGTTTTTCATAAAACTCTACCTTGATCAAAACATTGATTTATATACAATATAAATAAAAATAATCTAAATATATAAAAGGAGAAACTGACTGACTGACTGACATATCAACGCACAGCCTAAATGGCTAAACGTAGGCACTTGAAATTTGGAAGGGACGTAGCTTAGGTACCGTAGAGGTGCACTAAGAAAGGAATTCCCGAAATTCCCACGGGAACGGGAATTAGCGGGAAAATTATTAACTCAAAAAAAATGTTTTGCCCAACGAAGTGGACACGGGAACAGCTAGTGTATTCTAAACTTTTGCAATTGTTTGATGTACGAGTTTGAAATATTCCCATTTCGGACGAGAAAATCATAGTTCAAATCACGCACGACGATGATTCTGATAACGGCCACAACTTTTGTAAGAGTTCTTGAACAGAGTTCAAATTTGAGGGACGTATTGAACAGTCTTTTAGCTTTAAATTCTGATACATATGATTGTATTCCAAGTAACTAAATATCCGCCTGTACACCGGTCAATCTTGATGTCTCATTAAATCGACTATACGATTTCACATCAATTTGCAGCAATATGAAAACACACCAGGTCTCTTGCTTCATAAGCTGGAATTGAGTCTCGTTGAGAAATATAATGCTGGTCTCTAAATATACACAGAGATAAAAAAGTTCCTAGGTAAACAAATACTAACATTTAAGCGTTTTCAAAAAGTTAAATTGACAGGAAAGTCGTGCGTAATTTTACCGAAGCCGGCTGTGACTATTAGCAGCAGATCGGATCGTTTCGGAAACTGAGCCGACTATATGTAATGATTCATTGTTCCTCAAAGTGTACACTAATTAAGGCTTTAGTTTTTATACATATTGAAATTAATAATTAAACATAAGTTTAGCTAATACTCTGTGAGAGGTGACTGTAAGTTTATTGCCATGTATAATTTGCTTTTAGCGACACTTTCCCAGGGTCCGTATACAACTTGTCAGGCTGCGTAATTAGTCACTGTTTAGTTTTCCATCATTTTTTATTTTCAAGTACCAAGTTTGAAAGTAATTGTTGTAGAATTTTAGTAATTTTAATCGTTTTTTACAGGAAGATGATTCTGGAGAAAATGAAATTAAGAAAATTAAGCCCAGGGAATGGGAAAAAGATAAACCATCAAAGCCTAAGGATGATCAGGGAAAATTAGACACTAAAGAAGGCACTGTTTTTGAATCTAAAACATTTAGGGAGCAGCGTAAAGCCAGCTTTAGTGTTTTAAATGATAAGAAGAAAAAACCTGACACGGATAAAAGAGATGCAATCAATAAAGACGACGATGAAGATTCAGATAAAAGCAAAAAGGATAAACAAATCAAAGCAAAAGATGTAGCCCGCGAACAGAAAAGTAAGAAATATAGTGATACACGAAAAGAGCGGACAAAGAGTGAAACAAATAAAATTGAAAAGCTATCTAACACTGTAAAAAGTGTAACTTCAGATGGTAAACTAAAATCACTCAACCATGATGACATCAAGCCTTTTACACAGTTACCACAAGTAAAAACCGATGATCTGACCAGAATTATAGATGGTATGGATAAGAAAATGAAATTGGATGGAAAAGTCCAAAAGAAAGTGGACTCTAAGGACGTTGCACCCACCAACGATGACAAGCCTATAGGGGTTGCTAGAGTAAGAAAAGGTAGCTTGGAGTCTGGAGAAAATGCTACTCAAGAAGAATCTGCCTTGAAAAGGCAAAAGTCACTTGAAGACAGAGGTAAATCCACAGATAGAGAAGGATCAGAAGAAAAAGAGAAAAGCGAGAGTATTGACCGTCGCACGGAAAGACGAATTAGGAATAAGGTATAAACTAGATTGTAATGATGAATTTTCAGTCAATTCTGATGACTTTAACACAATAGGTAACAATAAATCTGTTGAACTGTTTCAGGATCGCCCCAGTCGTGTCATTTATCAGCCAGGTATGGGCAAGTTCAGTAAACAACGTTTGGCAAAGGAAAAGGAAATTCTGCCGGCAGCAGTCAAACCTGTAAACGAAAGTGAGAAAAAAGACACTTGAGACAAATGTCAACTTCCGCAAATTTGGACAACATGCAACGAAATTAACCCCCGGCTGGCATTCAAAGCGTATCTTGCTGACTAGTAGAAGAGGAGATTTGAATCTGCCATCTGTGGGAATCAATGTTCGCGACTTACCATGTTTGATGTTTCATACATTCGAATTATTTACTTGCGATTGAAATGAGTTGGAGGATTTTGATCATCGCAATCAGCATAGCATCAAATGCTTTATATTTTAGTTTTGTGACCATTTAAACCAATTAGTTCAGTTAAATTTCATTTTATGTATAAATCTTTTTTTTAATGTGCTTGAGTTTTTTCTATGAGACACCCACCCCTCATTTTGCCTTCCACGTTCTTTCGACTTGATACCAAACCATGACACCTTCATTTTATACGATTACAACTATTTTATAATTTGTAAAACTGTGTATTCAACCGTTCGACCATTTTTCAGTCTTCAATGTTAACGAAACGTCTCAGTTTTGTAAAAAATAAGTTGCAGTTTACATTCGTAATTTACTTAAAACATTAAAACATTTAAAAAAAACAGTTTTCACTAGTTTTTAACCGAAAACCGGCTGCGCAGTTGTATATGGCCAAGCGGAATAATATAATTATGCGTAAACTTAAAAATACACACGATACATACAGGCGGCGACGTGGATTCTATTCCGCATTGTATGACCCCATATTGCATCGGGACCATCATCTTATTATTGAAGTTACAGCAGCTCTTATTAACTTGACTGTCATTAAGAACTGTTATAACATCAGCTGTGTAGAACAAATAAAATCGATTATTGACCAAATACCTAGGTATCACACAGATTTCTTTGGTCCCACGCTACCTAGGCAATGCCTGTATCGTGGAGACCTATCATACAATTTACTCCGCACGCGCACAATGCGCTTTTACAACAAAATTTCATTTGAAATTATGAATTATTGTTAGGTGTTCTTATTTTTGACTGTGTGATAATGATATCGAAGCAAGATTGGCTAAACCAAAGTGGAATAAAGGCACAGAACTATTTGTTAAAATATACTTTAATCAGGTAAAGGCTAAGGAATATTTGGTTATTGCCAAGCGCCGTCAAGGTCGTTAGGTAGGTACTCTTTCCGTTTTATTTTAACTACTAGCAACCCGCCCTCGCTTCGCTTCGGTTTATTTGAGTTTTCTATAACACACGTACATAAAACAAAATTTATTATACATAAAAACCTTCCTCTTGAATCACTCTATCTACTAAAAAAAAACCGCATCAAAATCCGTTGCGTAGTTTTAAAGATCTAAGCATACATAGGGACAGACAGCGGGAAGCGACTTTGTTTTATACTATGTAGTGATTATTTATGTATGTAAACTCTTTATTGCACAAAATATAAATATTACAACATTGTTATTAAAGTAATGTACAAAGGCGAACTTACCCCTAAATGGGATCTCTTCCAGCTAACCCTGAAGTAGATGAATAAGGAACTAAGGACAATGCAAGGGGTTGGACAAATAAAAGATACTATTATCAGGTAGGTATCAATGAAACCCGTAATTATTTTATTTCTTTATTCAAAATTAGTAACAATATGTACTGTATCACAGTTTTACTTATATTTGTAAATAAAAGGGATTTCTGAGGTTAGTCCCGAAGGGTTCATGCAAGCGGTGTATTTTTGAACTGCGATCTAGCTGTAAAATTGCAGTTATTGTGCAGTAGTGATGCAGTTTTCCTAGAATAGCTCTATCACAGTCGGCTCAGTTGCTGTAGGACTCCATTACAACGGTGCTGTCACGCAGGCCAAGGAATAGTCGTTAGAACTAAGAACAGTTAGGTGTGGCTTGCGCAAACGTTCAATATTTTAAAAAGCAGTTGTTAACCGCGCCGAAACTTCATCAAAACTGCAAATTAACAAGTTCAAAAGCAGACATTTGCGAAGACCCTATATAAGTTAGGTATACCTCACATTTATTAGGTACTATAATATACTTAACGAATATGATCTTTGGTAATTAACTTATTAAAATTATCAGCACGAAAGTTTTTTGAACACTAAATAGGTGTGGTTACACACACTGTAAAGTGTAAAATGATAAACATTGCAAAAACATCCTAAATGCCGCTCCTACCACATAGGTACATACATACATGTATAATTATGTTATTAAAATGCCAAATAAAATTCGCTGTTAAATGTAGGTACAGTCAACGGCATAAATAAGTAATCATTTCTGTACCTTGTCCCTTTCAATCGTTTCACAATTTTGTATGACATTTCAAACACGACGTTAAAGTTACAAAGTATATAAATGATTACTTGTTTATGCTGTTGACTGTACCGCTATAATCATTATAAGTTATTCTAATCAGCCTTAGCGGTTAAATTGTAAATATCGTGAAAAATACCAATTTTACGTATAAAACATGTACGGTTTTATTATAGTTTAAACTTTTTGAACTGAGCTCTTCCACTTACAGGTCGATTCACAAGAGTTGGCACGAATGGATTGAACGAAAGTAATGTCACCTATCATTGTGTGAGTGCCGTCCTTTGAACCGATGTTCGAATTTCAAACCGAAAACCTGTTACTATTTTACACACTTGTATACTTTCATTCGCTAATTCAATCCATTCGTGCCAGCTCTTATGAATCGACCTGTACCTGTAACAAACACAATAGTCATTGTATCTATACAATCTTAGTCGGTAGTAAAAAAAATGGTTGGCTATTATGCTATTATTGTATTTTGTAGTCGATAATATCTGGTTATTATCTGCTTTAACTGCGAGCTCGTCCTAATTTGTCGTTAACTACACAAAGGCTTTGTATTCTTAAGTGGATAAGCTCAGTTGAAAAAGTTTAAACTATACTATAAGCATAAATATTTTTTCGTGGAAACCTCATTTTGTAAAACCCACAGAACAAATTTGGTTAAACAGCCGGTGCGAACACTGCCCCCAAACATTTCGTCGCTCCGGGTCAACTTAGGTACCTAGTCCGAGTCTAGGTTTGTGCGTATGGAACCTCGTTGAATTTGGGTAATAGTTTGTATTTGGAAAGTTCGCGAAGGAGGAAATGGTGATATGATAACAGCTTATCTTGTTTTACTCCAGAGGTTGTCAAAGTGTGGGGCGTGCCCCCCAAGAGACGCGCGGACGTGAGATGGCATGCGTAACGGGGAGCGTACTCAAAGGATTAAAATCAGGCTTGTGCAATAATTCTGGATTAAAATAATGTCAATCTAACTAAATACATAACAATAAATTACTTTATTTCATAGGCACTAGTAAGAAATCGGTACTCTTTGACTACCGTCGTTGGCATCGGGCGGCTCGTGAACACGTCGATATAACACAGGCGTTATAAAAGTAAGTTTTTGAACCCCGGTTTTTCTCAATCTACTATATAAGCCACTATAGCTCGTCAACTCGGTGCACGCCAGGTACAGTCAACCAATTTGATTGCTAGGCCACTATATGGACTTTGTCAACGTGACGTTGTAAACCAAATCATAGGGAGTCTCTTACGTTTTGGTTGACAACGTCACTTTAACATAGTCCAAAGTGGCCTAGAAATCAAATTGGTTGACTGTACCTACTACTGTTTGCCCCAACCACGCTAGCTACTAAAAATACAGATAGGAGTTACGTTAGCTGTCTCTTTCTCTTAATAATTTTTTTCTAAGAATGTCGAGTGAGAGTTGAGGAAGTATACTATGCCTTCACATCTGTACCCTGCGAGCGCACCGCGAAAACACATCTACTACTACATCTACTATTTTAGTATAAAGTGATCTGATCTCTATAGTTAGTACCTATACTTAGAGAGTTAGAGTAAAGTAAAAAAAACATTGTTTTGTAAGGAGGGCAGCATAGAAAATGTATTATCATCTCTCCTGTTCAGGCAACGATTTTCATATCTCAATAGCGAGTTGAAAATGGCATTTCCATCCCTAGGGTGGTAAGTGATTTTGAAAAAGGGAATTGGTCAAACACCCCGTCACTTTTAACTTGTTACTAGACGATAGACTAATTTTATACAGCTGTTACAAAATAACTATCAATTGATTGATAATTTCAGTTAAAAAGAGATTTAAAACGATCTCTTTTTAACTGAAATTATCAATCAATTGATGTTTTTTACTATGGTTGCTCTCGCTGGCGCTCATGCAGCCTAAACATCTGGCGTTATACGGGATGTACTCTTGTGAACGCGCTAGCTCCACGCTTAAAGCGTACCTTTACACTTACCGCACAACCCTTTAAGTTGCACTATTCAATAGACACCAACTTTTGACATGTTAATGTGTCCAAATTACTATCTATCCTCGACATAAATTTCTAGATAATGTACCGACATTTACCCATATGATATGATTCGATACATTTTAACAAATTTTCATTACTGATTAGCATCTGGACGGTATTAAATTAGAACGTCACGCGGCTATTATCCATGGCCACATATTCGATCTCATAAACAGGGCCGGATCTACCATATGGCTTTTTGGGCTTCAGCCCAGGGCCTCGTGGATACAAGGGGCCCCCAGCTAAGTCAAGTCAAAGGCAAAAATAGACGATAGACGATAATGCGAAAAATCCCCCTAATTAGTATATGCCCCTAAGTAGTATTAGCCCAGGGCCCCCTAACGCACGGTCCGGCCCTGGTTATAATATCAAATTATTGTCTGCGGTCTTACGGCAACGGTGTGGTAAATTTTCGAAACGTTCCAGTTCGCAATACAGTGGGGTTAACTATTATGACGTATCTGTGCAATTCATTTAACGCTGAGAGAAAAGGACAGAGTAATGTAACTGCCATAGCTCCGTCTTTTACGCTGAGCGTAAAATGAACTGCATAGCTATGTCATAATAACCCCCCCAGACCCGCCGAGTTTCGTGCGGATGCCCAATGGAATTGCTAGCATGCTCGTCTACGTTTCACGCCCACATTTTTGTTTCGGCGTTTGTCTTTCTGACTTGTGGGGCACAAAAAATTGGCTGTGGTGTTCAATAATTTGAAGATTAGGCTGACGAGGTCTCATTCAGCAGGAGCTCCGAGGAGTGCTTGTCGGTCTGGACGGGCGGCAGTTTTTTCTCGGACAGGCGTTTGGTCTTAGCGACGTTGTAGCGGTGGAAGACGTACAGCAGCAACATAAATCCGACGAGGAAGCCGGCCAGCCCGCCGCAGAGCCGCAGCCACGTGTTGCCGGAGGTATGCGAGTCCGGGATAGGCACCTGAGGACATTATACATTTAAATATCATGTACAGTCAACCAATTTAATTCCTGGGTAATGCCACTATGGACTATTGTCGGTGAAACTGCAAAACCGCGTAAGTTACATTGTTAAAAGTGTCCATCATTGGTGCCGTCACCCTAGTGTATTTTGTAGTCTATTGTCTATAGAAATAGAGTCGATAATCTATGTTAACCTTCGAAGGCGGTTATTTATCTGCTTTAACTGCGAGCTCGTTGTCCTAATTTGTGGTTAACCACACACTGGCTTTGTATTATAAAGTGGATAAGCTCAGTTGAAAAAGTTTAAACTACTTATAGGTACCTACAACAGAATATTTGTGTGCACATAACTGACCTTATAAGATATCAGGCATAACCTATTGGTCGCTTTAAGTTCGGCTGAGATCGTATTTTCGGCGCAGAGGTCGAATTCTGAAATAAAAACACATTTCACTACTTACTTAAAAAAACATACACCAAATACAAATAGGTAAGGTCAATGTCTCTAATACCGGCATAGTTTATTTTAAGTTGATTTGATTGATGAAATCTGCTGTATTTTTAAACTATTATTAGAAGTTATTCATGGAATCGACTAAGAACTTAATTGGTTTTTGAAACCAATTTTGAGAAAAAGTGTAACTGCCTTGTATATTTAATAAAAAATATTTTTCCGGGTAAATTGAGGTTTTGGGGTAAATCCGGCTAGCAGCAATAATATATCTCATATAATTAGACGGTTATTTTAAATGATATGCAATTTGGAAAGAAATACAGAGGATTTTAATCAAATCTGTTCGGTTACAAGTTAAATACCCAGTTTGATTTGGTTTTTATCGCCGAAAAACGTTTTTTGGGGCTATTCCGGCTAATCATATTCTACTAATCAGAAGTGTTGAATCTTTTTTTATTAAGGTTATTAAAATACGGTATTTTAACTTTTACTTTTTTTAAGTACCTATGTATGATTGTAAATTATATCATTAGTAAAAATCAATGGTTTTATTTTTTAAGAATTTATTCTGAATCAAACTCAAAAGATAAATAACACAAAGAATTTTATCTTTTGATTACGATTAAGAATAAATTCTTAAAAAATAAAACCATTGATTTTTATAAATTAATTCTACACAGGAATTTATTACATAACATTGATCAACAATGCTTATATTTTAAATTATTATAAGTATGTAATAATTAACCGCACTCCGATAATACATCGTATAATATACACTCAAACATAAGAAGCAAGAGCAAGAGCATTTCGGGCCATGGTCAGCGACGGCTCCGAAGCCGTTACGACAAACATCAAAATCTATCTCAAAAAACCACATGCATGAACAAATTTTCTATAAAAGTTAAAGCTTTTTTAAAGTTATTTGGTGCTGTCAGATGATGTATCTATGTTAGTAATTTCAGTAAGTAATTCACAGTGTTGACCGCGTGACATAGATACGAGTATGTTATACTCACTAGGGAAATGAAAATGAAATGAAATGATTTATTTTCATTTAGGATGATAGAACCAGTAATGAACAAGGACCAATGAGGGACACTTTATTCGTTACAGAAGATAACGGTTAAGTATTCATTTATTTTGAGACAATCAGTTTTAAGAGTTATGATCTTTGATTTAAGAATTAAGTGTCCACTATTGGTGCCTTTATCTAAAAGTGTCGATCATTGGTGCCGTTACCCCAGGATATACATTTTATTATCAATATGATCATATCACATGTTACCTACTTAATGAATATTTTTTTCTTGAGGCACACGAACGTCTGGTCGATAAATTAAGCAAGTCTTATTTGTTCAATTGTAACAGACACGAGAACCAGGTTTATTTTTATTACAAAATAAACTGCGTGATAGAGATCTACACCGTGCATATAAAATTGCTTGTACCAACCTTTTGATTTCAGTTTCACCTGGAAATCATCCAAGACTATGTATTCTACGCGTCTTTCCTGGAGCCATTTTATTGAAGGCTTAAGTACACACAGGTTCACTGAGTCTATAGACTTGGATAAGTCTACTTTTCTTAGGTTGCACATCTCAACGAAGTGGGATACCTCAAGATGCATGAGTGAGTTTTCAGAGATGTTGTAAAAGTGCAACTGAGGGAGAATGCCCCAGTCCCACAACTCACTCAACCCGCAGTCTGACATATCTAAGTATTCAATGGGCGCTCTGATCGGTTTACTAAGCGCATAAGTAGAACTCATACGTATCAAAGGATTTCCGTTTAAATATAGTTTTCTGAGTGCCGGTAGTTGAAAAAGAGATTTCGGTATCTGCTGGATAACATTTCTTGACAGATCTAAACTCCGCAGGTTTGTTAAAGCTGTAAAGGCATCCTCTTCAATGTTATAAATTTTATTTTCGGCGAGGTAGAGCATCCTTAAGGCCGTGAAGGAGGAAAAGGTGTTGTTTTTAAGTTCTAGTAGTTTGTTCTCGTTGAACTCAAGAAACTGAAAAGGAAAATTATGATTAATTAGTAATTAAACTTGATGGTTGGGTACCAAGGTATTGATGACAGACCATAAATCGACCATGTCAGTAAGGTAAGAATACGCAATACTTATATCGTTTGTAAATAACTTATTGCATGATTACCCCGTAATACAAAATCATACGCCATCGTGTACTTATTATCGAATAACTTCTTTTTCGGCTTGCTTTCTCTTTAAGCTTATCTAATCGTATGGTTAGAACTAAAGCCGACTGAAGAAGCTAGATAACCATGAACTTTTCCGACCAAAAACGATGTCGTAGTTTATTCCACTATATCCACTCGGTAAACCCTAATTGCGTTTGAAATGTTCTCGTATTGTTTTTATTTCGGCCACCATTACTGTTAAGTAAATAAGAGCTATCAAAACATTGACATTGCGGTACTTGGCCGATTGGCAGCACATTTCCTGTATCTCTCAAACCATAAGAAAGCCAAGCTTGTGGCGGTCGAGCTAAGCTGTTTTCATTACTAATGGACCATTGAGTCTACCAGCGACTGACCTCTATGCTGTTCTTGAGGCTGGGTATCTTGGTGAGGCCCAGCTGCGAGCAGAAGGCGCCGTGGTAGCTGTACGCGTCTTCATAGCTGCACCGTTTGGCCTGGCTGGAAAGTGCGTCTATCTCCGCGCTGTCCGAGGTAGACGCGTCGATGTGGCTCAGCAGGGCTAGCGCCAGGATAAGGTGCGTTCCACTGCAAATAAATAAGAACATTATCACCTATAGACACAGACAAATAATTAAAAAGAAAAAAAAAGAAAATCCTACTGCAGTAGACTAGTATGACACACCCTTATATGTATAAGTACTTACTATCAGACCATTGGAACCTTGACCCACCATAGAACTGTGTCACAGAGACGTTATGATTCAAGTCATAAGCAGTGTCAAACAAATTGTTTTATAATGTCACTGTGACACCGTTCTATGGTGGGTCAGGGTTCCATTGGGCTGATAGTACCTACCTGTACATTTAAATCTGTCATTATGGGAAAGTTTGAAACTATAAGACATACAAAAATCTGTTCTTAGGGACCATGTCATTCACACACACTCACACAAAGTACCTACACTACCATCGATACACACACACATACACCAATTCTTCCTACATACATTACATTAACACTAAGTTCCTTAAAAGTTAGTACTTTTTTAATAAATTCATGCATAATTTTTTTTTAAAGTAGCCCTTTGAGAGCTTACTTAAAAGTAAATCCTAGAAACCAACGTACAATTAAACCCAGGATCACACCGGGAATTTTGCGTTGCATAATGAACCAAAACAGGATGCAACTTAAAACTTGTTATTGGAACTATTATGTACTTAATTTATCCATCCTGATGTTACATGGTTATACAATAAATTTATTCTTATTACGATTTATCCCTGAAAAATTGGTCCTCAAGGTCACGTTTATTAGGTGTCGCAAATCAATTAATTAAGAAAGTAAAACGTAATTACGATAGGGATAAACTAGAGAACTCTAAGGCTTTATGGTCCACAATAAGGTCATGCACAAATTATAAAGCAATCAAGTCTAGCGGTACTGAACTCTTTAAACATAAAATAACCCCTCAACAATCTATTAACCACACAAACAACTTTTTCACTAACATAGGAAGAAAGCTAGCGGAGGACATTCAATCTACACACGATTATCCAACAAATAAAATAACACACACCTTGGCAATTTAAGTATGTTCTTTTGGATACGGATCCTCAGGAGGTTGCAAACATTTTAATTACTAAAGAGGTATATAAAAATAGTAAAGTTCTAGCAGTGTTTCTCGATCTTAAAAATGCTTTCGACACCGTTTCTGTGCCCACTCTAATAAAAAAAAATTGTTTATTTGCCACAAAACTTAAATTCACATACGTTGCCCATGACCACCAATAAACAAGCTAGAACGTATTGGCATTAGGGGCAAACCGCTGGAATTGCTAGGCGACTACTTGACGGGTCGGACCCAGAAGGTAAAGATTGGAGACCACATTAGCGAATAGTCTGAGGTGTCATTTGGCGTCCCACAGAGGAGTGTGCTGGGTCCCACCTTATTCTTGGTGTATATAAATGACCTCACTAATATTTACATTGACAAAGGTCACGTCATATCATATGCCGACGACACTGTTTTAATATTCACCGGTGAGACTTGGGACTCCGTATACAACCGTGCTGAAACGGGGTTACGAACGATAAAGGCATGGCTGATCTCCAATCTTCTTACACACAATACTGAAAAAACAAACTTCATTTGCTTCATTTGCAAAAACAAAAGCACACAGCCACTTTCCGAATTCAACCTATCTACAGTGTGTAAATGGTAGGTATACGGGCGTTTATTAAAACTGGACATAGATTAAGACTCTACTAATCATTAACAGAAATAATTATTTTGATTACGCTAACGTATACACCGTTATTAATTTTTGAACATACTATCGACCCGCAATGTACATCGAAGTCCATCTGTCAGGTAAGTACGTAATGTTTAATTAATTGCATTTTTCGTTATACATTGCGTGTTAAATTATTTTGTATGGATTTTTTTTTTTAATTTAATTTTAACAAAAGCTGCCTAAATGTGCTCAGTAGGGGTTATACTAACCACAGTTAAAAGGAACGCCCGTATACCATTTACACTCTGTATACATAACTGCAACCGACCTACCTCTAATAACCATCACTGTAACTGTAAACCCTTAATCTAAAGTATTCTCAACTAAATATTTAGGAATCATTATTGATGAACATCTCTCTTGACACACATTGAACACATTGAACACATAAACTACAAAAATCGCAAACTTCAATCGCACTGAACTATTATTTCAAATATACACTACACTCACACAATCTGTAATGACGTACTGTATTCCAGTCTGGGGAGGTGCAACAAAAAGTAAATACCTAGAAGTTGAAAGAGGGCAGATGTTCTTACTTGAAGATCATGCTATTTAAACCCTATAGATACCAAACTCTCGAACTTTACAATGACTGTAAGGTCTTAAGCATGTGAAAACTGTACATCATATCTGCAGTCTTAAGGCAACATAAACACCTATTTCTTAAACCCGGGAACCAAAGTAGCAGAAGAGTTAAGGCAGTAGCACCGGTACCCTCTCGTAAATTGCTTATGCAAAAAGACAATGTGATGTCCAACACAGAATAAATGTTTTAGATTGTTTTGATTTATGTATGATGTCATCCATTTTAGTACCTAACAAGAAAAACTGCATTCGTGCATTTAAAAAAAAAGTTGTAAAAATTAAACACTACTTAACACTTTCTATTTAGATATCGATTGTAATTTGATGATGTCTAAAATTAATAAAATGTATTGTTTACTGCTTCTGATTTACACAATCGATATCTAAATAGGAATAGTGTTAGTTTTATTTTTCTAAACGTCCGGGTTCGATTCCAGAGCCGATTACCTACAGGTGTAAAAAAAAAGTTCCCTGTTACTAAAATCGATGACGTCATGCTAAGAACAGATGTTCGTAAATATGTATAGTTTCAGACATTAGCATACTGACCGATTTAAATGTTACACCTGTATAATCCCTAGCGATAGTTCCCGTGAGTGAATAGCGATTATCAACTTCTGCCGTAATAATAAAATACAACACAAACATCCATACTAGATTATAAATGTCAAAGTAATTTCTGGCTAAACTTTCGATTTGGTATTGAGATAGTTTGAGTTCCAGGGGATAGGGTACCTAAGAGGTTCTTCCTTTTTATATCGAAAAAATATCGTAGTCAGTTTCCAAGAAAATAGCGAAAAAAGACTTCTACGCGGACGGAGTCGTGGGCAATATAGCTACTTAGTTCTTTTTAAACAATTTCAAACAAGGAGGAAGTTTTATGTTCCGACGTTTGTACTATTTTATGTACCTACGTTCACCGATTTCTCCGTCAACTGTAGACCAATTTTGAAAATTATTTTTTATGTAGGTATACGTATAGGTATACTTCCGAGATCGTTCCATTGTCACCAAATTGGTATTTGATCAGGGAATCCGTGAGGAATTGAGGGAGCTCCTCAAATATTATAGGCATACATACATATACATACCTAAGTATATATGGATATTTAAATATTTTCAGTAAAAAGTCTAGCATTTGCATTCAGAGAGTAGAATCATACGTAGACATATTACTTTATAGCAAATGAAAAAATATTTATATCTATTGTAATCGCAAAATTAAAGAGTAGCAGGTCAAATGGGATTACACGAATGGGATTTAATTGTGCATTCTAAATCAGAATTGTTTATTATATACGTAGTAACATACACGAAAGTATTAACATTTGTATTGATATGCTGATCTAGTTGTAACATGCCGAGATGCTGATTATGATCTTTGTATTAATAATCGAGAAACTATTTGTTGTCATCGGCGTCACACGAGGCTCATTGTGCTAGTGGGAGTATCAGCGAGCGGGTCATCGCAGGGTCAGCTGGGGTGGAGTAACGTAGTCATAGTCTACACAGAAAACGAGGTTATCGGTTATTAAGCTCTTTGATGTCACTGTTCTCAGTATTCTTAGTCTCCTGTTTATAATTTACGTAGATACCTAGCAAGACATCAGATTCTGACTCATCAATGTGCCTTTAGTGGTTTTTTTCAATAGTACATTGTTGCAGAGGCAGGAAAGTGGCAATTTATGGACCAGTCATATTGAGAGTGTAAGAGTTCATCAATTGCCCTTTCCGCCGAGGCAGACAGTGCTTTTCATTAAAGAACTAGGTGCATACCTAATTGCGAAATACGAACCGGGGGAAAACTTTTACATCTACAGGCCACGGCTGCATTTCCTGTTAGAGGTCACGTTCGTGTCCCCTCTAGTGTGTCCTTAGATAAGGCGATGTGGTCAGTCTTACAAGTCTTACAACATAATGCATTTCATAGCATAAGCGGCACGATAGGGTAGCAAAGTAGTTTAAAGGTTTGATTGTTTGTTATATTTTATGATTAGAAAATGTTGTATTTCTTTTTGAAACTCAAACTGAAACTCAAAACATTTATTTCACAAAAATACACTACAACACAACAGACAGTACAAAAAAAGTAAAGATTGTTAGCTTCATAAGTTTCTAAGCAACTCTATCGTCTCGTCATAAAAAATACATATTCTTGACATTGAACATCGCAATACGAAAATACAAAAAAGTAATAGGTAGGTATAAAAAAAAATACATGAACTGATCCCGGCCCAGCATAATGCTGGCAAAGCTACTCGCTTGCAATTGTATTGTATTTTATGTACCTATCTACAATTTAATAAATAAGTAGAGATATGAGTAATGCAATTCTAATGCTCAGGGTATTATAATTCATAGCTTTAACAATTAATAATTCATATGACATGTGTTATTTTACCGTACCTGAAGGATGGCAGTGTTAATATTGTACCTACTCTTGAGAATAGACTTATAGGTCATAGATCCCACTTATCATCAGGCTTGTGTGCTCGTTTGCCTTCTCAGTGCCATAAAAAAGTGATTACTTAATTAATTTAAATACCTACCTAGGCAAATAGGTCGTTAATAAATCGTCATTATTCGTCATGCACCTATTAAATTATTTTTAGAACTTAAATGTGTTTCATCAATCGTCTGTAGTAAGTACGTACTTTCTAATTCACTCTTCGTCTAATCAATTTCGACTTTCCTCTATGAAAATGATTTAACTAGGCATGTAGGTACCTAACTACCTGCCAATATTGTCAACTGCTTAAATAATGTACCGAGAATGGGTTCAATTGACGAATCAGGAGATAATAATAAAGTACGCGAGGACGTGTAATGTGTATACTTGACTGCCGAATGTCGATGACGAATCGCGGAAAGACAGATATACAGTACACTGAAAAATAGCATTACCCGCCTCCACACCTATAATTTACCTGCTGCGTCACGTTATATGGTGACATTGTAGGTACAACAGCTTAGTTATTCTTAATGTTATGTCAGCAGAGATAATGAAAATAATGGAGGCAAAATTAATATGAAATTAGAGGGTTTAAGTAATGCAATAATAATGTAGTGAGGGTAATGAGTGGCTGCCTCGTGACTCGTCTGGCGCGTCTCGCGGACACTCTCTTTGTTGTGGTTGATGTCAGCGCATTATGGGTTTACTAGGTACCTAGAATTACACCGAGGTGACATTTTTATACTCATAGTTGTATTGTACATGTACATTGTATATATAGTACCGCAACGAACTCGTGATGTACGACATTAAGCCTGTAATTTACCAGGGTTGAATTTTTTCTAGCGTTGCCGATACCTAGGTAGTAATACGCCTTTGCTTCCCCCTTCGATTAGGTATTATGTATTATTTATTTTGGTGACAAATTTCTTTTACCTGTCTCATAAAAAAATGGTAAGGTCACTTAGATGCGAGAGTGTCGATTTTAGCTACATTTAAATTTGAGGAAGGTGTTTCAAAACTGAAATACCCTTATTTGGCCGACTGGGTAAGGATGAAATTCTCGACTGCCCAAAGGTTCCCTGCCTACGAGTATACTATATACAATGCCAATGTATACACTGTAGGGGAGTGTATTATATAGGTATAAAACTTAAGTAAAGGCCCTCTTTCGTGTAGTTGAGTAGAAAACTAATGGTGAATTTACTGAAACTAGCGACCCGCCCTCGCTTCGCTTCGGTTTATGTGAGTTTTCTGTAACACCCGTATATAAAACCGAATTTATTATACATAAACCCATTCCTATTGAATCACTCTATCTATTAAAAAACCGTATCAAAATCCGTTGCGTAGTTTTAAAGATCTAAGCATACATAGGGACAGACAGACAGCGGGAGCCGACTTTGTTTTATACTATGTAGTGATACGTAGATATTCACCTTCAGTTTAGTTCACTTTCGTTTGACTCAAAATATATCTACTTGAACCTAAGCCATTTAGATTTACCTACCTGCTAACCTAACGATGCACGTAGAAAACAAATTAAGATTATATTGTATACGTGACCATGACACACTACCTTAATAAGATAGGCGTTATTTTTACAACGTATCGATGGTGATTTACTTCATCACGGTTAACAAAAGATAAGAGAATCGCATTTAGAGTGATAAGGTGTCGAGCGCCCTAGACCATGGGTGACAGCCGACTTAAAGCGGATAGGTGTAAGATATTTATTTGAAGATATTCTGAGTAGAAGTACATCTACTGGTTAGAGATAAGTTTCATGTTATCTAAGCAATCATGGTTTTGTTATGTTAAGTTGTTCCCATAATAACAACTTATAGTGCCTAAACTACATTGTGTCAAATTTTGATGAAAATTATCTGAGGTATAGAGTCGGCTTGGGGAACGGACGTTTTTCACGCCTCTGACATGTCATGGGCGAGTCTCTCTATTCTTACTCCTTTTTTTGATTTGATGCAATTTCAGAAAGTTATATAAACGTGCACCGTTGTTGGATTTTATAGTAAGTACCTAATAACTAAATAATCTACAAAGATTCTTCACATAATTGCAGAAAAGTTTGATCTAACTTAATAAAATTCAACTTAGACGTTCTATTCCAATTCAAACGTACCTTTAACAATAAAGCTGAAGTCGGCAAGCCCTTGCCAATTCCGAGCAAGGGGCTAGGGTGATTTAGCCGGTTTTCGTCCAGTTAGTGGAGTTGCCAGCTTTGGAGGACCCAAATAAAATGTTTAAGTAATAAAATGTAAATGCATTATATTTATTTTTAGTGCTCATATACTCTATTTTAAGTTTAGATATAGCATGAAGTTGTAATCTTAACTGTTTTTTTTATAAAAAATGATAATGATGAAAGTATGGATTTTACTAGTTTTCGTCCGAAAATGTTGGTTTCCGTCCTAATGTTATCTAGTTTTCGACCACTGTATTTGGGGTATAGTTTAAAGCCATCAAATCAAATACCAGACTTTTAGGTAGCAGTACTTTTAATAAACAAATTTCACATTTTGGTTTTTTAATTGTTACAGGACATATTCGCAAATAATTCGTAAGGTATATATTTTGGCAGGAGTGGATGTGGATGAGTGGATGGACTCTTCGGAGTAAGATGCAGTTTTCTTTCTTGGATTTTTCCCAATGAAGTCATCTACAAAGAAAATAACGAACTATAAAAAAAAACTATAAAACTGAGCTATAAATAGCTTTTCTTTGTAATTGGGTTTTTTTTTCATTTTCTAACAAAATAAATATTATTTTAAAGAGAAACAAATAAAATAAATTTTACTGTCCGAAAACTTGTAAAGTGTATAGAAGCAGTTTTTAGTTTTCGTCCCCTGCAATTCAAGCAAATGGACGATAATATAATCAGCATAGGAGTAGTTTTTAGTTTTCGTCCACACCCATTAAAGCATGTGGACGGAAATATATTCAATATTTACAACAGTTTTCAGTTTTCGTCCACATATTCAGGATATTATTTTACCCACGCAACACTGACAAAAGAGTGGACGAAAATTGAATATCGAATCATGTAACCACTAAAGATCATTTCGCATTAAACACAAAGTAAAATCTTATACATTGTTGGATATTTTCATGATACCAAATATCATCTGACATTTTAGTTTTCGTCCAGGCGGACGGAAAACTAGATTTTTTGCAGTTTACGTTATTTAGTATTAGTCCGCTAAAATTTTATATGTTTACCGTTAATAATATAAGATTACGACATTAATTTAAGTTAATTATGTTCAAAATAAGTCTTATGCACCAGAATATTTATCACAAATGCGTAAATAACAGTAAAAACTCACCGTGAAATCTCTTGCTGGGACTATTTTTCGAGCACCGCGATGACATGCTCGTCGCACGAAATCAAACCGACAACTGCCGTATTTTTTTTTAGAGTCTCAACACGTCCTGTAATATTTTTAGGTTGGTAGGAATGATGCTTTGTTACTAAAGGGCGCGACTAGTTCAAACTTGCGCGATGACAGCTTTTTGTATATCTATTCTGTGCTTATGATCAAAACTACTCTGCGTACTGGACGAAAACTAGAACAGGACGGCAAACCGGCGAAGTCACCCTATGTCTCAACCAATCGTCTTAATTAAGCGGAGGTCGAACTAATTTAGTTTAATTGATGACTCTTCATGTGGGTTAGCTGCTTGGATCAATTCGCAATGGAAATTATCTAGACCACTATGTGTCCTGAAGTTTGTTTTGTTTTCCTTGTCTTATCAAACGTGCTTTGAAGCGAACATTGTTTATAAGGACGCAATAAATGCGTTCGGTGTCTTTATCAGTGAAACCATTTCAATTGTTTTAATCAAATATAGAAGTATAATACGGCCCACGTGATAGATATATGTATGTTTACACTTTTTACCGTAATACAATGAAATAAGTTGGCAATTTGCAAACATATCTTTGACTGTACAAGTTCAATATTTTTCTCTACTATGCGACTCTGAGTTTAGAAAATCTCAAAAATGCTTAGAGGTTCTCAATATAATCGTATGACAGCCTACCCTATTCCTCCGACCACAGACTCGCCTATGTAGTTTTTTGTGAAAGTATCTAATTAGTACCTATGAATTTAGTCATGAATACTTCCAAATATATAGGTACCATAACCTCAGTTACTACACAAGGGCGTTTGTGTGTTGAAGTATATAATTTCATTGTATTTTTTGCCAACGACGAAGGCCAAGAGTATCAGTGATTTTATGTGATAGTTGTTGATAAGGAATGTGTCTTACACACCCAGGTAGGTTAGCCAGCTATTGGCTCCCGAACGCGAGCATGAACCGATTGAACGGAAGCTGCGCATTGTGAGACACTCCTGCGCACTGTGCGTGGCGGCCCCAATAGTCTGATTGATCTTTATGACGCGTCCACGCCCCTGCATGGACGCGTCATATCAAAGAAGGTAGGTACTAAGTATAATATATTGAACCTGGAAATAGTACAAAAATGATTATTAACCATGGGATGAAAGCAATTAATTGCATCCCGAGATAATTGCTGCGCGAGCTCTGGAGCGGTGTGTTAGTTACTTAGCTCGAACACTCTTCCTTTATTTTCGACTTTACTTTGTTTTATAATAAAAAGCGTTAAATACTCGGATTCAAATAAATAAAAAAAGCGTTTTTCCTCATAATATTTTTTTTTTAAATATGAATTATTGTCGCATATCTTCATATCTTCTAAAAGCTAGATCGTGAAACCAAAAATTGGTATTCACCTACCTACTCAATTCTGAAAATGGAAGAATCTCTCTATTTGTTTGCCGACTCAAAAAACTTACGGATGGACTTACTCGTAGCTAATCGTATCTCTGGTTTGTTATTGACGATTGGAGATAGCATAATGAACTATACAATTTAAAACACATTTATATGTCCGCGTGGTTGCCGGGTTAGAATAGTGCCACTCCATGTCCTCCCGTGGATGTCGTAAGAGACGACTAAGGGAAAAAAGGCTGTGTAGTACTGTAAGGCGACTAATACACTGGTAAACATCTTAGCTAAATTGTGCAAAATGTGGTTAAAGAATTATTAACAAGCTTTTAGAGTTGTTAGTAATTCTGTAGCTCTGCCTACCCCACTCCGGGAATAAAGGCGTGAGCATCGGTATGTGTATGTATGTATTTATAAGTCAGAAATTATTTTCGTTTTACTTTATATGGTTTTCGCTACATAACTACTAGTAAGTACCTTTAGGTACCTACATAAATTGTTGAAATTAAAATCGCCCAACAACTTGATCATGCTTTGTTTTAGACCTGATAAAACTTAATTGGACCAAAGTTTTCCATGAAACTGTTATAGCCAAGAACTACCCGCAGAACTCTATAATCTTTCAAATACTCATAGATTTTTTGTTTTAATTAAGTTCTCGTGTTCGGCCCAAACACAAAATACCACTCTTTTTTTACCCGACTGCCCAAAAAGGAGAGTCATATTTTCAGGTCAGGGCAGGGGTAAAAACCATTATTTCGTAGGTAAATCTACTTCCACGCTAAGGTAAGTAGGTACATCTTTTCAGATCTAAAAATACTACATTGGCAACTTCAATTAAACTTGCTAAGCACTAGACAGCTTTCAAATTATAAAAATCCCTGAGCGATGGCCCCACCAAACAGACACACACGCAATAAAATAACCTCTTCGATCCGGTTAACTTAGGGAAGCGATGGTTAGCTATAACCGAAGTCTTTTACAGTTTTCAAGAGAAATCATTTCACTTTGATTGCTTCAAAGACAATTCGCTTAGATTAAAATTTTGCCCTATTTATTCAAATAACTATTACCTACTTACCTAGAAACAAAGAGATGTAAACACTCAAACAAAATGTTGAAATGTAAACCAATTTGTGCGCTCAATGTGAAATTGTCGATAAGATTGTTTGATTCATGTTTTCTTGAGTGATTCAAGTCAAATACACAAAAATGTGATATCATATCCGTACGCAATCGTGCCAGAGGCAGAGTCCTAAATGTATAATAGGCAATTATAATTAGATAAGGCAAATCGAATTGGTTTCACGTAAGTAATCGTGTTTAATTTGTTTTAGACGACATTTAATATAAATTATTTTGTTGGTGACTGACTAGAAAGCCACTTTAATAGCTGTTTTAAAGATCATTAGGGCCAAATCGTAGTGCTTAATGTGGAATTAGCGTTTGTAACATGTACCAGCTAATATCTGCTTTATCGTTGGTAACATACAAACCTAGGACAATCGGAATACGAAAAACCAGTAATATATTACAATTAACCAACATAAAACACATACAATATATCCCTGGATCCTACTTATTCCTTTTAAATAAATGAGGTATGATGTTAATAACTACAAGGCTGGTCATTATCTTCCTTTACAATTGGCAATGTGGGGCAACGAGCTCTCTCTACAGAGTACATATACCTACATAATTTAAAGAACATGTTTGCCCTTTGACTGACCCATTAAAGTGTTAGTAATTGACCCTATCTCTCTACTCAAATGTAAAGTGGTATACAAGAAAATACTTGTTCCTAAGTTTGTAGCTTAGTAGATTTTGTTTGTATTTCCACCAGTATAGAGTCAAAACAGTCACCCATCTAGATACATTCCAGGGTTCTTAAGAAACGGGGGGCTTTAAGTGTGAGTATTTTTAAGTGGTTAGGATACTTAGTTATAACAAAGCATGAAATAAAATCCAAGATGGTTGACTTCATAATGATACGACATCTCAATCACAACAAAAATATAAAGGTCAGCAATCCTTGTTAAGGGTGATACTAAATGAATTAAGACCTTTTAGGTTTCTACTCCAGCAAATCGCAATTGTTCCTCGGTGCAAACTTTACACATATTTCTAAAACTTTCTTGCCTTGTTTAATTTATAACAGCAATGCTGATTGTTACCTGCACATGTCGATAAATCTGCAAAGATCACTTTCGTTTTAAAAACTGCACTGCATACGTTCCAACTGTTCCAAGCACGAAATAACAGTCCTCGCGGTGTGGACGCGGAGGCAAAGCCAGGCAATCAGCGGTCGCGGAGGGACTCTCAATTGATTCAATTAGACCATGCCTTGGGCCGCGGCGCTGCGGAGGTGTTCTTCCTCGGCAGAGGACCAACTGATACTGCGTAATCTTTTATCAACTCCCTGAGCCGCATACGCGTATCACCGAACAACTCACGAGACAATAGACGCTATTCACTCATTTCGACCACTGAATAGATACTCATATCTGAATGGCCCGATTGGTAAGACAACTGTTTATTAGACTGGTTGTAGCATTCGATAAGTAATGGCCGTCTTTGTTTTGATTTGGTGTCAACAGTGTGATAAGCAGCATTTCTTAATTGTAACGCGACGCTAATGAGGCTTATTTAGTAATTAAACATCATAACGTGCATAACTTCAAATCCCTTAATAGGTATTTATTTTGCTACTATAACCAAATGTAAACTGTCACTATCAACTTTTTGATTTAGGGAACCGTTTAGGATATTATATTGAATTGTAAGGCTGCGTCTCCTGGAGCGGAGCGGAGCTGTGCCAATATTAACCAATAGAACGTCGAGCGCGCCTTGTGCACGTTAGTTTAGATTCTATTGATTAATAATGGCACAGCTCCGCTCCATTCTGCTTATCTCCGCCTCAGTGGGAGCCGCTGTCTAAAAGTGCCATTTTCTCGAGTTAGGTAGCACGTATCCCCACCTCTTACAGCCAAAACTACAAATAGGAACTACAAATCTGAAAGAGATTATCTTAAATGAAAGTACAATAATTAATTTAACGGGAAAACTTTCAAGACTGAGTAGACTCGATTGGTTCTTGAAATACAGGGGACTAAAGTTTTATATCTAACAAGATTTTAGAATAATGTGTCGTTTTGTTTAAAATGTATGGTTTATCATGGTTTGTAACCATAACAATAAATTAAAAGTTTTTATTAAAAGTTTTTTTCATAAAAATGATGTAACTATTATTTTTAGGTTAAACAAGCATAAACATGGGACTTAGGTAGGTATAGTTCTTGCACGATATTAATATTTTAAGTCATTTAGTACGTTCATGTGAACACATAGCACTCGCATTTACACTTGTAAGTACTTACTTGATTTGTATAACCAAGTAAGTACTTACAAGTATTAAAGTAAGTATTAAATACAGCAAACTATTCTTAAAACGGCTGCGTCTGTTTGGGATCTACTTTTTCACAGACAGACACAAAGACATACATATACATATGTACGTTACGTTAAACTTATATCCATATAAACACCCCACTGTTTACTTTGGGGGTTAATAACTAGGTTTAGCTCCACAGGATATCCCTAAATCTGCGTTTAAATGACGAGTATAGAGAACGTTTGAGCTCTCTGCAAGGTTATGCATTTGACCTTAGTGGGTGTTTTCAAAGCACGGCGTCCCACTTCCCGCATCGTAAACTGGACCTTGTGGAGGGTCCTTCCGAATCTTTACTATCATACTGGAAGAGATCCCATATGGTATAAGTTCGTAAATGTACATTATCTATCTTGTAATTGTTTATGTGCAATAAAGAGTTTACATAGATACATTCAGACTATCTTATCCTTTAACCTAACGTCGTGCGGGATACGATAAACGGTAACATTAATCACTAGTATAGAAGCATTCCATCTTAGTCCTCAGAGTTGGCAGCGCGTTTGCAGTCTGAGATTGCAGTTTAGAGATGTAGTTTTAAGAACGCAAATGTCTATGGGTCGTAGATCCCACTTAGCATGAGGTGCCCTGTGTGCTTGTTTGTCTTCTTCCTGTCATAAAAACACGTCAATTTGACTGGTGAGAGCGGTGGAGCGGGCCGTCGTCGTACTCTCTACCTATTTGATTGCTCGTGCAGTATTGATAGACCTTATTTGTAAGCAGCGGCGAGTTTAAGTAGTCCCGTCAGAGCGAACAAAACACGTAATTTTAGCGCGTGCATTCAATAGGGTATTTGAATAGAGTGAAACTAAATTGGGTTTTTATTAACAACAGATAGGTACTTAAACAGTATAAAAATACTAGGAAAACATCAATCTTTTATTTGTTTGCTATTTTAAGATTTTTAAATTCATAAAATCCAACAATAAGGACACTGTTTGATTGTGACGTCACAAGATGGTAATCCCTATAAATTCCCTAGTAACTGAGCGTTTTTGATGTTTCATAAAAAGAAGCTGATTTGACTTTTGTCAAATACCGCCTTATAATGTTGGATCATATTTTGCGGGTGGTAGGACCTTATGCAGGGTCCGTCCGGATCGCTACCACCATCTTATCCATTAACCTACCGCCAAACAGCAGTGTTTGCATTGTTGTGTTCCGGTTTGGGGATAAGACAGCCGGTGAAATTACTAGCATAGAGGCATTCCTTCTTAGTCCTCAGGGTTGGCAACGCATTTGCAGTCTAGGATTGCATGGCAGTCTTGTGAATGCAAATGTCTATGGGTCACAGTTTCCACTTACCATCAGGTGGCCTGTGTGCCCGTTTGTCTTCTCTATGCCATAAAAAAAAAAAAAAAAAAGAACAGAAGCCATCTATGCTGCCAAATTGAAAATGCACGCGCTAAAATGTATTTTGTTCGCTCTGACGGGACTCCTTAAACTCGTCGCTGCGATTTCGCTCGGTCGTCCCACCGTCCGTTGTTTTTGAGAGAACAACACCCCTGTAGTTTACGGGCCGAAGTATTTGAAATACCATTTATATTACAAAGGAAAATAAAAATAAAGTACCTACTTATAGCCAACAAAATGAAGTTTTTTTTACTAGGTAATCTTTTTTTTTGTACATACCAAGTAAATAGTAATTTTATTACATTTTGTAGATTATACAGATTTATTATTAAATTATTATATTATACATTTTATTTTTCTGGTGAGGCTTTACGTATTTCCATAACAGTTTAGAGTCTTTTTAGAGTCGACCAGCGATTCGTGACACAAGCATTTTTTTCAAATTCTTCACGTGGCAAAAATTTTAACCATGAAACAAGCTGTCACGTTACGGGTAGGTACAGTCAAGGTTAGGTATATAAATAAATATCCGCACAAAGTTACAAAAATTTGCACACATAGACCTTACGTACCGTATAAGGTCTGTGTAGATATTTTTGAGACTTTGTGGTGTTTATACCATATTAGTGACCTTGACTGTACTTATCCAGTCGCTATGCATTTCGTGTTACCACGTAGTGATATTTTAAATTTCCCCCCCTTTTATTGGGTGACCACTCAGTCAGACTCTAATTGGCGTTTTTTTTGTAATCTCGAACGTTTTTGTCCCGTACCTCTTGACAACGTCATGTATCTGTCAAATTAGACAGCTATCAGATAGAAGCGCATCGTTCGGCACTAAAGTTGCGTTAAATTTTTTGTTGTAAACAATAAATTTGCTTTTTAGTTTGGCACATCTCTACACTTATACTATAAATGAAGATGAATGCTACTAGTTTGTATGTTTCTACATGTCGTCTTATAATATTGGCTGACGCGGCAGATAAGTCTTCGTGGACGGATTTATTTCGTTTAGTCCCTTACTTGCGGCAATCTTTGTCCTGTACAGTTTGTGGTAATTTGCTTAAAGAACCTTACACTCCCACGAGCTCTGGATGTCAGCATCACGTGTGTAAAAAGTGTAAAGGGGGCAGAAAGAAATTAAAACCGTCGTGCAGTTGGTGTAAAGATTACGATAATTATGCGGAAAATTTGCAACTACGGATTCTGCTGCAGTGTTATAAGAAGTTGTGTGAATATTTTATGGGTACGGAGGTGTACAAGACGTTGTTGGAGGAGGACGAGATCGCGGCGGGCGTTAATGGCGGCACGGTGGCGAGCTCGGGGCTCATCGATCTGGTACAGGAGGGCGCCGGCTTCTCGGACGACTATCGCAGCACGGCGGGGCTCTCCAAGTCCGCTTACAGCATTTTGCCCTGTGTCTACACCAACTCTACCTCCACACAGACCCAGGCTGCCTCCACTTCTAGCAATACAGAAACTAGATCTTCCACTAAAGACTCCCCTAACTCAAGAGCCATGTCCAATGGCTCCCCTCTCTATTCTGTGATGTATGCTGGGTCCGGTAATAAGATAACTATTAAGAGGAAAGCTGTTGATGAAACAGATTCATCTTCACCAAGTGAACCGGCCCCTAGAGAAAGTAAGGTAATTATCACAAATAATATTCAAACAATTATTACTAACTAGAGACCTGACCTCGGTTCACTTCGGCCCATGTGAGTTTTCTTGAACACCTGTTCATAAACCAGAATCTATTATACATATCAACCTTCTTCTTGAATCATAATCTATTACTGAAAACTGCATTAAATTCTGTTAACTGTAAAGATATTGTTTCTTTTTCTCATTTGCTAACATTTCATTGATCTTTAGGTGAACATAAGCAGTTCTTGTCGCTTAGAGTTGTGATTGATGTCCATTCGTTGTTGGGCCACCTTAATGCCTTTTTCATTATTGGATGTCCCAAATGTACTGTGATGCTGTTTAAGGTATCTCAGTTGCAAAATAAATAAATAAGCCTTTTATTCAGACATTCACACAATATTTACATTACATATATCAGCAACCTAATAAAATCCTGTTTCTGCCAATTAGTTGCGATTAGTGATGTGCCGGCGGTAACTTACTCGTTACCAGTATAATACCATTTGGAAAAATACTCAGTAAATTACCAATGCTACCGGTAATATTACCAGAAGCGGACATAGAGATCGTGTATTTCTGTTTCCTTTCTTTATTCATTTATTAAATCCATGGTGTCGGATCACTAGTGGTCCAAATGAAAAAAAATAATAGCTCACACCCAGGGCTACCAAAAACACCCCCATGTATGTTCAGCGATTTTTAGTACTTTCGGAGATATTGATCATTTTAGTCGGATTTTTTGTAATTTTTCCTTGTGTCCATGTTACAAAAACTCATTAATTTGATGTAGTATTTCAATAGTTTTTCAGTGGTTTCTTACATGTATACAATTATTATGAACTTAGAATGTTTTTAAAGCTACGTGCCATTTTTTTCCCGTCAACTTTTTGTGTAATCATGCAAAGTTACTTTCTCCATACTAAGTGAACCCCATGTTTGTTTTTCATCTAGTTTCAAGTGTAATTATTGTAACGCTGTGTATAATTTTAAAACTTGATTGTTCTTTTATTTTATTCGTAAGTATCCGGTTTTCACGTGATAGATATGTATGAAGTTACTTCGGACATGAAGTATAAATATGAGGGAGTAATATTCCCGGTAACATTGGTAAAATACTCGGAAATATTAATTATTTTACCAGTAACATTGGTAATATACTAAACTACTAAACCCATCTTAACATTATTAGTTTAAAAGGGTCCGTCTGGTGCTAAAATAGTATAAACATGTATTTAAAACATAGGTCATATTTACGAAATTTAAATGTTACCGTATATTACCGCTTTTTGGTAATGTTTCTGGTAGCGTTACTGGTAAAATACCCGCTTCGAGTAAGTTACCGGTAACGGCACATCACTAGTTGCGATTAAATATGTAAATTTAAATGTCATTCCAAGTGGTTACAAAATTATTAAACTTGAATAACTTATGTTTTACAGTCAAATCAACTAGGATTTAAGAAGCCTTCAAACCGATCCCGCAGCTCCGCAAGTAGCAAGCGGAAAGGTTGCAGATGTGGGAATGCTACAGCCACGCCAGGCAAGTTAACATGCTGTGGGCAGCGGTGCCCATGCTATGTGGAGAGCAAGCCATGTACAGAATGCAAGTGCAAAGGCTGCCGGAATCCTCATAGGCCAGATGGGATGAAGGTATGGATAGAATAGGTTTTCTTTATTTTTGTTTTAGAAACAATACAAAGAAATAAAACCTACTTAACAGAAAAGAATATCAAAGCCATCTCTTGTGATCATAATTGACAATAATTGTAGTTCTGTTATGTAGGACTTTGAACCAAAATAAACATTTTTTCATTATTTATCTTTTTATACAAGATTTATTCAAAGCTTTATTTCTGTATAAGAGAATATGGATTTTGCATTTTGTGAATATGTTACATCTTAGTCAATTTAATGCAACAAATTAAAATAAATGGTTTCAGGTTCGGCCACACATACCTCAGCTGGACACGGTGCAGTTGAGCGTGGGCTCCAACCCTGACAGCTCCCCGTCCTGCTCGGGCTCCATGGACAGCCTGGACACCGACACGCTCACCATGGAGGCTATGGAAGAGTGCCTCAACTTCAATTCTGACCTCAAAACGTCTAATATTAAGGGTATGGCTATGATTGTACATGCATAAACTTATCAGTGTAATCATATATTTTTCAAAAAACTAACAAGTTTTATGTATTTATACATTAGTAGGGTAGAATAGGGGGTTACATGGGATACTAACTTAAAATTTCTGCTATGTGCATAATATGCACTTAAACCGATTCATAAGATGAGCATACTGTCACAGTGATACAATTTGTCAACCATTACGACACAAACCTATAGAGATAACGAAGTAGAAAGCCTTAAAGCATTTCCTAGGATTGTAGCCTTTCACATTGAAATATCTATGGGTCTCACTTGCCATCAGGTGGCCTGTCTGCTTGTGTGCCTTCCTTGTTGCCTAAAAAAAAAAGTAATATACAATCCTGTCATTTCAGTATACACAAGTCAATTACAAGAAGTGTCGCCGTCGTTGCCGGCTACGATAATGATGGACGAGGAGCTGCCCGCGTCGCCCGAGGACGACGAGAGCTCGCACGACTACGCGATGTCGCCGCGGGACCCGCGCGACCTGGACTCGGGCTCGCCGCGCGACCTCGCCGACCTCGCCGACCTCGACGGCTCGCCGCGCTCCTCCGGCACGCAGGACTTCAACAGCGACATCGAGGTCGACGTATGACATCTAATCTGCGTGTCGAGTGACTAGGATTCGATCCCCCTTATTATTTTCATGACCGCTCTCAGACGCTTCCATAAAAAAGAAGTAGAAGTAGAAGTATCTGTAATTACTAAATATACGTCTTCTTTTTTAATGAGAGTGGTCAGGTGTGAGTGAGTTCACACCACACGGGTGAATAATGTTTCGGGGTGATATCCTTTTGTAGCAATGAAGACCAAATATTGGACGCGGACGCCGGTCCGCGGTCCCGACTGTGCGGCGAGCGCCGCTGAAAACTTACCTTTTTACTTCTCTAGTGTGTAAGAGAATCTTAATTATTGAATAGGTTTATGGATTAGTGTACGTAGTCATTTTATTTTGGTATAACCAGCTTTTGGTGTTGTATGCATTGCATATTGATATTTTACTTCATAAAAAATCAGTGGTTCTCATTTAAATTTTAAATATATTACAATGAATTGATTGAACCGACTAATCAATATAAATTTCTGATAAATCAAATGAAATCTTCCATGTAATTTATCAAGATAATAATTATATTAAATATATATACATATGAATGCAAACTTTTTTAAATGGATGTGGTATATTTAAAATGTAATTTTGTAAATAGCATTTTAAACAGCAATATTTTTTCCAATTAGGGCTTTGAACTAGAAATGTATAGTTTATTTAAGTAGGATATCTCAGTCTTGTTGAAACTCTTTAAATATTTTTACGTATTTCTTAAGTGTCGCAAGTGGCGTGAAGCGCAAGTGCAAGCGCAGGCTGTAGGAAAGTGCTGAGGTTGGGTCTCTGCCGTTTGGTTGAAATATTTTTGGTCGAATCTAAAATGTCCCAATCTCCCCAATTTCCCGTCGGATTTCCTTTCGTTATATTATATTCATAAGTTTAACAGGATTGTGAACGTGACGTGTAATGTTTCTCTCCACTTAAACCCAGACCGATTTTTACGTTTCTTGACTATGTTGTAGTTATTATGAAAAACTATTTCTGAAAGATTTCCTTTCCATGAAAATATTACTTATACGTACAGACCTAATTTTTCATAATAACTATAACATATTCAAATATCGTGATTCAGATTCAGATTTTATTGCTCAATATATAATACAGTATAAATTACATTACGAGTACATGTCAAATTATATGCAGAAAATCGGACTTGATTTTGCTAGTAAGAAACGTTATCGCCTGTAGTTATTTGTATGGTTTTTTTTTGACAGCTACGTGATTTAAGCGTCTGTTTACAATCCTCGTAACCAAACCTCACCGACACAAATAGCGTCCGTTGTTTCCTATAAGATTTTTTGGTCATAATGTCTTTGCTAGTCATCAGTTTTATAAAGCTGGAACTGTTATCTTTTCTGTTTTTTTTTTAAATATCGCGTAGATACAGCTAGGTTAGATTAGGTTAGATTTATAAAAATCCTGAAAAAGTTACAGTTTCTTAAAAATTACGTTACGACTTGCAATCATTATGACCAATTATGGCTAAAAATAATATGGCATTCAATGTATGCTATTTTGATATTTAAAAAAAAACTAAGAATGTTGGTATTCAACCATAACTATTTCGCCTAAACAGCATGCGCCGACTGAGATCATTTAAGGATTAGCTAAATAGCTTCTACCTTCTCGAATTAATTGTATCTAAATCAAAGGTCATTCAAGGAAATTATTACGCTTATTGATGTAAAGTTGCAATCATACGTTGTCTTGTAACATGGTTGCCTGATCTGTGTAATTTCCAAGATTTAAACATTGTGATCCACAAACGCGCCTTTATTCTATATTGATTAGCAGAACCCGGATTTTTCGCAGCAAAACAAAAAACTGTTGCAATCTAGCTAGTGTTAGATATTTTTTTATCGATATATCGATAGTTGTGTATTAGAAGGTCCACGAAATAAAAAAAAATGACAAAACATTTTACGTGAGTTTTGTATAAAATTATATAGAAACAGATGCAAATCCTTCTTCGAAATCCGTCACCACACAGACGTGTCTATTATTTTCCATGAGGTAGTATAGTCACTTCATTCAAAGTTTTACCTCTTAGTTACCCGATGGGTTATTTTATTACTTGATATGAAAAAGTAGGAGTTAAAATTTAGATGGAATAACACATAAAACAACTGTCGCGAATGATTATAAATTAATCTAAATATAATAATACTCAAATATTTCTAACACTAGCTAGATTGCGGCAGTTTTTTGTTTTGCCGCGAAAAATCCGGGCTCTGTTGATTAGAGTCTCAAACAGGTTCTGAATGTTGTTCTATTCTAAGGAAGCAATTTGTTAAATATTATTAATTGTTTATTTACTTGTTTACAAGGAACTGGGGTTTTGTTGACAGTTGTAAAATATCATAAGGGTGATCGGTGGATAACGATCGACTGGTTTATAATAATTTGATAGGTCACCGACAATACGCATAAAACCGCTGGTCCATTTTATTAGTACAATACACCCTGCAAAATGTGGTTACAGAATTATCAATAAGGTTTTAGAGTTGTAGGTAATTCTGTAGCTGTGCATACCCCACTTTGGGGTTACAGGCCTGAAGGTAATGTACGTACACCCTCGATGACATTCGACTAGAAACAGCTCTTGTTGTTTTCGACACATTTTATGCTCTCTTATTAAAAATGAGCATAAGTGGTTGCCTGCCTGTTTACACTTAGACATTATTTGTCATTTTAGAGACGAGAGCAGTATTTGGCAAGAACCGTCGAGTGGTGCGCCGCGGTAACATTTCTCGACTCGTGTGCGAGCCCTCTTCCAACGTGACACCGATTTTTTGACGCTAATAATTAATTATGGATAGGGCAATTTATAAACATTATCATAAGAATTAATTAAATTTATCTTTCCCATTAAGGTGTTCTGAAGTTTGCAATAAAAGTGAATATCAATGTTGATATACTGTGTTGTAAATATATTACGAAGTATTAGGCTAACATACAGCACTCGAGTACAAAGAAAACGATGTAGTAAGGTATATTATGATGGAAGTCTCAACAATTTTCACATTTTCTTACCATATTATCTCGTCATTAGATGAATAAAATAAATCTAAATATTTTTTGTTACCTTAAGACTTTTATTTGTGTTCGTTCCCGGTAATTATATCAGAAATGATGACCGTTACAACGGGCAGCTGTACTATTTCTACCTATTTTGCAAAAACGTCAACTTCTAGTACCTAAAGTCTAGTCAGAGGTTTTTGGGACTTAGTGAGGATATTTATTTTTTATCTATTCACTTTTGAACCTTATTCCAACGAAATAAGGTAAAAACGTAAAGAATATCTATATCATAGACAAAGACAAACTTAAATACAATCAACGAGGGTAAATTATGTTATAATTATAACCAAACGGTTTATAAATAATAGACAATCTAATGTACAAAATATATTCTTAAACTTAAACAGCAACTATTTATAGAAAGAGCACGTATAAATTCTGATCACAATGAGCATATTGGTGAAAAACTCAAGTAAATGACCTGTTGCATATGTAGTTTTGTACAAAACTAATTTGAAATTTACGTCAAATTTCAAATATAGAATGTCGAACGGTCTATACAGGTGTGTTACAACTACATACAATAGGTCATTTACTTAAGTTTTTTCACCTATTCCAAAATATCAATGTCACTCATTTCCAATTCAATTGTCTGCTTTCATTCCATACCCTGTCGAATTCTCTCTTTAAGGACTTTACGACTGACGCCTCCGAAGTGAGGAACGTGGAGTCCCGGTTGCAGTTGACGCGAGAAGTTTCATAATCCAGGGATCCCATCACCGCCACAGCCTCGCCGGACTCCAAGGCGGCATCCACCAAAATAAATTCGTGTTCCAAAGGCAGCTTTGACCTGATGATCTTTACTTCAATCCCGAGTTTAGTTAGCTTGTCCAAATCCAAACTGAAATGGCGCTTGGTGTGCACGGCGAGTCGGATCTTAATTTTGTTCCTCTGCTGAGCTCCGATGAGGCATTTCAGGATCGTCTCACTCTCAAGGTGTGGAACGCAGACGTCGATGGAACAGCTCGCGTGTACAATCACGTAATATATACAGAATAAGTTGTTTAGACCTATTTGCTTCGTCTGCAGTTCGTCGCTGGCTCCATATAGCAGTACTTCATTAATCGGAACATCGTTATTCTTTTTACTGTTAAATACATTGCCGTTGCTGAACAGTTTAAATGCCATTCCACCCAGGAATATAGTTCCACTGGTGAACACAGCTGCCTTCCAATTTGATATATTCATCATAGTTTGGTGAGTGACTACGAATGATGCTCCAGGATAGAGATCTACGTGCAAGTGTCATTTGTTTTCACACCTACCGACCAATATTTTTTTTGGAAATACAGTCGTAGGTAGCAGGATTATAAAAACCTTGCCATCTTGCAGAAAAGTTATCACTATTTTTTCCATTTTAAATAGGTATTTTGCATATGTTTTACCTACCTAAACACAATAAAAAAGTTTAAGTAGGTAAGATTTTAACCAAAGTGAAATATGATTTTACAGGTTCCCTGTCCCATGAGGCACAAGTGATGTCGATAATGTAGGTAGATGCAGTTGTTCTTTCGATAAATAATATAATATTTTGTTATGTATTGTATTATATTATTTTTATTCATGAACCACATTTAAATAACCAATGAAATTACACAGCGCTGCGATGGCAAGCTAAAACTGAAAGGCTTGATAAAAACAGGTGTGATACAAAAATATGATGTATTTTTAATCACTACATAGTATAAAACAAAGTCGCTTCCCGCTGTCTGTCCCTATGTATGCTTAGATCTTTAAAACTGCGCAACGGATTTTGATGCGGTTTTTTTTAGTAGATAGAGTGATTCAAGAGGAAGGTTTTTATGTATAATCAATTTTGTTTTATGTACGTGTGTTATAGAAAACTCAAATAAACCGAAGCGAAGCGAGGGCGGGTCGCTAGTCAATCTATAAACTAAAGAGGTAATATAAAGTACCTAGGTAATAGAGGGAAAATACGTGAAATTTCGCAGTCCTATTTTGATCACATGGTCGCAACAGTTCCTCAAAGTATTGACAGTTCTTCGGGTTATTCCCTGAAAATATAAACCGTAACGTCTAACATAATGTGTTTTTCGCGTATGTGTGTGATTTAAGTATATTATTTACGTTGATTTTGTTGGTTTGGTAAGAATGGTATCTTGTGTTGTCCATAACCATACAGGAGTTTTCATTCAGGTTGGGAAGAAGCATTTCCATGACCGACTTTTTAAAATTATCCTGTAAGTCATGAAGGTCACTTTTTTTCTTTATCGTTGTATAAAAGCAAAGCATTTGGTACAAAACCAGTAGCTCCACCTGCTTGTTTCATTATATACCTTTTTCCTGTAGCTACAAATTTAGGTACACCGTGCCCTGTTTATCAAAACTTACAAGCCTTGTATTACAAGCATTTTACTTGTAAAAAAAATCATTATTACAAAAATGCGTTTATCAAAACTACATGTGTAAATGACGGGCTACAAGTGTAGTTATTTATTTCACAAGTATGTTTTTACACTTGTATTCGTGATTTTGTTTATCAAAAAAACCTTTGTAACTTACAACTTGTAAAAAACCATGAAAAATTCGGAGAGTGGCCGCCGACTCTCCATTCCGTCATAAAGTTTTACAAGTGTCTTGGATAGTCTTCATTAGTTTTGCAGTAACATTTTAAAATTATTTTTTCTTTAAAATGTGGTCAAGTGATTCAAGCGACGAGGAAAATGTTACAATTACGGAACCGAGAACATACAAAACAAGAATAGATTACGGTTGTATGGAGTTGACATAATTATGAATTCAACGAAAGGTTTAGACTTAAGGCTCATAAACTGGAACTGTTAATTAGTTTCTTTGGTAGCCATTTGGAAAGAAATTCAAACAGGAACCACGCCTTGTCAAGTAAATTAATGTTAAAAATTGCTCTACATTGGTTAGGAACGGGAGTTCAATACCATGCTGTTTCAGGCGTGCATGGTGTAACAAAAGGCAGTGTGTGTAATGCGGTTCAGTGTTGTAGCAGCTGTCAATAGTGTAATGTTTGATGCTTATGTTAAGTGGCCGAATAATGTGCAGGAGTAGTACAGAAATTTCATATGTTGAAAGGAATGCCGTTGGTTTGTGGCTGTCTAGATTTTTATTAGGGATGACGTCAACGGAGACGAGTGGAACGACTCGGACGATGAAAATAGTCCTGATTCTGATGATGTATTTGAAGGGAACTCCGAAGATGTTAAGGGACGGAGCAGTCTCGAAAGAATGATTAGTTGTTTCAGAAATTAAACGGAATTTAATATTAAATTAATAATATAATTTTACAAGTAGGTAAGCAATACTTAGAAACAATTACAACAAAAACTTAAATATTATCTATTAACTCAAATTAATCCTATGAGTACCTATTAAACTAAAACAGTTTGAGTTCCATCTTCATTAAAAAATATGTTGTCGTTAGAAATTAATAAAATTTGGTTTGAGTATCCTGATGTTTTATTTTATTTTCTGGATTTGGTCTTATTTCTTTGGTCATAATCGAAGGCTCGACGCCTAGTTTTTGTTCCATTTCTAATATCTCAAGCTTTAATTTATAATTGTTTAATTCTAGATATTCTAACTGCAGATCGAGTTTTCTTTTTTTCTTTGACTCTTCTTCGACAACTTCGGAATGTGCTTTCGATCCTTTGTGAACTATTTTAGTTTTTTGTTCTGAAAATCAAAAAGGCGAAAAAATATAATCACATTCTTTATGATTTTAGAAGTTTATGTATGTAAATATGTTTGTATTTAGGTACTCGTACGTATTTTCCCTTAGGGCCTGATTAAATTCTTATACAGAGAAATAAATGTAAAGCAAATAAAATATGTGTTAAGAATATTTTATTCGTATTATCGTTGTTTTATTTTAGTTTAAATATTGATAAAGAAAAAGAACACTCTTTATCCCACAAAATAGGAAAGTTTAGTCGGGGGCAGAAGCTAGTTAAGTATCTTTAAAACATACCTTTTAAATTCAAATTAGTAGAGTCCTTTTTGCTTCTTTTTTGTCGCGAATTAATTGTAGAACTGTTATTTTATTATCAGTTTTAGACATTTTTACGATTACTACCCGTGTATCCTTTTTAAATATGGTTAAAATATGATTGAATCAATTCAAAAATGGCGGGAATACTGCTTCGCTCTTTTTTTTTTAATTTTCTCGTTCAGAGTAGGCAAAGATAAAACCATTCAGCCATGCGTTTAAGTAGAACATAAAGAGATAACGGCATTAAAAAAAATGGCGGCATTAAATTTTGGTTTCAAAACTTACAAGTATGAATCTACAAGTGATCAAGTTTACAAGTCCTGTTGATTTTTTTTGATAAACGTAATTTACACGAACTTGTAAAAACTTTACTTTCTTTATTGTACTCGTATGAATGTATGACTCATCTTTGATCATCGATTTACGGGTCAAAACCAGAACCAATTTATAATAACTAGACTATAATGACATCTTGACTTGTCTACAAAGTTTACCTGTTAGCTCTCATACCTATCAATTTGGAAAGTTTTTTTTGTTTTTTAGTATTTTATTATAAACATTAATAACAACGATCCTTTGTTGACTACAAATCGTTTTGGGCATTTTTTGTTGGTGTTCAAAGAAACCGCCACAGTGACGCAATAACTTCCTATGACATTCCGCAACATATATTTCTGGCCAGGCCTTAAGCTGCGCTCACACCGGAGCTTAACGGTGCGTATATTACGGTTTCGTTGCGTAAACAAAAGACGGGGCCATAGTGACAACATGGCACCGTTTTTGACGCACCGTAATATACGCACCGTTAAGCAGCGATGTGGTCGCACCATTATATCGTTTAAATTTAATCAAAAAGTTCTTTAAAAAAAGTCCATCGTGACTAATCGCGTCGCGCTCCATTTATTCACATCTGTGCAATTATTGTTGAAAAAATGTATTGACAGAACAGCTGAAGGTGCCGTATTGACACTTTATTTTTATATTTGTCGTTTTACGTTTTATTTAAGAAAGTAGCTTCTAGATTGTTTGATACGTGCATGTTGTGTTGTTCTTAACGTGAGTGATAGTGATGTCTACGTCGCGGAGTCGGCGGGCGCCGTCGAGCTCCCGCGAGGCCCGTGAGGCCCGCGAGGCCCGCGAGGCCCGCGAGGCCCGCGAGGCCCCCGCGGCCCCCACACACGCCGGCGGAGACTCCCCCCCGCGCCTTGTCCGCCGGAACCATAGCAGCAATACGAGAAAAGAATTTTCTGAGAGTGTCCGCTACGACCTCGAGAATGCTCTTATTGGGGTGAGTGATAAGGCCGCCACTGGACGCTGCTCGGCGTTTGCTCGGCGCAGTCTTAACAGCATATTAGTAACAGGTTGCATCTGGTAACATCGCGTCACAGTAGGTACTCGCAGAGTTTTATGAAGCTAACTATTTTTAAGTACCTACCTAATTAAGATGTTTATAATATAGCTTAAAAGTGTCCAATATTCCTGACAGATTTGGATTACTTTTGACGTTACTTAGTAATCCGCAAAATAAAATGTATGAAAACCATGGTTTTCATAAAATTATCCATAAAACGCCAATTTCATAGGTAAGAAGGACACTAAGGACCTATACTTAACCTTTGTGGATAATCTTTATCGAACCCGTTACACCCCGCCGCTGACTTTAAATTAGCGTTACCTACCGCCCAATAGTTAAAATACTTGATCTAATTATTTTAATGCGTATTTTGCTATTACCTACCCACAATTTTAAATCTCTTTAGATGTTGGTAACAATAAACGCCTTGTAAAAAAAATATGCAATTTGTTCTCTTGTAACCCTGCCACTAATTTTCTCACTGCTTTAGTAAACTAGCGACCTGACCTCGCTTCGCTTCGGTTTATTTGAGTTTTCTATAACACACGTACATAAAACAAAATTTATTATACATAAAAACCTTCCTCTTGAATCACTCTATCTACTAAAAAAAACCGCATCAAAATCCGTTGCGTAGTTTTAAAGATCTAAGCATACATAGGGACAGACAGCGGGAAGCGACTTTGTTTTATACTATGTAGTGATTTTATACCTACGTTATCAATGTTATCATCATTCTTAGAACTGTTCAAGATGCTAAAATGTAGGTTATATTAATATCACACTTCACGAACCTCATTTATGTCGTCTAAACATTTACTTAATAAGTATTTAAGGCGAATTCACAATTTAAGGCGAATTTAGTTAAGGTTTGATTTAGAAACAAAGGTTTTATTTACTTGGTTTAGGTACAGTCAACAGTATAAATAAGTGCTCATTTCTGTACCTTGCGACTTTCAACCGTTCCACAATTTTGTATAACATTTCAAACACGACGTTAAAGTGACTGTACTTCAATGACGACTTTTGACGCCAAAAGCTAAATTGATAAAAATCCATCCATACTGCCATATAAATGTTATTAATGCGATAGTAAATCTATATGTTCATTACGTTTTCACGGCTAAACCGCTATACCGATGTCTCTCGAAGGAATAGCGATAAACGACTTCACCGCGCATGGAGCCGTGGGCATCAGCTAGTCATTTTATATTTAAGTAGATGTAGTTGTACGATACCTACAGTATTATCAGATACACCAGGAACACCAACACCTGGAAAGTTCACCTGAATGTAACGGTAGTGGTGGCCAACATAAGTCCTCCGTGTCTAATTAGTTGGTTCGCCAAGTTTGGAGTATTGGATTGGTTTATCTTGATTAGAGTCAGTTGTCAGTGATAAAAGTAGGTACAGTTGGCACCAAAGCGTGTGCGTGTGAAAAAAGGTATGACCTATGGATAAATGTTTTATACGAACTTAGATGAAATTCACTTGATCCCTTTCTTTCAGCTGTGTGACGTTTGGTTTGAAGAGATAAAACCGCACCTGGTTCGCAACAACATCAAGCTCCACCTCAACACGAAGGGGGGGGAGGGCGGCGACTTCGAGGGCGCGAACAGTTCACGCGAGCCGCCCTGCGCCCACCTAGACCCAGGTGCTGCCTTCGATGTACGGGCCTCGCCTTAGATCCGACATCTGTTAATCCAATCCATTGGCGAGTAAGACCACCGCACCTGTACCAGCAAGCCAACGAGCCGGCAAGTCAACGGTACAGATCGTACCTTTTATTGGCGGTCTCACTTTAAAACTTTACTTGCCGCCAAGGAGCATTGGTCGTATTGTTATCATCCAGTGTGGGGGTAAAGCTGGGCCACACTGCGCGCAGCGAATCTTCGAACATTGCCTCGTGCGGCCACCGCGCCTAACATTGCCTCACTCGAACGTGCCGCGGGGCGATCCGATCACTGTCGGTTTTTAAAGCCGCATCAAAGGAGCTTCACTCACCCGCAGATGGGGCTGGTCTGGTTATCCGCCATGCACGGGCCAGAACGTCTGCCGCGCGCGGATTTGTTAGATGACTTTCCCAAACGTATTTTTTCTTTGAAACTAATTTTCCTTTCGCGTTTTTTCCCGAACGCTGTATTACCAGTCGTCTTTATCCCTGCATTTCATTATTTTCACAGTCATGTTTTTCCCCTTGCGATTTTTATCCTCCGGGCCTACTTAAACCTAACTACATTACAATTTTGGAAATAAGTGCGAATGGGATAGAATCGAAAGGGAATAAATGCGACTGGGTAAAAAGAAGAACGAGAACAAAAGCGAAGGTATTAAAACCGAACAGGGAAAAATGACATTGGGTCAAATTAATGGGAAAAAATGCGGAAAGAAAAATCGCTTCACGGGAATAATGATTTTGTGAAAATTATCTAATAAACCCGCGAGCGGCATCCGCGTTCTACAATTAATTTCTTAATTGATTAGCTTGCGCGGCAAATGGACCTCTGGGGTGTTATTCTCTCAAAAACCACGCACGGTTGGACGAACGAGCGAAATAGCAGCGGCGAGTTTAAGTAGTCCCGTCGAAGCTGGCTTGTTGAGCATGCTTCAACTTGTGTACCCGCGGACGAGAGCAGACTGGCTCGCCAATGGATTACCAACATGTGTTTGCAAGTCAACGAGCCAGCGGGTAATAAGAACTGTTAGCTCACTGACTTGCAAGACGATCACCCCCTTAAGATTTAGAAAATTATAAAATACTGGACTGGGCAATGATTTCGCTTAGTGGCAGATAGATATTATGCGATGACTAGGTACAGTAGGTACAGTTGGCCTTATAAATAAGCTGTAATTTCATGCGTTAGGTAATGCTTTTTACAGATTAGTGCAGCAGTTCAAACATAACGCTACTGTGACAAAGCACTTTTATTTTTTAACTTACCGACTGAGTTAGTAAATCTCTTGTCACTGCTTCACCCTGGCGTTGGTTGGGGGGTGTGCCCCAATGGTCGGAGCACAACCTACCCGGCCTAAAACTGTATATTACGATTTACTAAATGTACGACTTTTCCGGTATATCGTACTTCCGGTTCAAATTTCTGAATGGCGACAGGCAGATCCGTATTCTGCAGAGTCAAAACTCTCTTGTCACCCCACCTGTTAGATGATTTGCCACTTGCATGGTTTAGAGACACGTTTTTCCAGTTTTGGGCCTAGTCTAGCTACCGATAGTACTAAAGCTAACAGAGAAAGCAAGATAAACACAATGTTATCCGACAAAACACGATCTCGTTGTTCACTACATGAGTACTTTGAAGCAGTCTGGTATTTTAACTATATTTTTGATTTGCCTTATGTGTGCAGCAGCGGGCGCTGAGAAGTGCGGGCTCTGCCGACTGCTATCCAACGCGGCGCACAGCATCGAGAGCGCTGTGTCGCAGGCCGCCGGAGCCGCCGCGCCCAGTTACCTCGCCGTGGGTTCCCCGCCCTCCTAATTGGAAGGTACCTAATCCTCCTAACAATATTCGTCGTCGTTTGTTTTCACATTGTGATTGGCACTTTTACTGCCAAGAGGTCTGATTTTCATACGAAATGGACTCGCCTAGCGGGGTGGTGGCAGTTAGTGTTAGTAGACCCCGGATTTTTGTGGCAATGACGTCACAATAGGGTAGTTTGGGGAGTAAATGGAACGGTGTTAATTAAAACAATTTGTTAATTTATACCTTTTTTAACTGAATATTTTTTATTTTTTATTAATCAGTAGGGGGCTGTTTTATTCGGTTTACCCCTGAAATATCCACAACCTTTTAATGGAATACCACTTTAAGGTCAACTTTCCTATGCTTTCATTCCATCGACTATTCATTAGGTACCTCGAACGATTGAAATGAATATTTTTAAATCGCCATTTTTTTATTTCTGGAAATATTATTTAGCAGATAGTTTATTTTGCAAAACTTAATTTAATCTGCGATCCGTCGATGTCATGATTGCAAATGCGTCAGCGACCCTTAGGACTACGAAATCCTTGATTTAACTGTCGATGATTTGAAAGACAACAGTGCGACCATTGCTGATCAGCGATGGGGTTATAAACCTTAAGTTTTTTTTGGATATAATTCGATATCAGGCTAAATGCTTTGTAAACGGTAGTAGAGTGTTAATTTGATGTACTTACGTTAATTTTTTAATCCGGTCCATACCTACCGTTCCAGCACCCGCCCCTGACACCGCGTATGCTTCCGACACCGCCTCTGCGACCGGCGCTGCTAATGTCCCCGTCCCAAATCAAGGCTCAACTCGACCTTCTGGAAAAAAACATGGCACAAAAGCAGGCACGGAATAAAATGCTATTAAATATTATTGTATTCGCATGTATGTTCTGGTAAACCTCAGTACGTAGTCAATATTGTTTGACTGCAGCCGAATCATATTGTTTCTGGTTTCGATTCCCAAGTTTCAATAGGATAGTTTTTTGAGATCTGGTAGTTGGGCCATTCTACTTTTCGTTGTACAGTCAGCTGCAGAGAAATGTAACCACCTTTGCTAGGAAACTTGTATGCAGGGGGGGTCACTTTTCTCTGCAGCTGACTGTACATAACTTTTAGCCACGTTCTCACTAAACTATTTTTATTTAAAAAAACGGTGAAGTGGTGCGTTTTTTAACTTGAAATTCGAAAAGGGACGTAAATAAGCTTATATTTAGAATTAATCTAATTCATAAAAAGTTATTTGTAATAACTATAAAGTTAGTAACGCAGTGGACGTTGATGTCCCCGCCTTTTCTATGGAAAAAGTGCAATTTACCACTGAGTTACCAAGATTCTTCAGCGACAATTGAGTAATTTAAGAGTTTTTTTTTTTAAAACCGTTAAGCTTAAACATTCTAAGTTCATGTTATTTATTTATTCGCGGATTCATAATTTGGTATTTTTTTTATCGGACGATAACAAAAATGTACACTGAAAAGTAGAATGGCCCAGTTAGAGTTGTGTGCTTTTGAGTTATAACTTTAGCCTGAGTAGGTCAAAGTCCATGTTTAGCAGTTCGATAGTTTTATCTACTCACTACTTTGTTTGTTACATACAATACAATACAATACAAAACACTTTATTGTACACCAAACAAAAACATAGGTGCTGGTAATCTCCTAAAGTACTTATACAATAATTTTTATATATAGAGTCACCGTGCGTGGTCACAAAAAGGGATGCAGGATTGGGAGAGATCGCTGTCCCCTCCACTGCATCAGTACCCGTGGCGGGTGCCGCGCCTGTGCCACTACACGTACGAGCCGGCGCTCGCGCCGCCGCCCGCCCCGCGCCGGCGCAGGTCGCGGCCTCCGTCTATACCAGTGCCAAGGCAGCCTGTTAACAAGGTATCTGTGCCTTTCCACTCTATAGAATCAATTATGAATTGTATGACAGTTATCGTTTCGGAACTCAAAAAAATACCGCCTAACCCCTATACTAAGGAAACACGATGCGTTGAGACGCCTAGGTGTTACTGCAGTGCTCAAAGTACACGACCAGCAAGTCCTAATATTAGGTCTCACAGGTCATTACGATCGCACGATCGCCAGGGGCCGTATGACGCGGCAGCGTGGTAAGCGCGGCGCCACACGGGGCGCGGCGCGAGAACGTTGCTCGACACATCGTGTGGCCTCAGTCTTAGGGCCGGCTCGGACGGACAGCATTTGATTTGAAAAATGGCAATTCAAGGGCAGTCTCGACGTAGTTAAAATAACTGCATCGAAAACTGCAAACCAACTGTACAGTCCGCTTGCTGTTAGCTTACAGTCTACCTAATCGGACTGCGCAGTTGGTTTGCATTTTTGATGTAGTTAAGTCAACTGCATAAGAACTGCCCTGGCACTGCCATTTTGCAGTTCATATACTGTCCATGTAAACCAGCCCTTAGCTGTACAAAATATACCTATTATAAGAATTCAAATATAATGTTCGAATTTGCCAGACAGTCCGTCACAGGATGATTTAGAAATGGTAGTCACGACTCACTTTCGCCAGCTAATGGTCCCCACGCCCTAACGATGACACTCAATAATATTAGATATGTTTGAATCTTTGAGTAGTACTTAGTACCTTTGACCAAAAAAACTATACAGATGAAATGACGCGTGATGGGCTCCGTTTTAAAATCATTCTATGTTTTGGCCTTATCCTAATCCGTTGCAATGGTCTCTATTAGGTGCTTTACGTGTTAGACTAGTTATGAACCAAAGTGTGTTTTTTTATATTGTGTTACTTGTTAATGAACTTTTTTTTAATAAAGAATATGTTTTTTATTTTTTGTTTTTATAGTTAATAATGAAAAGGGAACGCTATGTTATAAATTAACAAATATCAGAAAGCAATCTTACACGAATTGACCTAGCCCCAAATTAAGCTCTACAGGGTGTCCCAAAACTCAACGATAATCCGCCAAGGGCTGATAGAGCAGCTAAAAAGCTATCGATTTAACACCTATGTATGTTCAGCGATTTTCGCTAGTTTCGGAGATATTGATCATTTTAATCTGAAATTTTGTAATTTTCCCTTATGCCCATGTCACGAAAAATCATTAATTTCGTTATGTATTTCATAAGTTTTTCAGTGGTATCTTACATAATTATAATCATTACGAATTGGCGAAGTTTTTAAACCTATTTGCCCGTTTATTTTATCAGTATTTTTTTTAAGTAATCACATAAAGTTTGTTTCTCCATACTAGGTGTCCCAGTGGTTGCTTTTCACTTTGTATGAAAAAAACAACTTTAGGTGATTACTTAAAAAAATACTGATAAAATAAAAATTCGCCAATTCGTAATGATTATAATTATGTAAGATACCACTGAAAAACTTATGAAATACATAACGAAATTAATGATTTTTCGTGACATGGGCATAAGGGAAAATTACAAAATTTCAGATTAAAATGATCAATATCTCCGAAACTAGCGAAAATCGCTGAACATACATAGGTGTTAAATCGATAACTTTTTAGCTGCTCTATCAGCCCTTGGCGGATTATCGTTGAGTTTTGGGACACCCTGTATAGGTAAAACACTTAAGTAAAGGTCCTCTTCCATCTAGTTGTATCACTTCTGCGCCTCTCTTCTCTTCTAGGCGGTAAAATCCAAATCGTATTATATCTGTTATGATACTTATGGTATTGTTTTTAACTCGGCCGCCATTACTGTCCAGTAAATAAGAGTTAACAATACAATAACAGAACAAAAACGATATTTTTACCGTGTTGAGGCCCTGTATTATGTATAGGCCATTCGACATTCTATATTTGAAATTTTATGTAAATTCCATATTAGTTTTGTATACAACTACATGCAAGAGGACCTTTACTTGAGTTTTTTACCTATAGCCTTGTACTATGGGTACTATACAGATGTAGTGCAAAATGATTTTCCTTCGGGAAAACTCGGATCTCAATCGGAATACGATGGCACCCGAACTGTCAATCAATGATTGTATTAAATGAGTGACGTTTTCATGTCCATTAAAATGGAACTTTATTGTTTAGTGTCAAATGACAAAGTGACAAATGACAGCATTTTCATTTGACACTAAACAATAAAGTTCCATTTTAATGGACATGAAAACGTCACTCATTTAATACAATCATTGATTGACAGTTCGGGTGCCATCGTATTCCGATTGAGATCCGAGTTTTCCCGAAGGAAAATCATTTTGCACTACATCTGTACTATTGAATAGTAAACACCCAAGACTCCGAACAAATACTCGCCCTCATAATTCAAACATTTGCCTATACCGGCTGGCCCATTGCCTAACGCACTCGCAATTGCAATCGACTTCAAATAAGAACAATTGTATTCATTCTGGATGCGATTTTCAAAATGAAAACGAATGCGATTGAGAGTGCGTTAGGCAATAGCCCCTCGGGAATCGAATCTAGGTGCGCTAACGTATGTTATATAAACAGTTACATTTGCTGTGCTTCAGAAATAGACATAAGGTAGGTATGACAGGCCACCATCAATTAACTAAAGAGAGCCCGTGACTTGTAGCAAAACTATTGTTTTATCCCCTTACTTATAAACGTGGAATAAGCTTGGTATAGTTTATGCCATGCTTTGTCACTTTCTGTCAGATGCAAATGTCACAATTGCAGATAAGGCCATGCATGAGCATGGCATAAACTATTCCAATATAAATAATAACAAATAAAACTTTAGCTTAACGAGACGAGATAAATGCTGCCCAATGAGTACCCAATACTGACACGCTTATCCGTGGAGTTTCCTTCATATTCACCATGTATGTCCATGAATCGCTAAATCGTTCCTAAAAACCGAATAGTCAACTTCAGCGCTCTCTCAGCGCGTCACACATTTGCAGTTCGAAGAAATCGTCAGTCGTAAGTCGTAAACCTTAATATGAACTGACAGGCTGCGAGTACGTTTTTATGCGATGAGCTGACAAATCAGTATCGGCCGACGACCGGTTCGGATCTACCCTAAAAATCATGACTAACGGACAGCTCTGAGTTCTGAAATAAAATGTATAGCCATCGGGCTTGGACATACTTGCAAATGGAGGTGGTTGTGTGTAAACACAGACCACTTACCCTATAGACTCCGCTTCGGAACAGTTTGTCTAGTATCTCATTAAGCCAAAATGGCGGGGCGCGGGGGGCGGAAAGTGCACCGTGATTGGCTAGTTCAAAGTCAACGAATAATCAAGTGTGCGCGTCGTGGTGCGCGCCAATAGAACCATGGCAACCAATTAGTGTTCTGTGAGCATAAGCATGGCTTACGGGGGTGCCTTTGTATGCGGAGTCTATAGGGTAAGTGGTCTGTGTGTGTAAAGAACCAAATCCATCCTAAAGACTAAGTATATTAAATGCGCAACACACAACTCTCTCGCATGTTTGTCAGCCAAAGGTTTTGCCGTGCAGCTATCTAAAACAACCTCAGCTGGTAGAGAAACGATTTTTGCCGCCTGCTCTTGAACTACGTAGCAGAACTGCTAGGAGAAAAACATGATACATATCGAGGAAGAAGAAGCAAGAACTCCTATCTACATTAAGTGGCAGAACCAAATAATCCTAACTACCTACATAGTCTTGATTCTTCTTCCTCGATATAAAGTAATTAAACGTCCAATGTCAAAAGCGTATCCATATAAATACAATGATTTAGTTTACATCTCCCGCATGCAGACAAATAACCTCCGCTGCTGTCCAGAAAATTCCTTGGAAAAGTACGAGGCTAACGCGAGCTTCGCAGGCTCCTTTCAAAGAATTACCAATTGAATGCCACACGTATCAGCTCACTTATGTGTGTTGGTTGGTTGGCCTGTGTGCGTTTGTTTGTGTTTTTAATTTTTTACAGTCAGTTGTAGTTATTAATACTAATGATCTCACTTAAATTGGTTTGCCACGTACAAGTTACCTGTTAGTGGTAGTTGTACAAAAGTATATATGTCGCGTACAACCCACTCAATTATTTTTGCATTACGAGTATATCTGGTATTAACCTGCCTAGTTCGAGCATAAAATATTTACTCAACAAATCAGATAACTTTCATCTTATAGCGTCATGTTTATTTTACCTTGGATACCAACCTCATTTGAATAAAGCAACATTTTGAAGCGGCGTCTCTCTTAGATATATGTAATGGACTTGGCGGTGATGGGCTAAATTGCAACTAAAACGTGAGAGCCTCATTATTTCTTAACGCGGTTCATATTTCAACAATGTCTTTATTTTCTCACACTTTTGCTCCAATAATGATCCACATGGGTTTTTCTGCGATGCATCAGCGAATCAATTAACTTCTCGTCGCTTTTCAACCTTGTCGCTCTAACTATAAGTAAATATAATAGTGCTTTCAATCCACGAAGATGCGCCCTACGCTATCCTAAGGGTAAGGGGTTACAGGGGGCTACTGACTAAGGTCTGACCCTTCCAGACCCACCCTACCCCTAAACCGTACCACTGGTGGTACTATGACCAATTATTTCTATTAAAATAGAATTTAATAGAGTCGACGGAGCTCTGCTATCGCAGAGCTCCTATTTCTGGGTAGTTTGGCCCTCCGGGCCTGCTGAAGAACTAACAAAACCTAAACCTACCTCATATTTATGATACTAATTTTGGTCAGTGGTACGGTTTAGTGGTACGGTGGGTCTGCACCCGGTCTGACGACGCACAAATTAGCAAAAACGCTTGTCTCCCTATGGGTTAGGCTATGACTATGGAACGCCAGGTGGACCGGTCCAAACAAAAATTAAACAACAAACAAATGAATAATGTACGTAAAATTAAACACAAGTGCTCTTCGTAGATTGATAGATCATTTATATAGAGTAAGAACTCACTAAGTTGTCAGTAGTTATGTACTAAGTGAGATTTTCTTGAGAAAATACTTGAAATCTTATTCAGCCGTTAGTCAAAATACTTATTGTCATTGTGGATTAATTGTTTTGTTTTTCATCGCCTTGCAAATTTATGCAATTTCGTGGGATGGGATCCCTGTACTTAGGAAGTGAAGCTCCAGCCACATCAATAAAAACATAACACATGATAACTTTCTCACACGACACTTTAATTGGTATATAACTTACAACTATTTTGCTTACTAACGACTCTTTACAAAATTACAACAGACGTATCGACTATAGGTATAAGGCAGTACAGAAAGTGCTTTTCACACGAATAAAATAATTTACAAAACAGTCGAACAGGGACATCACGCTCATTAAATAACTAAATAAATAACTCGCACGTCACCGGGCTTCGATCGCGACCGCGACAGCGGCGCGCCGTCCGGCCGGGGCCGAAGCGCCCACGCTCTTTGGATCCGAGAAGAGTTTATGGAACGTCCTCGCGTCACACTCACCGCGCACTGCGCCCGGGCGTTAGTTGGCGTGCTTCACGTAATCCGTCTCGTAGTAGGCGGAGGCGTGCGCGCCCTTGCGGTCGAGCGCGCGCACGCGCACGAACAGGAAGGCCGCCACCAGCGACGCCACCACCAAGACTAGCAGCAACATCACCAGCCCCGCCACGAACGACGGCACTGACATGCAGATGGTCTCTGGGTCGCTTGCCGGCGACTGGATCACCACCGTCTCGTTACCGGCCGCGTTGTTCAACGCGAAATTTACGTCACCCGGCGCTACCACCTGGATTATGCGACTTGTGTTCACGTCCGTCATCTCTTGAGCGTCACGTTTGTAGATACGTGTATGTGTGGATGTCTCTCGTCTCCGCCTTACTCCTACTAATCTCTCTGGCAAGTCTTCGACCGATCGTGGCCGTCCCCCTAGAGTCGCGAGATTACCATGAGCTTCGTCTTTCCTTTTGACCGTATTGTACACTCCGCGACGACCCGGAGGAGGCGGGGGTGGAAGGTTTACTTCGTCATCATCTCGTGTTGGGGCAGGTGAAGATGGACTGGGTGCATTCGGAGTGGACGAAACCTGCGCTTGCGGGGGTGGGACGGCGTCGTCACGTTTTTCTGAGAAGGAACCGGTCGCGTCTGCGGGATGCCGTGGGTCGGGGAAAGCAGGAGGTACGCCGTACTCGGTGTGTAGCGACGGTGGTGGCGGGCCATACTCGGCGTGAGGCGCGTTAGGCGCTCCGTATGATCCAGCACTAATCGAGTTCCCGCCAAGTAATGGTACACCGTAATCACCTCCAAGACCTCCTCCACACTTAGGTTCAGGGCAATTGTACCTGCATACTTGGATGACACACTGGAAGTGCACATTCATTGAATCGGGGAATTTAAACGCTTGGAAGTAAGCAAATGATACGACGGAGGCTGATGGCCCAAAGTTCTTTATTTTTTGGAATTTGCTCATTATTTTATGTCTTACTACGCAGCCATGCTCGTCGACAAGTTGAATTGGTGCTCGTTTTCCGTCGTGCGCTACACAGTTTCGTACGAGCATATCGAATTTGTTTTCGTCATCTTTTATAGCTAGTACCATCGTCATGGTTTGACCGATCTTGACTATTCCCGACACTTCGGAAGCCCAGGGGCCCTTGCCGACTTGGATTTGCATCCAGCACTGCAAGTTGTCGCCAAGAAAGTTCGCCGTGACTGCATGCAACATATCAACTTGGAAAGGTCTAAATGTGACGGCTTTCTCATAGAAATCATACCACGTGCAACGTAATTTTCTGGCCTGATCCCATACTTCCTGTACGTAGGGGTCGTACTGGACAATAATGGTATTTTCAACATAGGATCCGCTCGGCGTGGGGCTTCCATAAGTAGCGACATTGTGGTTTCCAGAACTAGACATACCGCAGCTGTTAAGGAAAATTTCAAAAGTGGCACTGAGGTGTCCGGTGCCGGGTTTGAGATGCATGCAACCGGGGTCACTGTAAAAGCCTTTAGAGAAGATCATTCCGTAAAATGGGCGATCGAACTCAATATTAACTCGCATGTGAGTTTTTTCGCACTGCACTTGTAGATGTTTTATCTTTGGACTATCTGGTGTCGCTAGGGGCCAGGGGTCGTCGGAGTGCGCGGGGGGCAGCGGCGGGCCATAGCCGCCGCCGGCGCGGTGCTCCAAGGGCAGCGAAGCCGAGTCCACAGCGGTTTCGCATCTTGCATCCTGAAATTGAGATAAAAATACCATTAAAAAGGGTGTTATTTTTTTTACGATGGTGGATTCTATAGCATTGTTTAGTATTAATTCTGGTGTGGAGCGAATTCCTCGCGCCGTCGTCGCACTCTAGTTGCGCCACGCGAGCGCGCGCCGCCGTCCCGCGCGCGACGCGTTCTTTCCGACTTTCTACACTGATGGATAGCTCGCTCGACCAATTATAATATTAATCAACGCAATCATACTGCTGAGATGAGTTCCGAAGATGCTTGCACGATATTTGCTGTATTTACACCTCGTTCAAGCTACCTACTTACGAGCGTAATGTGGAAAATGAAACAAACTAGGGTTACCTGTTGCGTTAGCGTTATCGCTTAATTGGCATATTTAAGTTGAAAATCTGTTGTAATAAGGTTCACGTTTTGTTAACATAATCCATTACCATTTCATTTTTAATTCAGAATTTACCATTTTAATTTGTATTTGAGAGATTAGGCGTGACTCGTGAGTATAACCAGATTTTTGCGCCAAACTCATAAATATCTCGTGTCATCATGTCCTATTAAATTTACATATTGCGTAATTTGAGTGTTACCCCTTTCTTTTATTATAACTTATCTTAGTGAACTAGGCCATGAACAAGACTGCAAGTGTAAATTGCAGCTTTGGTCGTGGATACTTAATAAAAGCCAGTTATAGCTAAGTTAGGCATGGCTAGGTGCAACAAGTGCAGTATGTGGTTCTGAGGAGATGTATATGGGGCGAGAGCGTGGCCGGGTGCTCAAGAGCAACAGCGGGCGCAGCCAGCGCAGGCGCGATGCGTACGTTTTCTAAACCGGTTAGAAATTGCCTACTGATCGAGATTGTCAGTTGCGGAAGAAAACACCGGACCTATAAAACATGCGTAGCTCTTTAACAACTAGAGCTTTCTTTGACAGTCCTCTACGTGCAGGTTCATAATATTTTAAGGCTTTCACTTTGCGTGGATTTATTGTCACTATGTCTGTAGTCTGTAGTTATGTGGAGTCCATTTTAATTGTAATCTCGTCGTCGTACGATCACTCGAACAGTCGAGTTCTATAGGATGTGACGAAGTAAGCAAATTTTTCAAAATATTAAAATCGGGCAATTATTTTTTAATGACAATTATACCTAACATATCTAGCGCATTTAGCCTACTTAATAATAATAACGTAATCAGAAGTATTGACTAAGGGAAACCAACATTTGCAGTATTTTTGGACGTGACAAAGGCATTCGACTTTGTGTCCCAATCTAGGTATTATTTCAAAAACTTTATTATAATGAAAAAAGGAGCCCAGGATAAAAATCGATCAAGTAATACATAACAAACCAACAGCAATGTGTTAAAGATCAGGCGTTCCCATCGTTTAACAATAATAACTACCACATATTATCATACCCCACATGTTTCACAAACAGGGTGTACCACAAGGTAGTATACTAGAGTCACTCCTTTTCTCAGTGTACATTAATGATCTTCCTGATATCATAATATTATTAAATTTCAACACGGCATTTATAGCGTAAAAATAACGATAAATGACAGTGGGAAAGATGACGGTTAACCTAGTTGGGAGTGACTCTGACTGCGAAGCTAGCCTACCGATCTCCGGTTCGATTCCCGGTAAGGGCAAATATTTGTGTGATGAGCGAGACTATTTGAGTCTTGGATGTTTGCTATTTGTATAAGTATTAATTTCCCTTAGAAGGCAAACAGACAGATAGACGGAAGAACGAACGCACGGGCGCTGTATTATTAATAATAGAGCCCTATTGGGGCTCACTGGGTCAATTAAAAAAAATATTGGTTACTTCATGGTGTCATTGATTATGGGTGATTGGAGATTGGTGAGTGATCTAGTCTAGCTAGTGGTTTCCACAATGCTTACCAAAAACCTAGATGTCTATCTAAATACGACCAAGCAAACATTATGGCACACAAGCAATGTTACATTACAGTAGTAGAGTTAATGGTTCCGTAAAATGTTCCTACTTTGCAGGGAGTACCTATAAAGTAGGAACATTCCTCACACGGGTGCGCTTTGTTATTTGAGGTAATCTGTATTGTAAATCATTCTATGTATAGACCGATTCTTTCTAACAAATTATTATCAATATAACAAACGAAAAACCAACGAAACGGAGGCAAAAACAGGCGAGCCCTCTGGCGTCGTAATCGGACGCACTTGATAAGTCATTAGTGCGTGTGCGCTAGGGACAGGTGCGCGCGCGCCGGTGAAAGTGCACATATCCGCCGCAAACCGCATCCGCTTGCTCCCCGAATGTTTGGGCTCTTGTCAAACAAAGAGATATACGTATTGTAAGATGTACGCACCTAACACTTAGCGTACCCGACGCTAATCATGAGTTAACGTAGGATATAATTGTTTTGTACAACAATTTCCCTAGATGCGTAATTTGTGTACAGTGAAAAACTGTTTGGTAAATTTATTTATTACGCGTCGGTTACAGGAGACTTAGTCCTAGTCATAAACTCATTAAAGATAAAAAATATAAAATATATTTAGTAAGTATTCCGCACGGGCACTTTTACAAATCAAGAATCTACCAGCGCTTCCCAAGAGGAGACCACTGCTGAGAAGAAACGCCGCAAGACTCCACGCCACTCAGCAGTCGGCATTATTCATCATTTCATCAATCACCAAAAGGAAATTAGTTTAATAAATTATATAGGTATACATATTTTGTAATAAACGAAAAATCACTTGATCTTCCCATAGGTGTTCACTTATTTAGAGAGAGAGAGAGAGAGAGAGAGAGAGAGAATTATCATTTAACTTATAAATCAATCAAGTGATAATAAAATTTCACCTGGATTACGTTTTTTTAACTCCCACTTGGGCGCATGGAGCATCTTTCGCATTGATCCTCGTTATATAACTTTCGCCCGCGGCTCCGCCCGCGTTGAGCAGCCCATACCGCGGGAATGCATTTTAACAAACTTATCTAAATCCTTCCAGTCGTTTCAGTGTGAAGGAGCAACAAACATACACTCGCACACTTACACACTTCATAATATTAGTTTGATTAATGCATTTTTTACCAAAAATTTAAAATCTGGTGTTTTGTGAATTTGGTCAATATTGTAATCTCGTATTTAGATATTCTAGTAAGTACCTATATCGGGATTGAGCGATTGACTAGTCTAACGTAATTTGAACCCTGATTGAACATAAATATAAAAACTCCATCATTTAAGTATTTCAACAAAAAACAGTAACAACAGTGACTCCTGACGTTGAGTGTACCACAAATTCAAACCACAAATATTTACTCTGCCGAAGAAAGTTGTTCGAACAAACGAGATTACTGACAAGAAACGCGTGGAGCCGGATTTTCGCCCGCGCGTTCTCAAGCGTTTGTGAATTCTAACAAGGTCGTCGGTGGCGTAACAGTTTCTGTACCTCCAACCCGCTACGCATTTTTGGTAAACACTAACAACATTTTGAATTTCTATGAATATTGAGAATTATCTTGCACATATTTTTTAGTAAATTGATAATTGTAACATAGATTGTATTTAAATATTATGATCTGCTTCTTTAAAAGTAGTAATTCCCACAATTCTTCTCACCTGCATACGGCAGGGCGACATTGTCTAACGTAACGCACCTGATTCCCTTAGTCTTGGGGACGTGGGAAGTGTCTCAGACGCGTGCGCTATCAGATGCGGCGCCGGCGCAGCGCCCCGATTAAAGACGAACCGCCGCACGCGCCGGCAACCGTTTACTTTTAAAACGCTTTCCATCGAAATTAAAACGTTTCTACTCATGAATTATGTGCGGCGTGATGCTATAATTAGAACGGATAAAGCTTAAATTAAACGATGAAAATACTTTCTGATGGTAATAAGCGGTTACCGTGATCACACGATACGTCTTGCTTAAAGCCGAAAACGCGTTAAACTCCCCGTGAGGCGGTGATAACCGATGCAATTGGAGATCTGTATATAGGTTCACATTATCATGATCGTGAACTTGAACTTTGAGCGGAGGGAACACTTTCCCTGCGCGGCCCAAGGCGAGAAAGCAAACAGTGCTCATATTCGTTGTGGTTTGATAGGTACTCAAATTTTGCGTTCATGCGGTTGATTTGAATTATTTCTCCTATATGAGTGTTCGCTTTCAGAATAAAACCAGTTTCTATTTGAACACTATACCTACTACATTTATCTTTATTAGTTGCATTGTCAACAGACCAAAAATAAAAGTTTGCTCCATTAATTAAAATGCCCCATTGCTGTTTGTGTGAGGACCAAAAAGTTGGATCACAGTTAACCGCAGTTAACCATACAAACGACGAAGACGAAAAAAGTTCCGTTGTGCGACGAAAAGTATCCCTACAACTGTATGGCTAATTTTCGTGTCACACACAACGGAAAAGTTTCATAGAAAATTTAATTGATTGAGTTAGCGTGGACAACTTTTTGGTCCTTACCCGTTTGCGTGTCAACTATTACTTTCAAGCAATTGAAAAAATATTGGCATTTTTTTTCAATCTTATGTACGAAAAGTACATTGGTTAACCATCATTTGCTAAAAAACGGTTCACAAACTGATTCATTTTACAAACATTTTATTTATAAAAACGCTTTTCTTTTCAAATCTTTTAATATTTCGTGATTTTTGGAAAACTAACATAACTTGAATCTATTCTACAAGTTGGTACTGAAATACGAGTAAACCCTGAAATATTTACAGTTTCGGAAAAAAATCATTTTGAAAAATGATAATGTTTGTGAAATTAATCAGTTTGCGAGTTGTTACTTAGCATGTAATTGGATATCAAGTAAATCGACAATAATTCTGTCTGTGAATCCGACATTTTAAAAAATTGTCAACATCACCCAAAGAAAGTATCAGAGATGCCATTTCAAAGAAGACAAATCTATCCAATCTAGGTATTATATCCAAATCAGACACCCTCTAGTAATAGATATGTCTCAAATATTAATAATAAATAGACTAGGCTCCTGTCGCCATTCTGAATTTTGAACCGAAAGTACGCTATACCGGAAAAGTTGCAGCTATACAAAACTTTTCGTAGTACTTTTAGTAAATCGTTGTTCCGGTACTCTAAAAAGGTCCGTTTTTTTTTTTGATATGTTGTAAAGGACCACAATAATCATGATAACCCGAATTTTTCGTCCCTCCACCTCTATTTCTTTTTCCGCCATCCTGGAAAAACTGTATTTTTTTTCTGTTTTTTGCCTGATACTGTCGTTAAAGTTCATTCTAGTTCTAATCATGGTTCTGCAATATTGATGAATGCAAAATTTGCTAAAACTTTTGAATTCAAAGATTTTTTTCCAGTATCCCTAGGGACGAAGATATGGAAACGTCAATGGGACGTAGCTAGCGTTAAAATTGCTAGTTTTCCTCCCCTTTTTAAGTTTTAGTGCATAGGGCGGAGAAATATATAGAGATGGAGGGACGAAAAGTTTGGGTTACCATAACTGTGTGGTCCTTTACCTACCTACGACAAAAAGTTTTGTATGGGTTGCACCTTTTCCGGTATAGGTACCGTATTTTTGATTCAAATTTCGGAAAGTCAACTTAATGGGCCTAGGTATCTCAATGTTTATAAAAGAACATTATCTTTAACAATTTATTGTAATTTAATAATATTACTTACTTGTTACTTAACTTATGATTACTAGAATGCTCATTGTGTGAGGTCTTAACGCTTGATACAGGTCTTTAAGGTTCGGGGCACTTGGGCTTTCAGTAGGCGCGAATTTTTAAAGCTCGAGGTCTCTATGAAACCCGAGTCTTAAAGAATTACTCTAGAGAACTCATAAACACTGACTGTACTGTTAGGCGATGGGCTTGCAACTTGTCACTAATACACTGGTAAACATCTTAGCCTAAAAGTGCAAAATGTGGTTACAGAATTATCAACAAGTTTTTAGAGTTGTTGGTAATTCTGTAGCTCTGCCTACCCCACTCTGGGAATAAAGGCGTGAGTTTATGTATGTGTATGTATGTAACTCATAAAAAGCGTTAAGGGCCTGAACAGTTTTTGAGCTGAAACATTCAACCCTCGTCTTCAAAGCTTGACCATCAAGGTTTGCGAGTTCGAAACTCTTCAAGACTAGTCTTCTGACAACACTACCGCCGTTCCTTGCATAAAGACCCTGCTTTTTGTGGTTTGATTAATCATATAAGGCCATATATTTTTTTACGTAACCTTAGAAGTTTGATTTCAAGCTTCACAGCTTCAAGGGACTGTAGACCTGAGTATACAGTTTTAATTCAACTCGATACTTCCACGCGTTCCCGAGATAAAGGATCTTGACAGAAAGACGGACGGACGGACAACAAGGTGTTGCTATAGGGTTCCGTGTTTTCCTTTTTAGGTACGGAACCCTAAAAGCAAAATACTTAGGCACGCTTTTGTTTACAGTTATATTTTGGCCCTCAACTGTGTGTTAGTGTAAATTTGATATAAGTTTAGTAGATTTAACTGTTTGCTCCGCCCTAGTGTTTTGCAACAATTAACGCCCTAGGTTGCGGTTTTACTCGACCAATCGTTTTTAAGATTTAAAAACAACATTCTGCGATTTTCGTTCTACCGTTGTGCAGCAAGCCTTGAGGCAGGCTTTGCCTTTGCCCTTATTTGCCTTTATCTCTATTCTACATACATTTATTATATTGTTCTCCTAAAATCCCTCGACCAGTTTACATGAGGTTCCTCTCTACTAAACATAATCATTAAGTACGTACGTAGGCAGTTTAACGTAAAGTGTATGTGCTCTTTTCTGTTTGTTTTAGATTCTCGTCTGAAGAAAGGTCGCAAAATCACCGTTCAAATCCAGTTTTATAAACTGATGTTCTCATTAACTTTGACGTTTACGAAATCACCGTATCGAATAGGTATAGCTTTAAACAGCTAAAGGCAAAATTAGCTAAATTATTGTTAATTTTTAGTCGTTTGACTTCAGTATTGTTATGGTCCTCTCATTTTTAGATGCCAATTTGTCACAAGTTTGAATACAGGCCCTTAACAATATTTTGTTTTAGTTCGGATGATTGTTGAACAAAGTATATTATAATAAAAAGTTCTGCCAATAACGTATTTATCAACCCGCTATTACCAAAAAGTGGATCCATTTCAAACTGTTTAAATAAAGCGATGCATCAAAATCAAGTTGGCAGCTGAGTATAAAACAAAATATCTTGTGTTCTATCACCTATTGTCTGTTCCACAGATCAATCAAAGCACCTAATAGGCTATTGTGGTTTAATAAGAGCTGCTCAAAACACCGACAGTCGAAAGTGATCATCCGTTCACACTTTCTATGACGAATTGCTTTCTACCAAGAAGTTCAAGATGCTATTTTAGGTGGTGCAGATTTATTCCGATGTATTTTGAAATCAATCTAGCAATCGCAGTGTGAGTGAGTATGAGATAGGTATACTTTAGGCAGTAGCAAATAAGTAGTGATCTTTTAACAACACACGTGTCTGACGTTCTATTAGTTCAGTGGTTTATCTGTGATCATGTATCAGAAAGCGTTTATGATTTGTATTGATTAATCACGTCATAAACAACCAATAGGTCTAGAGGAAATACTTGTGCAATGCATTATAAAGAAAAAACCTGCTTTTACATTACTTTCCAGAGTCTATATCTACTTTGTCTTAAATCATATCGTTATCAAATTGTTATAGTTATGGTAGGTCTTATTCAATCTTCAGTTAAGGCGGCCATATCGTTACAAGACATAGTTATGTTGATGGTTTCAAAACTAGATGGGTAAAACACGGAATGGGTAATTCCACGATAATGTAACGAAAGTTACCATTTCAATTAGTGTTTTTTGAAACTTTGAATGCTCATATTTTTCTAGATATAAATTTAATCACGTATATAGAGATAAATGATACCTTCTATTTTGAAATATAACTAAAAAAACAAGCAGAATGCTAGAAATTGGTAACTTGCGTTACTATCTGTCATGGAATTGCCCGAATAGAGAACCCTGATCGGTACTCAAATAACATGTTAAAATATATATATTGAATATTTATGTCAAATGATTACCAATGTAAGTACCTACTTAATAATTGTAAGCATATAAGGTAAGGTTGGGCAAGAGCACATCAACGGGGTAAGTGCGACAAACCTTATTTTTTAGGAGATATTGTTGATTAGACGCACTCGCCCCGCGTAGACGCACTTATACCCCACCTTACGTTAGTACATATAACTAACTGTAAGATGAAAAGAACTGATAAAGTGAAATTTATGAAGCTTAAAATTAGCGACTTATTTTCTGATGTTTTATCACGTTACTTGCGACGCTAGCGATAATCGTAATCGTTACCTGTTGTTACCATTACAACCGGTAACGACGTCGCTTCATTTCTAAACTGATATTATAATGGAGCTTTGTAGCCGAAAACGAAATCGCCGCACGACTTAGTTACGTCACTTACGGACAAAACCACGAAACTTTATTCGTAGTGAAAGTGACCATTGAAAAAGACGTCAGGCGGTCAACGACTCGATGCGTTTCAGCGGGCGACAGCTCGCTGTTATGCAAATATATTGCATCTTACTACCATTTACTTTGCTCATGACCTCGTGGTTTGACTAGTGGTTTCGTATAGTGTGATTTACGGAATCTTACAACTACTGAACATAATGATAATGACATTTAAACAAGTTAATAACGAGTAAGTTTAGAGGTTTAGCGTAAGACGGAATATTTAACCTGATTTTATTCCAAAGACTCTCTGCAAACATGAAACAAACTAAGACAAATCTGACCTAAAGACTATCTGCTTAGGGTCAGGTGTTGCTTTCCTTATCGATACCGAGTTACGCAATGTTTATAGATCCGTCGAACTTCGTCCGACGGTGCTATTAATTTCACTTAACACCGCGTTGATTTCTCCACACATTCAATAAACGTAGATCAGAACGCAGTTAGCTTCCAATGGTCCGGTGTTTTGTGGATGCTAACGGAATCATTAGCCTACTTGCCGGGAACGCGAGCGGAAAAAGCTGAATAATGCAAGTTAGATATGCGTAGAGCGTGCAGCACAGCACACCGCCGACACCGGGCTGGTACAGCTGGTACAGCTAAACGAGGTTACAGATTCTTTGACGGTATTGTCTCTTCCTGCTGCCCCGACTGGGGTGCAAGACATGACATGACTGTTTTAATTACTTTTTTACGACCATGTTCTTTTTAAGTGTCATCCCTGACGCTTGAGGTAGTTTGAATCATGTTTATATAAATTAAAATTTTGTTTTATATATGACTTGTCAATGTTTGCTTGCTTGTGTTTGCGTTTAATGTGAAATCTTGGCTCACTATGAATAAATCCAAAGTTGTTCGAAAAATTAAAAATCTCTACCTAGAGCCCATCAAGTGTGCGTATTACCATGTTATCCTAAATCCTGAATTATGATCCTGTTTTGTCCTAAACCGTGGCAGAATCACCAGATGCGGCAATGGCTTTGTAATTTAAAAAAAATATTGTTCCGTAGTTCCAAAGTAGACACGATATCCCGTAGACCAGATGCGGTGCGAGAAACGTTAGAGGACGGTTATTTCGCTCCATTATCCAACGCAAGAATATTGCCCTGAACGGTATCACATACGCAGGACTGTGGTGTGAGGCTTCGGCCACTATGCGTCAAATCAAATACCACACTTTGGTCTTGATAATTTTCCTATATTTGGGGCACTTCATTTAATAATTAGCACAACCTTCGAGTGATCGCTAATGACTTATTTGACGTACCAGTTTAACCAAATTCCATGGGATTTCGTGGGTCAAAGAGTGTTGCTTGCACATCCAGGGGCTTAGTTAGGCTGGTACCTACTCCGAAATACACTACAAAGTTGCTACTGCTGCATAAGTTTTATTTTTTCACCAAAATTACCTATTGAAGCAAGTTATTGCAAGTTTAACTTCAAAGCACTAATTAGACCAATAATTGCATGTTGATGCGAGTATCTATTAGCACTTTAATGTCTCAAGGTTTAACATTGTTCTAACCGTCCCCCGATCTGTTTTCATTGTTTGATAGCTTTAAGATAAAGTGAGCTTTAATAAGATTACGAGTATTGAGATGAGGTGTATAGTGGTATCCACGAAGGCGCGCAAGTCAAATTGATACTGCACGGTTGCTACAATGGACATTATCAAAAAAAACTTCAGTCCAACTGAAGTCGGCTTTCGGTTAAAAATATTGTGAGTCGCTGAGTTCAGTTTGACTGACCTAAATTCAAAAGAAGTAATTTTTGGGTTCATCAAGGGTTTTTTTTGTTTTTTATCCGTTATTAAATTTTATACTTTTTAGTGATCATAATAAGCTGTTATGTAGTCCCACTTCTTATTTGATAAGATACATTAAGACATTTCAAGCATTTTTTATAGGGAATATTATTAAAAAGATGCCGACAAATTCAGAATCTCCTGCTCTTGAAGTCGGTTAAAAATTATAAATGGGTGTATTAACTTGCATAATTTTCACTGTGCTTTTTTCCACTCGTCTTACTAGAACCTATTAAAGTATATCTCTTTTAAATCCAGTAAAAATACTGACCTGTATAAGGAGCGTCGCTAGCGCGAGCAGTATCCTAGTCCTCTTCATGATCACAGTCCAGTGTCGGTCAGGGCCTGCAACCAACAGTCACGTTCAGGATAAGCACTTAATGGCGCGCATACTGGCGAGGCGCTGCTGCGCGGCGCGGGCGCAACCGAGCCGGCGACTGAGCCGGGCCCCGCCGTGGGGACCCCCACCTGCCCACGGGTGGGGAGAGTGGGGCGACCCACTGACCGAGTGCAGCCACGCCGGAACTGCACCGGCTGCATTCACTGGCGGACGCCCCCGCGCGCGAAGCGGCCTTCACCTCGTGCAAGGTCGCCATTATTTGCAATTAAGCTGTAGGGTGCTTCCTATATTTATATACGTATATCAATAATAAACAAATATCAGGAGATACCGTCACAAGAAGATGTAGTTCCAAACTTAGCTTAACTATGGCCATAGACAATTATATAGGTACACACTTTTTCACAACATCCAAATCTCCGAAACAAATATTTCTACCCATAAGACAAAAAAATATAATTATAACTGGGATTAAACCCGGGACCGGTATTTTTTTGGCAGGGTACCACTGGGCTAACCCCTATTCCTGGGCATTCGGAAATTTAACATTATACCTTCTCATTTTGTCGCTTGAAAATAAAAGTCTAAGCATAGGTATTTGCGTCGACAATGTCGACATTGGTTGGGCTTGTATTCTATTTTGTTTATACCCCTATTGCAATCTCTTTACAGTCTACATACCTAATAAGAGATCATAACATTAAGAATACGATAATGATTGTGGTAAAGACAATGTATTATGTTATTAGAGCTCTGATATCGAAAACTAAACGACCATAATTTATTCTATTACGATAGAATCTGTTAATTACTACCGTTAAAGCTAGGTCACACAGTTTGAGGAGCACCAATCCGTGTCCTACCGTTTACCATATCATGAAGGTATTATTTTTTAATTATCCACATAAAATATTATAAGAAATTGTGTTTGGAAAGAAAGTGATAAAAATAAAATGTATAATGTCAAGCGGCATTGTCGATTACAGTCACCGTTGATAGAGAAAACTGGATTCATCTGGAGAAATGGTAGCTCAGACGCCGATCCTCGCGTGCGGCAATAAAGTGCGATGTGTTTACGAGGTTCATGTTTATGGACTCGCTATGGACATATTGATTGCCTGTTTATACTATTCAATAATCTGCATTGATTTGCATAAACTCATTTCATTTCCAATAAGCGTTGCCTTTGTAAAATCAAATAGAAAGTACGTCTAGGGGACTTAAATCCTTTATTGATTGACTACAGATTATGCACGTTTATGGTTCAAGGGTTTTAGAGATGTAGTAAATAGTCAAACGGCATCGTATTTTGTCGGGTAGTTTCTTATTTATCTCGCTTTCTCGGTAAGCTTCAGCAGCTATCCAAAAGCTTATAAAGGAAGACAAAAACAACTTATGACGATCTTGTTTAATTATTTACTACTTACATCTGGGCCCCCCCTATTTTAGGCGGTAAAAACGATATTGTCTTTGACCTGTTATGGTATTGTTTTTAAATCAGCCACCATTACTGTCAAGTAAATAAGAGCTATCAACACCTTGACAATACGATAACAGGTCAAAGAAGATATGGTGTTAATCTATCTGCTTGAACAGTTAGTTACTCTGCCCTGTACGAGTACTAGCGGCGTTAAGCGTCACTAATTCAACGCTAGTTTCATTTTCAAGGCAGGGAAGCTAAAGGGGTTTCACTAAACATTTTCTCCCTACAAGTCTAGTTTTTATATCAATGGCCAGAATTCTGGTTTTGGGGAAAGCATTCTCCCGTGAGCACTAGCGGTCCTTGTAAAGCGCCGCGCCGCGCGAGGTGCGCCGGCGGCTGCCGATTTCACCCCAGTCACTCGATCGCCGGTTAGAAAGTCTCATCTCTTGATATGAGACAACCGACTACGAACACATGCTCGGACACGATATGACATTACACAAACTACCAATTTATCCGCAAAATAATTATATTAATCATTATCGACGGGATAAGCGATTATAACCACCCGTCTAATCACGCTGCTTAATGTCTGACTTTCTAGATTATTTGCAAATTGAATAATGACACGTGCGGGTTTTACAAAAACTGACTGATGCCGAGACGAAACGTTTGTGCGAAACATGAAATTGTCAGTCATTAGTCAAGCATCCGAATCAACGCGCTGGACGTTCGGTGCGGGGGATTGCGACGGCTAGTATTTTTTGTGGCTACGCCCAGGTGGCTGTAAGTGTAACTAGGCTGCAGCGCCAGTTATTGCAAGAAAGCGGGCCCTCGGGCATTTTCTATTTTCTTCTAATCTGCGGCGATATTATAATAATAGACGCGATAGCAGGTGCCGGCCGTGGTCAATTAAGCGCCTCCGACAAGAAAGGCGCGAATGTGGGCCAACAGTCGACAACCAAAATCATAACCATAAGTAGAACATAGTAGCGTAGTGCAGGTACAGCGGCGTGCGCGGCCGCAGCACCACGCCCTTCTCTGCGGTTTGGCGGCGAGCGCCTGCTTTAGCCGGGTCTGCGATATCTACAGCTCGTCGACTATTTCGTTTTATTGCCAATTTAAATATCATTTGCCTAGTTGGCCTTTCCCATAAAATGTTTCCGCTACATGAGCTCCTGCTCTAAATAACTCAACGCAAACAGATTAGCCTTAGCATTATTAATTGTAATTTTTTAATCTACACTCCAAATTAGGAAAATATGATTGTTTATTTGTTTGCATCGAATAGGCTCCAAAACTACGGGACCCTTTGAAAAATTATTTCATCGTTAGAATGCTACATAATCCCTCATAAACGTACGCTGTTTTATTTTTCTGCGCGGATGGAGTCGCGAGCAACAGCTAGTATACCTATGATTATATTGAGGGATAACCAGGGATCTGTCTCGCATTTTGGTCGGCTTTATCGCGGTGGATAAAACATCCCTCACTCTCGCACTTACGTACAGGTCAGAAAGTGACTGATGTTTTATCCACATCGATAAACACGACCATAATAGTCAGGCCATTGATGAGTAATTCTTATCAGATAATTGCTTCTACAAAACCATTTGCATGATGTTTAATAATGTAGGTATGTACCTATGTATGTTAGTCAGCCAAACTGTGGAGGCTAATCAACGTTGTAACCTCCTTTAGCTAACGATAGTATAGAGTCATTATTTTAAATCCCATTTAATTGTTGATAGTCTTCGCCCGCGGGTAAACTATTACCGACACGCATATTTGCCCGAGATGGTCTCTAATGAGTCTGTCAGAGCCGTGATCAGTCGACGACGAGCAAAGGTTATTGTCTCATTTAGCGCCCATTGATCAACGTCTTACAGATCTACCTATGCAGTGAAAGCTGCACTAAATTTGTTAATATTTCTGCCTTCACAATTATTTATTACTAAATTGACGTTTAAATATCGCTAAAGACATTTGCAATTTACAACTGTTGAGTGTGAATTAAAAGATCATTTACGGTGAAATTTAGAATCAGTTTTGATAAATAGGTACAGATATAACAGACTAATCGGTCGTACTCTAAACAGAAGTAAAATTGTGAACAATTAAGTGAAGATATATTCGATGAAAAATGTATCTAATGAATCACTAGGTGCTAAATAGGAAAGTTAATTTTAATTGGCTTTCTGAAGAATAAATGAAGGTGGTAAATGATAAGACAAGGCCACAGACGCAATGCTCGGAGACGGCGGGCTGTGAGCGCGACGTGCGAAATAAAAATATGTACATAAAAACGACGTGCAGATTTCTCACGAGATGATCGACAAAAAACTAACGTGAATCGAAACTTTGTTAGTAACTTTCGTTTTCTATTAACGACCATCTCGATGCAAGTCAAAGCAAATCTATGTTTAGACGCATGCAGTTTTTGCAATAATTTGACATCAATTGAGTGGGAATTTCACAAGAATAATCTGTCTTTTATATTGTTTAACTTGTTGTCTTAATCTGTAAATTACCAAAATGGAATTCGAATTTATTATGTATGAAGATAGTAACAAAATATTTAAACTGCAAAAAAATCTGTGATTTCATTTCATTTCTTATAAGAAAGATTTGTTTACAATCGGTTAAGATTTAGCATTAGCTGCATTAATGTAAACCCGTCTGTAATCTAACTGCGATTTGAATATTGGGAACGAGCAAAAATTATTTAATGGAATTCTATATATTACTTTTACCCAGTATTTATCTTATCGAGTTCGTACTTTGTTTCTTCTTGTTAATTAATTCTACGAGAATGAACGCGATATAGACAAACATTTCACAAACTGTAAGACTTCATTTTGGATTTAATTTTACGAAAAGTCATGTAATAAAAAGAGGGTTTAATATATGTAAGACAAGTCAGGGTCGACTTATTTTTATCACAAGTGACCGCTTCCACGGTGGGAAGTGCCTGGTACTAAGGTAAATGCATCCATTATCGTCAGTGCTCCAGTGATGAACAATAACAATTTTAACGGAGAAAGAGGCACTCTCAGAAGATTTTATTCTAATAAAGGTAGGCCCGAAGTATTATAATCTTATCTAATTGTAAGGCATTAGCGTTCTATAATATGTACTTTTATTGGGATTGTTCATGATAAGCGCATTTACCTTAGTACTGAGACCAAAATTTAATGAAAGAGGTTAAAGGTATTCCATTAAGGTAGGTAATATTTTACACATTCACCTCGAGAATGTTTAAACTTGAAGTAGCCGTCACGGGGGTCAGATGGCAGTTTCTTTTCTGTAATGCCCGACCTGCAAATATTTCGATCATGGTGGTTTGACCATTGGTCTCTTCAATAGCTCCAACGTGTGGAATTCTCTGTTACAATCTAAATAAATCCCCTTTGGAGATCCTAGATCAACTCGGGCTGAAGCACCATAAAGATAATGATAACGCTTTTAATATCTTGCCGGTGTTAATATCTCGTTCTATTGATGTAATCTAAGTCAGCCATGCTTCAGAAGTCATATTTTATTTATGATGTCTAATTGCTTTTAAGACGTCGTCCAAAGCGTCTCAAAGAGAGGCATAACGAACGGGCGAGAAAGCCGAGTCACGTAAAGCAATTACGCGCGCAGCGGCGCACGCTCCGCGGTATCTTGTCATCTGCGCCCGCGCCGCCGACCCGACCATCTGGATCACGCTCACACGGACGTAGCAGCTGAAGGTTTTCATTAGCAGATGTTCACCGGAAGCTTGGAAACCTGATAAAGCTCTTGTAACTTGAAACTTATTTTCTCGGCACCAAATTCTTCCTGTAGGAGTGGATTTTCTACAAATCTCTTGAAATTCGGCGGGAGTCCTGAATCTAATGTTACTGTCTTCATTTGAGTAAATAGTCTATATTATTGCATTTTGTCTGTCGGTCAGCTACTAACGAAAGTGTTTCATATAAGCATAATTTATTGATTTAAGTCTATATACTTATAATTATAAGAACGGCCCTAGCGATATAATTATAGTTCTCTCAATTTCGCCAGTGTAGAATTTTTTATCGACAAAATCGAATAGTACAGTCAACCAATTTGATTCCTAGGCCACTATGGACTTTGTCAACGTGACGTTGTAAACAAAATCATAGGGAGTCTCTTACGTTTTGGTTGACAACGTCACTTTAACATAGTCCAAAGTGGCCTAGAAATCAAATTGGTTGACTGTACGTGAAGAGTTCTCTACGTATGTTTATCGTTGTCTAGTATCCATTACAACTACTCTAAGTGTCGAGCTTTGTTTGGGACTAGGTAAATTTGTGTGAGATCATCTGTCTAAAATAAAACGACAGCTTTGTCAAGATTTCCATAGGTTCTCAGACTACATCATTGTCTGTGACTTACCACAGATAATGTCAAACGTGTTCGGAGTCCGATTCTAGTGACATATGAGATCAATAGTTTATTATGCGAGATTGTTAGGAAATAGTATTCAACTGACATTTCATCTCGAATGAAACTTCATATCGAATGGCACAAGAATTGGGGTCCTGACGTATTGTGATAGTTTGAGTCCAAGTATAATATTAAAAAAAAAAGCTATTACGCACTTTAGTTACGTAATGGTAAAAAAAGGCCCACGGGTATTATTTTGGATTTACGGTCGATTTTTCTAGCATGTTAGGACACTATTTACGAGCAAATGTGATGTAAATTAAATTTTATGCTTGATTAAAGTTGCTGCTGTCACTTTCTTTGCTATAGCAATAGAATAAGACAACACGTCACTAAACAAGCATTAAATTGTATTGACGTCTCTGAGTGCGGCAGTTAAACTCATAGAAAATATCCTACTCAGGACAAAATACCCCTTGCACAAATAAGTATTTACCATTGCCGGAAATTTAACCAGACTAAACTACCAAAGGGCTATGCTTCCATGTCAGATTCACCATACCCATATTGGAGTTTGATGTTCATCAACTCATAAAGTGCACAGCACTACGGTCTACGTTCAGTCCCACCCTACCCCCAGGGTTATGCCTAGGGTGCCTATGGTGGGTCTGCACCTTATGCTTCACAGTGTGGTTTATAAAGATTTTTTTTCCCTTCGTCGTAAGACTATGATTCGAGGTTACGGTGCATCACGCTTGCGTGGCTCGGATAAGGAAGTACGGTACACTTGTGACGAATTCGACCGACTTTTATTAATGCTTACGTCCATTAGTAACCAAAAAATTTTTTTTACTTCTTGGTAGACAGTCGCATTGAAGTTTATTACGTAAACTAAGTACCGGCTCTGATATAACGCAGATGAGTTTAGACATTCTTTTTGTAAGACGTACCTGAGAAATTTGTACGACAGGCCTGGGTTCCTAATGAAAAAGGGTGTAAGTCTTCTTAAGATCAAGCGGAAAATGGTTTACGTCGTATACATACTCCGTTTATGATTTATACGCTTTTTTGTTACGAGTTAAGTCTACTTATACCCTTTTCCCCTAGGACCTTTTTACAAGACTACACTTGATGCATAATAATTAAATCAAATAGGCATATACAGACAAACAATTTGATAGCGTACTCTCATCCGTTTAACAAAAAGCTCATCAATTTGGAGTATATTTAAAAACAACTTAATATTATGTTATGAAGACCGACGTCCGGGGAAATCTCGTTACAATCTCGATATAAATCGCCTAACTGTCTCGCTAACACCGTATGTGTCGCTCCTCTTCGAGCAATGGGGGGTATAATTACCGAGTGTTTAGTCATATATTTGCTAAGTCACATTCGGCTCTGATTAACGACGCGGGCGCAAGTGCTGGGACTTTTAATTGGCTGGTAACGAGCTGAAAGTTTTTCTAAATTAATGAATGGGAATGCCCGAGAAGGTCTCTCACTTATTCTTTTATGGTCGTTAGAAAGCGAGCGTGACGCGAATACACATAGATCGTGGTTTTCTTCGCGAATCTCCATGCCCTTCGCCGTAGATTAGGATCCGAGACTCAGGCATGCACTAAATTAGCGGTTAATGTTAGTAATTTTTTCTATGGAGCTTGTATGAGGATGTTATCGCAAATTTCTTAAAAACGTTGTTTTTGGGGTGTGCCATTTGTTTGGATAAAATCAAAGTTGTTATAAGATTCCTAATAAGCCATCCGCAAACAAAATAACAAAGAGCATTTAAACATACCAGTCATGGAGACACTAATGTATATCTATAGCTTTCGATTCAAATGAAAAAGTCCATCAGTTGTCATACTTGTCATTGAATCTTTTGTCATTGTGTGCAGCTCATTGTGTATTGATTCTTAGGATTCACAGTATTATATCGTTTTCACTCATTGGGTCAAAGTCCACGTGGGAGAAGAAGAAAAGATGATTGTTTACTGTTTCAGGATTGAATTTTAAGCATAAACATGTCGTTTTGAAAACTTCGCGTTCATGGGATTCGATTCTTGTTTTGCCAAAACATGACACAGTTCCGCGTCCGTGAAGCGTGTCACCGTGATCTATCAGATTCTTACCCTAGATCGTGACAGAAACCGCTTGTTTTTCTACGCTAATCTCAGACTAACGCGGTTTGACACATCGGCTCTTCCAAAGTCACGTTTGTTACACGGGTTATTGGTTAGACGAGCCCTGAGGTAAGAAAGCGCTTTAATTTCTTGTATTTTATAATGAAAATCATTTGCAAGACTAAGATAATAATAATAAAAACTATAATTGGTTCTTTAAATTCTACTGTTGGTCTAGGAACATGGGTCTCATAGACGACATTTTGTACTCTCATATAATGAACTTGCATCCCTTACAAAAGAGCCCGTGAAACCATTTGGAATAATTTGGTTAATTTAGAACAATACATGTATAGCTCTCCATTTTAAGGTCCAACTGATCAGCGGCATCAAGAACAACGCTCAGCGTCCATCAAGGAACTTGCTATGACATAACTAAGCAGTTACACGGCTGTCTCTTCCTCTCACCGTAAACAGAATGGCTTAACCATGTCATGTTAACCACCAGCTCGCACAGGGCGGCTTTTGCTCAGTAATAAACCACACAAGAGGTTTGAAACTTCTTTCCCCTCCCTTTCCCTCCTATAATAATTTTATGCTCACATAAAACTAATTAAGTGAACATAAAATTATAGGCAGAATTAATGGAGTTAACTATAGTCGTAATTACATTCGTAGTAAATTCAATTTACAATTCAAGCTAAGTAGGTATATTTAATAAGTATGACCAGCTTAGGAGTCGCAGCACCGGCAGCAAATTGTCTGCTATTTTGGGCTACACTACTGGTTGAAGGACAATTGATTTATTAAGAATATTCTAAACTCGTGTTAAGTGGGTATTGCTTGTCTACACCGTGTTTTTTTTGATTTACGATAACTTTAAGGGAACGTTCTTTAGGTCAAATAAAGTTAATTTCCCAAAGACAGACAAATGATAACTCTTACGGTTTTAAAGATATTTAATTTTAAAATTTAATCAGTTAATCACGTTGAACTAGTATAAAAGGCTCTTAATTGATAACAACAATTTTCTTTTAATTCTTATGAGTAAAGAGTTTCCAATTGTTAGGTTTGTATACGCGTCCATGGAATTAGTAAGTACGTACATCTGGAAGGTGCACTACACCGATAACGCGAGCCGAAAGAAATGTACTAAAGCTTATTGCGTCCCTTTCTAAAGGTGACCATATTTGAATTGCAATTTTCGGACAAAATTATTTTACAAGCCGGTGGGGCAGTAAACGAAACAATATTTACTTATTCAACTGATTGTTTTCAAAATCGATATCTGTGGATCTGTAGATCTGACAACTAATCCGTAGACAAATTGAGGAAAAGTAGCCGCCACCTTGAACTTTTTAGTTATTCAACTGATTGTCTCCAAAATCGATATCTGGGCATCTGTGTGGTCTCTGTCAACGAATCCGTGGATAGACTGAGAAAAAGTAGCTGCCGTCTTGAACTTCTTAATAAGAGCAAGTAGAACAAAATACAAGCATTGAAAGCTTTCAAACAAAATCTAGTATTAAGTTGTCATTCAAGTGTCAATTTCGAATTATAGGAGACCACACAGAATACACAGATCCCCAGATCCACATACAGGTACATTTCTTTCGGCTCACGTTATCGGTGGAATGCACCTTCTAGATGTACGTTATTACTTACTAATTCCATGGTCACGCCAACATTGACATTTGACACTCACTATTAGTTAACTCTAAAGGCCCTTTTAGAATGATCAAAGATATAACATTCAATTACTTTGTTCTAAACAGAGAATTTTTTTTTTTTTGGCAATATTTAAAAATCTAATCTACCAATTAGTTTCTATGGATATACCTAGTAATATGTCGAAGTTATCGTAAATCAAAAAAAACACGGTGTATACACGGTCAATACAGGACACACTCTATAAGACCGGAACATATCAAAAACCCAGGAATGGTCAGGAAACTCGTGCTGGCAGAATGGCAGATAAATTTACTTGTCGATTGTGAAACAGGCCGTAGTAAGTTATTTAATTAACCATAATATACCTAAGTAATAAATTAAATTGCAGTTGCCGACATCTTTTACTGGTAGATAACTAACGCCAAAACCAATAAATTATGTTTAGGTTAGATATACTCGTTAAAGGAGCCTTGGCGATGATAAACATATGAATCTATATATTTCTCTAATTTATTATGGCATATTTTTAAAGATAGGTAATAACGACTATTATTAATATCAAATTATAATATTTCACTTTTTAATTTCGCGAATGTTTAAATTTAATTATCTTTTGTTACACTCGATATTACGATTATCTCCCGTATCACACAATGTAGTGTGACGTTGTCTATTAGGTGATTCGATGAGCTGCGCCTGGGCTCAAGGTTACGCCACGCAACACTTTCACCTCCCGCCGCAGTTCGTTGCTCTCCGAATTCTGCCGATTTCTGCGCCTCCCCGCCAGTATCAATGGCAGAACGATCGCACTCCGACGCCACCAGACTCCCATAGATCTAATAAATACAATAGGAAAACCAACCTAAGCCCTAGTCCTTAGAACTTACTTCAGACAAGCATAAATCCACCAAGACTCTATCCGTTGACGTTTACGTTCAATGCCCGTGTTAATGGTACCGAGAAACGTAACATGGCCCACTTTCTCTTTTAAGCGCTTAAAGTCTCTTTCTGCCTAGCAGCCTCCCGGCGTGCAGGAGCGAGATGACAATACTCAAGATGGTTTGGCGAGGAAGCTGGCTAGCTCGCTTTCTTCGCAGCACTTGGCATTGGAGGCGAACAAAATCCGGAAACTTTCGTTAGCTCAATGCTATTGCGCCGGTCAGCGATTCCGCGCCGATGCTTTATCGGCGACTTGCTACAATTAGCCGATCTTTCATTATTGCGTAACAAGCCGCTGACAAGACTTGACCTTCTTGTCCGACTACAGTTAACAGTGCTGTAATAGGGTGAAGACGTTGCTGTGACGCGATTTTAAAGTAGATTACGGTCTTTTTTACTGTTTAGTACGTATCCAAACCACAAAGACATCAAAACAAGAGTTGTACTTAACTTAACTGTTATCCACTAGTTTCAGACCAAACCCAAAATTATTATTTTGCCTACTTCAGATCGGGTTTAACAATGCATACTATTTGGTGCAGGGACCTGCGGCTCCCACCCAATTATGTCAAGTCACGCCGTATCTATGTGCCAATCTGGCCGCACCAGTTGCTAGCATCAAGTCTCTCTGTCACATCTCAATCAAACCACGGGCTGTATCATGCACGACTTGTCATGTCATACGCACTCGACTTGCCTTTTTTCGGCTACCTTTTGTTAAACTAATAATTTTTGGGTGCTTACCAGAAATTATCAAACAATGGTGGCTTTAATATGCTGTTATTTTGGAACTTTATTGATATAACGTGTCCTAAATATTCGTCAGAATTCTTGAAAATTAAAGTAGTAAACTATAGGACGTATATTTTAACGACGGCCAAAAAAGAATCTAAATCTTTTTTTAAACCTGACTAAGGCTTGTTCTTTGATATAAAATCAACAGAGCAAATAAACCGCAACTATTCGCTTGCGATAACTTGATGACTGATAGTAAACTTGTACATTCCAATAAACACGAACTGTCAAGGCACAATAGGCGATACACCGACGAGAAAGTAGCGTTTAACACACTTGGATATACCTGTACAATGAAAGAGTTATGATATCAAATAGAGATAAAGACAACAGTAAATGGTGACCGAGCACCGGCCGACTGCGGGCTGGATGTTGAGACTAGTTCTGGACGCGCCGGCCGCGGGTCAGCCTCCTCCGGCGGATCCGTTTGACCTTAACATAAGGAGTTTTATAGAATTTTGGTCAACCTAACTAATGCGAATTATTTCATGGGTTTAGATTTAAGATTGATCATAAGACCTTTTGTTTCAACGTACCATCAAGCAGCAGTGTTCGGGTGTGGGGATAAGAATAACGGTGAAATTACTAGCATGCAGTTGGGAACTTGGGAACGCATTAGCAGTCTTTGGATTGCAGTCTTGAGGATGAAAATGTCTGTAGGACTCTGGTCCATTAGGATGGCCCGTTAGCCTTCTCTCTCTATGCCATAAAGAATACATTACATAAAAGAATAAACGTCGTCCGTCCATAAAACCCGTGTTAGAAACACCACCAGTTTTAGTAAATATAGTTTTAAGTTTTAGTAAATATAGTTTTAGTAACTATAGTTTGTGTTATTTATTTTACTACCGTAAAAGTGTTCTCGAACGATTATCTTTCCCACGTGTCGTTCTATCCAAGACGTTTTTGGACGTTAAGTTGAGTGTAGCCCTATACGATTTAATAACTGACTATTCACAAAAAGAAAATCTGATATGCACCGTTCTTATATCATCTGATGTTATGAAAGATTTGTTTTATGGTTTATAATAATTAAGCGTACCGATCTCCATTAAAATTATCCTCTTTCTTATCTTTCAAATCTAAAGGCCCTGCCAGAAGTTGTTCAATTATTAGTAAGGCTAGGGGAAATAATTACCCTTAATTATAAAGATTTTAATTTTTAAAATGCGTGCTACGATCAACATTGTACAGAGACTTCATTTCAATTAGAATACATCAAAAAAATTAATCCCGGGTGAATATGGGTGATATTTTGTGTTTCAATACACGCGTAATAAAAAATTGTCATTTGGACCTAAGGTTCGCACTCTTTGATGTCTCTTGTTTAGTGGAATCTTAAAGTGGAATACAAAAAGAAAATTTGAATAACTTGTCTGAGAAATTATTTATTAAATTAGGGGGGGTAGTAAGAATATACCTTGATTTGATAATACTAAAAAAAACACTTAGCATTTTAAGGAATGAAATGGTTTTTTGTTTTTGAAATTGTTTGTGAATTGTAAAAATATAATGGTAATCAAATATTTTCACACGCCAAACGTGATCAATACAAATTTCGAAACGGTCTCGTATTGATGAGAAAATATGTTTTTGCTAGCTGCTCATTATTCAGCGCGAGGCGTGTGCCGCTTGTAACTGCTGACCTGAATTGAGAAAATTCCTCTTTCAAATTTACATAGACAAGTCGGTCTTGGGCAGCGGCGCCTGAGTCGAAGTTGACTCATCAGACCGGCCGCTGGCCGTAGCTCTTAACTCGGGCGCAATCAGGCGCCGGTGTCAGCTCAATACAGAACCCGCCTCTGTATCTTGAAGAAATTGGCCCGGTTTTCCGAGAAAATTGCCTCATTTACATGTAGTTGCCGTAGAATTAATTTAAAACTAGCGCTGGCGTGTTTGTGGTCTAAGACCGAAAAATATATACAAGTATGACAATACTTAATTGTTTGGTTGTATGCTAGGGAACGTAATTATAGTGGATAGAGCAATAAAAGTAAACATGGAAATTACATGTTTTGAATTGGAATTTCTCTAATACTACCTACTAATGTTATAAGTTAGGAAGTTTAAATGTTAAAATGTTTAAAGATAATTATCTTTCAACAAAAAATGTTGGACGGGTTTGATTTGGTTCATGCATTAGATTTAAAACATTACATTTTATCCGTAAAAATTAAATAAATTAAAACCTAGGAAAATCCTGAATTACGACCTTTGTTTTCAACTGGTGCCGTTTCCTATTCGTGTTTTGTCCTTATGTTTTTTATTTTTTAAGATGCCGTAGATTTTGCAAACAGTTACAAAGAACAAAAAACCATTTCATTCCTTAAAATGCTAAGTGTTTTTTTTTAGTATTATCAAATCTAGCAAAACTGTCTTTTCGTGGTGATATTATTTAGACGACCTTACATAGACCTTATTTTATACCAATACATAAAGCACTATAGCATTGACACTGCTAAACTAGTCAAATGTTATCAAACAATGTCCATATTCAACTGCAATCAAAGGCAATATGATCAATATCAATGAACGTCGTCACCCCGTATAAAGGTGACAAAGTAATCACAGAGCCCGAGATATCTCGCGACGCCCGAGCCGCAGGCGAGGCGTGGGCGTTCCCGGGCGCTTCCATTCTCGCCCAGCCGGAACTTGGCGGAGAAACTCCCCGGTGCGACTTTCCTCGACAAACGATACCTGCTATCGCATAACACAACTCGGCCCTGCTACACTTTATTAGTTGGGTAGTGAAACCATTAAGCTTATAACAATTTAAGAGCACTTTGAATAATTAGGTCCGATTACTGAACGCTCAACCCGATTTCCAATCTATTAACACTATGCAAATGTTTAAAATTGAAATTGAAAGCAGTATACCCAGTTTTCAAGCTAGCAAAGTCTAAAGTTACAGTCATTGTAACTAAATAGACAGTGTATTAAGAACTAAAAGTTTTTTATTTCCCGTAAATTGTAGAATTATTCAAATCCACTCAAGGTTAACAAAATTGATGGCAACCGCAGCTACATTCAATAAAACAGGATGCACTTACATACATTTTAATAACATTTACATTGAAGTAAAAAAATAAAAAGTCACATTAGGGGATAAAATAAAATCACTGAATCAATAAAACTCACACCTAACTATCTATTCATTTCTTTTTATTTTTCAGTTATATAGACAAGAGTTAAGAAGCATAGAAAAAAAGTTTAACGTGTTTGAAGAGATCAAAAAAACCATGAAATAATTTTGTTCTGCGCCTATACCCAAAAAATCCTGCTGATTTTGTCTAAAGCGTTCCCGTATTGTCTCCAACAGACCTTCACCATCCTGCACTTCCTAATATGACTTTTTTGCATAAAACCTGCCATTTTCTATAAATTATAGCATACACCGAAGACCTGGGAGTGCATCATTAATATCTATAACTTTAGTTAATAGCCGTGGGTAAACAAATGTTTTATTTGAAATATTCGAATTTATCACCTTTTTCTATCCTGGCTAATAATCTGCCGGACATTTCCGCTTTAAGGTCCAAATGCTGCATTGCTTCGTAAACGTAAAAAAATATGGCAAAACGATATTAACGACTAAAAGAACGTTGCAATGCAATGAATGACGTAGGTACACATAGTTGCATTGTAAAGATGCAATCTTATTTATTTATTTATTTAAAGACACGCCAACAGCATACATATCCATCATTCATAATATAATATAACCTGACAACATTATTCATTATATGTAAGCCTATTACAGGCATGTACAGCATTCACTTTTTAAAGTGCACGGTTCACATAGTTAGGTACGAGTACTACATTATAAGTTATTAAAAATGGGAAATTATATAATGTTACCAAAAGTAAAATTTTAAGTTAAGAATAGATTAAGTTCTAATTGACTTCAGCAGTTTATGTTTGAATGTTTTTAAGTTATCAGTGTTATCACTAAAGATATCTATATTAGGCATTTTTGCATTTAAATCATTGTATGTGGAGACAAAACGTGACAAAGGAGAATTGCGGCCTAAATTGGTCCTACAAATGGGAGTATGAAATATTTTACTTGTAGGTTTTCTAGGTAAATTGCATGGTACTGAAATAGACAATTTTTCCAAAAGGGCACTGCAGTCAATTCTGTTATTTAATATTTTGTATAAAAATAGTTGGTCTTGAATTTTACGACGATCACGCAAAGTATCCATTTTATAAAAACGCAATCTTTGCTCATATGGGCAGCGGTGTGATATATTTGATGACGTGTATGCCAGACTTCTAGTAAATAACCTCTGAATACTTTCAATACGCTGAGAATGTACAGAATATAGCGGATTCCAGACGGTGGCTGCAAATTCAAGTTGGCTACGGACAAGTGCATTATAAAGAAGAATCTTAGTTTTAGCATGACGAAAGTCTTTGTAGTTTCGTTTCAAGAAGCCGAGCGTTTGAGCCGACTTCTTTACTATGGAATCAATATGAGGAATAAAACTAAGTTTATTATCCATTACCACTCCCACTCTTAACACTAGATCGTGCCTACTAAGTCAGGTGTGGGTTCTAAATATTTCCAAGCACTTTAATATAAGTTAAGTTGCATCGAGTCTGTAAAATACAGGGCGACTATGGAGTGCGGGAACGTGTAGCAACTAAAACTGACTACACCATTAGGAACGTAATAGATTTAAAACTGTTAAGAAAATTACTTCATTGCTTTTTAAATCCTATTGTTCAGGATCATGGCCACCTTACTCAATTATTATTATTTATTACCTATCTGGATCGGTTGATTTTCAAATAGGTTTTAACAGGAAAATATACGGTGACCATAATTTTAGTATTAATTAGGGAAACATAATATTGTTTTAATAATTAGTAAAACCATTTACGGAGTTGGGTAAATTGAGTTAGAATCACGACCCCGCAGTCACCCTGTTTTTATTAAATCTGACATAAACCTATGTAGTTTGTAGTGCAAAACAATGTTAATTTTTTTCAAAACATATTTAAAGAGATTGTGTGAATAGGTACTTGAAACGCACGTTACGGACATTCAATGCGGCACGTAAATAAACGTCGGTTTGCGCATGTTTGTAACACCCATGCGCCTGCGCCGATGACCCAGTGCCGGCGCTCGTGCGTGGATAACGTCCTGCCGTGTGAATCCATTACACACACGGGCTTTCGCGAATTCGCTAACGTCAGGACTTCTATAAAATTGACCTATACACACTAATACACAGCACAGTTGTTTGATTACCAATTACAATAAGAAATTGTTTCCAATCTTCGCAGTCATAAACTGCATATTTAAGACTAGACAAAATATCTATGGCATTATTATTGTAGAATCTACTACAGTCGCAAAACTTATCTTTGTTATTTATTAATTATACACATCAATGTTTAATTATTCTTGCCAATAAAATAAACATAGGGCTTTTAAAATTAATTGTCCGGTAATGGTTTTTAATTTAGAAATAAGGTTAACGAACGACCACCAACTTTGATCATTTAAACACATTAGGAAATAAGTAACTATGACTAATAAGTTAGTTAGAATATAAGCGATAAACAGGGACATAGGGACTTTTAAATTCCCTGTATAGCCATTGTTCGCGTGACCCTTCAAAGCCAAGGTTTCATAGGCTGCGCTTGCGCGAGAGAAAGTTGGCTCACTGTCTCAAGGACGAGGGCGTCGCTCCCGCGTTGCGCAACATCGTGAGATAATTGATGCGCTCGCGCGGCGCAACAATGCGGATACCGATTTAAGGACGACGACTCCGATCCGCTTTCTGACTAAGCTCATCAAACGCTCAGGGCCGCGGCTTTCTCTCCTAATTCCCGAACGGGCTGACAGATGCCTACACGCTCCAAGAATGGTCATCTAATATGATGAGGTCAGTCCATGAAATTACGTCAGGGAAAAGATAACGTTGAACAACAACCAACTTTCGTAAAAAGTGTGAAGTGGACCCTTCGGGTTAAGTCCAGGGTTAATCAAGTTGCATCGTAAGCTAACGACTATAGAAATCTATCAAAAGTAGATATATGAAAAATTTACATAAGCTTTCGGACGATATAGTGAGTAAAGTCAACTCGTCATGGCAAAGTTTACCCTATTTAGGCAACGAAATCGGTAAAGTCTTTCAGAATTTGCGAAAGAAGCTTTAAAATTAGTTTTAACACTTTCATAAAAATTTCACACCTCCATATTAATATTCGCAACTGCTACTTAATTTTCTAAGCTGGTAATTATTCAGTTGCAAACCCCCATTTTTACGACTTGTCGACGAGACTCTCTATCGCCAACACTTAGCCGTGTTTAAACGCTTTGGCAAACACTCGGGGAAAACGTCGTGTTCTGTTGTGAGTGAGTATGAAATATACTGTATACGCGTGCAGTTATTTATGTGTATAGCAAAAACAAAGCCGCGGAGGCTGCGAGTAAGTTCATGGTCCTTCAGTACTTTCACTCGGCGCGGACGCGTTGCGTAACCGCACTCGCAGATACTCGGGGAGAAAGCCGATACACATTTCGGTGAGAAATAATTAACCGAGCAAACCGGGTATATCAATCTAATGGTTGGCTTCCGTTTCTCAAACTTACACAACGTTACACGTTAGTGTTACGTCATTTATTAAAATATTAACTTATGTCGCTTTGCACTAGAGAGTTTTCACTAATTTGCTATTGAACGAACCGGTGTGTTCACTTTCTAGTGCATTGATTATTTATGAGCATTTAAATTTGTTAAACATACGGATAATCTACATAACAAACGTCTACTTACAGAATTGATTATCTTAGCGGCATATATTTGGGCGTGTGTAGAGCTCGATAACCTGCAAAAAGAAACAATAGATAAGTTACCGGTTACGATACTACACATTTCGTGAAGCTCGCTTCATAGCGATGAAAGGTTTTCCAGTTGGTGAAAAAATATCTACTCACATAGACTTATTTACTTTGCTAAAAATCAAAAATATTTTTAAAAGGTGTCATCAATACAAAGAAACCCGAAAGCGATCAGTCGCTCGTGGCTCAACCTACTCTCCCTCTTTCTACCGAACATGAATAAAACAAAACATCATCGTCCTCATTTCGTCTTCGGCTTTGTCGAACGTTGTTAGTATCGGAAACAATGCCGCTTATTGGCTCCGAGCCTAACACCTTTACATTGACGATTATCTTTGGCTGCTAACGAATATAAATCGCGTCGTAGTTTGAAAGTTTCTTTGCCAAATTCAAAGGGCTCGTTGAACTGTAGATGTGGAATAATAAAGTAGATTAAAGAGTATTTTACCAAGTTTATTTTTAACTAAAAGTCACTAACTGGGTCATACACAATCACAAAAACAAAAGTTGTCTCTCCTGTGGTCAATAGTTAAGGGCTTGTGTGCATGTTAGTTATGTTTTTATTTGATAGGACTAAAGTACAGAGATGCGATTTATTTGAAATACTTCTATTTAAAATGCAAATACAAAATGCAAAATAGCTATTTTGTATTTTGCATTTAAATGCTTTTTAGTAAGAAGCATTTTGTATTTTATTTGAAATACCTTTCGAGATATATTTTGCATTTTTAATATTCATTTCAAAATGCAAAATACTTTGTGATACAAAAACAACACATCCTTACCAAGTTCAGCGCCAGTAGAAAGACTTTTTTCGTACGGTGGGATGATTATGAGACCTCACAGAAGAAAAATGAGTGATGAGGTATTCGAACAACTGGTATTGTTAAAAAGCGTAATAAAATAAATAAAAATATCTGAGATTTGGTCAAAAGGTATTTTATTTTGAAAAAGTATTTTGAAAATACCTATTTTGCATTTAGCATTTCAAATACAAAACGCAAAACTATTTGGTATTTTGCATTTGAAATAGTAAATCTGAATAGTATTTTGCATTTTGTATTTAAATGCTTTTTTAAAACCATTTTGTACATCTCTGCTAAAGTAGACGTGACGCCGTTTATTCAGAATAGGGTTCAGCCAGAAAATTAGGCCTTAAAAACATTAATTCGGGTATGTCCACAGGAAAGACGGGAACCTAAATCTGTGTATGACCCAACTAACAACACTAACTAACTAACATTCTCAAGTTCATTTTGTAATAAGATGTGATTGGTTCACAAACAGGAAACCAAGTGCTTAAACAGTCAAGCTAACTAGATTTGACGGACGGATTAGAAAACTTAATCTGACACCGCTTATGGCAACTGCCATTGTCTCACAAGTTATTCATTGTGATGTGTCATAATAGATAAGTTATATTAAGTAACCGTAGTAATGGCTGGAGGTGTCGCATTGTGAATAGTGAAATCGTCCTTGCGACAATGGGGGCGCAGACAGACAATGCGTTTTCCTGATAAGCCTGCGCTAGCGCTCGGTGTAATTGCGGAAACTAGAAGTGAAAGTTTTAAAGATAATCAAATTGTTACCGCCGCTAACTCCTTATCTCGACATCTATCTGCTTGAGAATGTTTGGAGAACAAACGATGAATTAGCATGGTCATTATTTTATTTTGATTTTACTTGATTGTTTTTCTTTTTACTTACTTTCAAAAGTACTACATACTTTTGAAAGAAAGTAAAGTAAAGGTTTTATAACCTATTGTTTATTACTAGCCCTTTCAATTTTATTAAAGGCGACTTTAAATCATAATATTGTATTATTTTTATGGCGTATTGTAATAGCTATTTGAGTTTATAATCAAAATATATCAGATGCCCGCCTAAATATCAATAGGGGCTATAATTATACAATTCTAGGGCAGCCTTAACAAGCTCGAAATGTAAATGGAATGATATCAGAAGCCTACAATTAAGTGTAGATTAGATGAGTGTAAGAATGTGATTGCTGGATGGTCGACGGAGTTGGTTTATGTACACTCGTAATGCAAGATGAAAGTGGTGAAATCTTGCGACGATCCGCGAGAAATCGTAGCCATAAATAATGCACTAGTTCGGCTGAGCAAGCCCTACGTCCCGCGCTAACTGGTTGCGCGGGCGCAAGCGGCGCATTGAGAGCGATTTAGAGCCGATAACTTAAATAACTTTACTCGCCGGTTGAACCGGATAAAAAGCATTTCTGATATCTTAACTACTTGATACGTCTCTACTAATTACTTCAAATACTTTGTTTTAAAAGTGGCTTTTAGGTTAGAAGTTAAACAGTAATTATTACAGGAAAGCGTCAGCGCGACACAAAACCTATTTTTTTTTAATAATAATATGTAACTTAATATCAAGGGACAATCTCACACAAATAAACTAAGTTCCTTACTACATACCTACTTAAATACAATACAACACAAAACGTCCAAGACTCACGATCAACGCGATCAAATCGATCCTCTATTCGTAATGACTGCTTTTTTTTTCTTTCAAGGACTCACGCTCATCTCACAAATATTTTCCTATACCAGAGACCTTATTTTGAAAATCGAAGTTCGAAGTTACGTTAGTTCGATCCCTTTCTCTCGATTTAGTTTCGAATGATGAGTGGACAGTGGTGAAGCTATTGTTACTTCGAACTTCGTTTTTCGAAGTAATGCTAGCATGCTAGCCTCTGCAATTGAGCCCGGAACCGTGGGCGTCGTAGGCAGGGTCTCTCGACCAAACGCGTTGTTACTATTTGTACTTACATCGTTTCATTTTTCCAGCCATTTCTACTTAAATTGTATTAAAATAATATATTCTCATCTCGTTCATCGAGCGGCTCGTGGAGCAGCATAATTACTGAGCCACCGTTCTGCTGCGGAGCAGACGCGTACACCGTGACACAAAACTCCGCATCATAATTGGCTCACAATAATTTGAGATACTTTCTCCAATCTGACGCTAAAATATTCATAAAATTCACACACATGCGTGAATGTCCACAATACATTTTCGTCTAATTAATACTTTCGGTTTCTTCTTGAGTTTTAGAGACAATACTAGAACTACTCAATGGTTCCGTCGTCTAACGGGTGATTTAGAGCCAGCGAAGGAGTGCCGTCGAACATGTGTTATCTTTATTGTTACTAAGAAAACGTAAGAGATGCATAGAATTCTTGTTCGTTCGCTTGGTCTAAACGCGGCAAAAGACTAATGCATATTAAGACCATTTTGTGATGACCCTTGAAAATTGTAAACTACGAAACAAGTTTTATTGGGCGCATGTTAAATTGTTCTGTCAAGCTCGCCCTAAACGAAGGTCTATCCAAGAGCCAACTTCGGAGATCAGCGGAATGTGGATACACGTGTGAGTGATGGCAACTGTCGAGCTTGATATATGGCTTGTCAGACCTACTTGAGGAATAAGTTCTCAAGCAGCCGTTCGACTCGTTATGTGTGTAACTTTCAAGTGTCGTTTAGACAAGACGAGTGCAACAAAAGTGAAATCGGTTGATTTTCCCCGGGCTGCGTCGTGATTGGGAGCTCATGAGGGCGCTATCGGATCAGCGGCCGAGGTGGCTGCGCGGGCGCAGCATGCGGGCCCGCCTTGTCGCCACCACGGGCAATCTCTTATCACTTGCAAATAACGTGGTTAGAGCCGCAGGGACACTTTCTCTTGTTACGGCAGCAGGAAGTTTCCAAAACTGCTGATTGTCACATCACGACCGCTCAAGGGCTTAGAATATTTTCACAGCCTAATAATAAGCATTGGTTTCAAAACACGTAAATTGAAATTAATGAATACCCATTATAGTAATTTGATCCCGAGTTTTAGCGTTGAGATGGAATAGCCGATTGATTTATTATAAAATTCGATTAAAGCTAAATATGTATATTATTGGCGCCGCAGGGCATCTCGGTGATCAAAACAATCGTCGGTGGAAAGTTGACCGCCGTCCGAATAACCGCATTCTTCGCATGCCTTATGAGACAAATATAATGTTACGTCACCTTTAATTTTGTAGGATATTGCTCTCATTAAAACTTTTAATAATATTTAAGTCTCAATACAAATATACGATAATTTAAAATAAGCAATTAAAACATACGAGTTGTTTTTACATTTTATAACATTATACTCCATAAATTGTTATGATACCGATATTGACCATGTTTTTAAAAGAATAGCACGTGGTAAAGTCAATGTATGTAATTTCCAAACCTTTATCTTTATCAACGTACGGGCTACATTATTAGTTTTCTCTCCTTCAATCTAAACAATTCAAACTATCAAGCTAGGCAATTATTGTTTTCTTGCGTGAGTAACCTGATGATATTCTAGAAATTAAAGTTATTCTCGCAAGCGATAACAGGCATCTAGTGAATAGCTCGGAATGAACACTTGACCGTGTTTACTCACAACAGATATTACTTGACTTATTTCCCAAGCTAAAGAAAAGAAAGCTCCACTTCCGAGACAATACCGGGGCGATGCGCCCGAAGATAGTTCCGACTACGCTCATTTCACACCTTATTGTCAACTGAGTAATTAAGATAAACTTATTCCCCGTCGTTTTGGCGAGATTGAACACCAGATACGCGGCTCCACTTTTACAAAACGTACACGATGAAAACTGTGACAGGTAATTAAGTGTTTAACTTTAAGATCTCGTTGTGGTGAGGCCTGAATGGTTTCCGAAGTAGATTAATCAACCTTAAATGCTAAACGTTGCAGAATTCGGGGCATCGTCAAGTTTCTTCACCATTATCATGCTTGCTTGACGAGCTTGCTCTACAGCGAGCTCGTCATGTCCCATCATGTCATGGAGAATTAACTTGTTTTGTCCCATTGCTCGTAAACACGCCTGTTCCTGTGTCGCGATATTTTTGCGATCAATATATGCGCAGCCGGCGCAATTAGCCGCTGTTTATGGACGACACGGCGCGACGGATCTCACTAACTAACCTGTGGGGCTAGACAAGTTGCCATCGTTCACGAACGCTAGCGTTAGGTGATCACTGGCGACATGTGTTGTCATTGAAAAATGTATGGGAATGACGTAAGTCACGTGATATATCACTCGTTAACTGACACGCTGAAAAGTGATCACTATCACTCGATAGGTTTGACGACTACGGTCGATACGCGGTACTATTTTGACACAAAGGCTAGACAAGTTGCCCTTTTGACAGGTCGAATAGAACACGAGCACACTCACCATGTCGCACTGCTAGATCAAAACAGTATTAACTCAAAATCATGGCTAGTTTGGTTTTAAGTTCAAAGAAGTTGAATTAAAGTCGATTTTGACATGCATTGTATTTTGAGTTACTACTATTTTCATCTAGCAGTGCGATATAACCGTCGGTATCTAAGGGCGGTATCTATGGACGGCCGTAACGACCAAGAAACTGTCAACTGAGTCCGTGTCATCACTGTCATCATTGCTTCGCGGTCGCATAAAATTATATTGTTTGAACTTTGATTTCTTATTAAAAATGCTTCCGCTGAGACTTACATATACGCTGCTCACAACATTACGAGCTTATCCAGGCGCCGACCCAGAGAAATCTCTCGTGCGAGCCTGGAGGCCGCGGACGGGATGCATGAAATGCTGTTCAGGAACATTTTACGTTAAGCAAGGTCTCATTTAGAGTTCTTTGCAGCCTTTTGCGTTCCCTGACTTCGTTGAGGAGATTGAAGGAGGTTCTCCTTGAACTGAAGGTAAGCATCATTTTGATTTTAACATGTATAAGTTGGTATGTGCATTATATAAACAATACCTACAATGAAACTTGTCAGTACCAATAAAGATATTTATTACGATTATTTCAGGTGCTGTGTGCTCTCAGCTTTCTGGCGACAAGGTCGGATCAGAGGATCACGGGGTATCCAACCAATTAACGCAACGGACCGCTGCTAGTAGATGCATCCGTCAAGTGGGGGATGCTCTCAACAACGACACAGTCTTGAAGAGGAGGATCGTCTTCCTACAATCGGATGAAGCTAGGTCTCGTATAAGACAAGAGTAAGTTATGACATATATTTAATGAAAGTATTGGATGTTTCATTCCCTGAATATGTGTAATGTTTTTTATTCACAAGGTCCCGCCCAACGTTTAAATTAACCGAGGGAGCGTTTTTTCTTTTATTGAAAACTCTTATATATAGTAGTATGGTTTTCGGAAAAAAATAGTACTTAGTTACTTATAGCGAGGTCAAGTAAGTATACTTAACCGATATCATACAATTTATTGATAAAATAACTTTTGTTTGTTTTAGGCAACAAAAAAAATCCTACAGACGGCTGGTTGACGATGCCGGATGTCCATATACTATTATCAACCCCTTGTCGCAGAATTACAAACTCCGGTGTTTCATTTTTACACGGAGCCTGCAGCCTGTATGGAAGGAGTATCTCAACTTTCATTCAATGTCTCAAAGGTCGCCCCCTAGGTTATATTGTAGTGCGGAGCAGTCCTTTTATAATTGGAGCCAAATCCAGGATGAGCCCTACTAATTAGAGGCAGGATTATACTTAATTGTTTGGTGAAATGAGTTTGAATTACTATTAATTTATTATGTTTAAAACCTCATCCAAAAAATGCTATGAATCAAAAAATTATTGATTTCAAGTATTAAACGTTTAAAACAAAATCGAAGTACATTATTTTAGTAAAGTTTCATTACTCGAAGTTACACTGATGGCCATATAATTAGGAACCGAACGCTTGCGTTTTTCTCGTAAGATATACTTAATACAATTATGACTTAAATTTTGACCACCAATCAAAAATTTCTTGACCAATTTTATTTTTAGTTTACACTTATCATTATATAATAATCTGTTTAAATGTATGTACAGTTTGTCGCTGCTAAAATCGAATATTTCATCAATTTCATGTTAAAAAACTTTGTATGGATACGTCAGCACTAAGTTTTTAAATCCCTTTAAAAAATATTCGTTTTTAATAGCGGTAAACTGTACAAAAATTTGAGGCTTCGTTTATTAATTAACGATAAGTGTAACTAAAAATAAAATAGGTCTAGAACTTTTTGATTAGTTGTCAAAATTGAAAGTATATTTGTAGGCAATTACATGGGAAAAATGCAAGCGTTCCTAATTATTTAGCCACCACTGTTATTACAGGAGGTCACGACTAATTTGGTTACGATCTCGGAAATGTATTATTCTGGCCTGACAGGATAGAGAGCAACTCCCTGATGCCAAATATGTCGCATTAACTAATATGGCGGCTGAAAGACGCGTTATCGTTCCCAAAAAAAAAGAGATAAAGGAAATGGCTGAATTTTGTACATAAAGTAAGTACTAGTAGTACTCATGTCAAATACCTATGCAAAAACTGTTCAAAAATAGTTATGGCGTTATGTACATACTTTTAACGGCCGATAGTTGTTACCAAAAAAAACGATAAGGGAAATGGTTGAATATTATGAGCAAAGTAAGTATTAGTTGTACCAATGCCAAATATGTAAAAACTGACCAAAATTTTGGTCGCGTTAGGGCACTAGGACCTTTTAAAGATACTTCGAAAGTATATAACGCCATAACGTGACCAACATTTTTGACAGGTTTTGCATATTGGACATGAGTACAACTAGTACTTACTTTATTTACAGTATTCAGCCATTTCCCTTATCGTTTTGTTTTGGGAACGATACCACACGCATATAACGCGACCACTGTGCGCAGGCAGTCTGACAAATTTGTAGTCAGGTTCCTCTATTCCCACTAGTTCAGTTGACTGAACAAGTGAGATTTTTTTACTCGTTTGTTCAGTTGAAAATAAAATAAGTTATAACTGAACTAGTCAGATTTTTTTTCTCGTTTGTTCAGCTGAATAAAATTAATAACCGCTTAGTTCTATATCCATGTATGACTTCTTTGAACACGTAAAATGGTACTTTTTTGTTCTGTCTAGTCATACACGTACACGATGTGTACAAAACGAGTTGTTTAAAATGAGGTAGGTTTAGGTTATATTAGTTTTGCAGCAGGCCCGGAGGGCCAAACCACCCAGAAATAGAAGCTCCGCCTAAGCGGAGCTCCGTCGACACTCTTATTTCCGCGATGGCCAGTAAGATCACCTGGTAGGATCCCCTGCCTATTAATTTTGTACGTGGGGGATCATATCTGGTGATCTTACTGGACATCGCGCTTATTTCAAATCAATCAGACAGTGTCGACGGAGCTCCGCTAACGCGGAGCTCCAATTTCTGGGTGGTTTGGCCCTCCGGGCTTGCTGCAAAACTAATATTACCTAAACCTACCTAGTTTCTGGTTATGAAAATGGAAAAAAAGTCTTGTTTAATAAAAGGTTAAGAAACAGTGAAAAAAAATCATTATTCATAACCAGTTATGAAATCTTACTTGTGAAAGTGGACGAAAGGAAATTGACGACTTCAAGCATATTTTTCTTGAAATGGGTGTCAAATTAACGCTCGTGACCGTACAGTCACCATCAAATATCGGAGTAGGCGTTCAAAAATACCCGCACTCAACTCAATTAATTAAGCAGTGTATGTAGAGTGTGTTGATATATTTTTGCACACTTTGTTTGCTGCGATGTGTTTAAAGTCGTACCTACTTTAGTTGCTTACATTTACTTCAACCGACCTACAACATCCGACATTATGGGAAAACGAGCATATTTGGAAGGTATTACAGGAATGAATGAAGCAACATGAATTGATTATTTTACTGAGCAGAAATTATGGAAAAGTACATAATTGTATTAACGCAGACATCACAGGAACATCGGAGTGCACGGATCCAGTTAATCTGCATTGCAGTCCTTCTAGACAATGCATACTATGTGGTAAAATTGGTGGGTGAAGTGGCTGAAGACAGTGGTGTTGGTTTTTTCTGAAATTAAAATAAAATGACTTATCATAATTTTTGTCATGAATATAAACTATAACTTTGTTTCTACATTTTTTTTACATTCAAGTCAAATATCCGTAAGGGGCTAAGGGCGCTAAAACACTGAGATATTGTTGGAAAAAGGTTAAGAAAGGTTATGTACTCGCTGTCTCCAACAATAATATATTATCCAATATAGGGCTGAAACTATTGGACAGAGAGCGTGTCAGATAATTTTGAGCGTAACGCAATGTGAAATATAAATTATTATTGGCGACTGTACTTATTCTCATTTAGTTTATATTGGTTTTGCAGACACTTTAGAGAGATCAAATAACTTATATGAATAAAAAGCAAATTATTTACATAGATTTAATGCTTAATCTTTGGCCAAAGTAGCTGGTCACCCGAAACGTCATTTAGGCATGAGGAAATTTCCTTAATGAATGAGTTATCTCACGCCTCCCCCAAAACATAAAGACTTGGCTAAAAGCAGACATATTTATGCCATTTCACTGGTTTGACTGATGCAGCCGCCGTTCTCAGTTTGACAGAGGAAGTTTGAAGTGGGACCTAGGCAGCGTATGCATGCAGGTAACGTCCGCCAGGTTAGGTAAAATACTGAAAATACGGAATAAAACTGTATACACACCATGATCTGCATTTGCGAATATCATTATAGGTATCCAGTGGACTTTATAAATATTTTCTTAGTTCCAATCACGTGTAGTCTAGGTCCCTGTAAATTAAAAATTAACTGTAGGTATATCTTTATCACAAACACGCTGCTCTAGTTAATTTTATCGAGTACAGGCTTCTGTACTATTCTGTCCATGTCATTACGATTAGTACCGCAATTTTAGCAAATGTTATCCGATTTTAAGGTGTAGCTGAAAGAAAGTCAAACACAACTACACTAAATAAATAAAAAATCGTACATACATACATACATTAACCCTGAAAACATTACACTCCTTATTTTAGGCAGTCATGTAAAAATTGTTGGGTATGCCTGTGCGCCCCTGCTGCGCTTTCACGTGATTTGAACATAAACCTGTATCTGATCTTCATTATTGATTTAAATAGGGAAACTATTTAACAATGCCTGGGAGACGCGTTCATACATTGTTATGCTGTGTAATTATTTTAAATAAATAAATAAATAAAGGAAGTAACTTTTCTTACATGTTACAAGAATTCATAACACATACGAGTACATACACGTACATATTTACCTTAGAATAACACACAACACACAACACAATCATAATCTCATAACATTTTATGAAAAACCACATGTAAATAAATAATGTAACAAATACAACATAATACGTACCTTCTTCTTCTTCTTTTTGCCCCGCGGCGACTTCAACAGCTACTACCGCCGGGCTATGGCGTTTCCACGAATATAATCAGTGATTTCGCCAGTGTCAAGTGTATATAAGTATAAATCAATATAGCAATAAAATACAATCCAATCTTCTCTGGGAAGATTGGGGGCAACGTTGTTCGGTAGTTTGTAGGACAGAGGACAAGATAGTTTTAACCTATGTACCACTTCGAGTCCACTTGTAACGAGAAGAAAGATGCCAGTAATACGTACCTAAATATGTTTATTTCCAATGCACATCTGCGACAGCGTCAATTTGACTTTTAAGGTCGAAAAGTATAGACAAATTTATCATTTTTAGAAAAAAAAACTAGACTGTCGAGCGAGGTTGTATCCATCGTGGGCATACACTTTGGCTAGATTTTTCATTTTTGACAACGCATGTCGACAGTGATCGCCTAACGCTAGCGTTACATTCGATGGCAACTTGTCTAGCCTATTTCGCCAAGTGACAGGTGATCACCAAAGTGATCGCCTAACGCTAGCGTTCGTCAACGATGGCAACTTGTCTAACCCCACTGCTTCCTTCCTCCACTCTATCAGAAATAATCCAAGCCGTTTATAATACTGGTTGACCCAGATTATCATTTCCATCAATATTATAAATAAAATGCGTGGGTGTATAGTGATAAACTGCAGTGAAGCGAACAGATAAATTACTTTATATCTTAGCCCACACCTTTCTGTAAAAATAGTTTCCTATAATTCCCTCGACATTCGACAAATTCCAAATTTCCTGAGACACGAAATATCCTGTCTATTAAGTGATAACTCTCTGCCAAACAGAAACCATATGCATGTATTAATATGTGTGTATGTTAACTCTATTGCACACAAACAATTACAAGACATGTTTGGATCAATATATGTAGATAGGCGGACTTATCCCAATGTAGGTTCATACAAAAAATTCAGATCGTGTTTTTTACATATGTAAGCAAAACATTTCTTATTACAAGAAATTATAGGTAATACTTACATTTACGAGCACAAATACATGCACGAATACTTCTTAATGACTCAATTACCTTCTAAGAAGCCTCTTAGTCCCCATATAAGGTACAATAGGATCATTTGCGAAGGGCGGCGCCTGCGCGGTAATCAGGTGTTATTGATATGAAGGAGCGGCCGCGGAGGTGACACACTGACTCGCTTTCCCGCGACGAGGTGCTAGTCAACTCGCGCGCAGCTATACTCAAACCGACAGCTTAGGAAATATGAATAGGCTAAGGAAGAATATATTATGAACAGAGATCGGACAAATGGGCGTCATTACTCGCAATACTGTGGACATGACTATAAAGATTTTAATTAAACAAATTAAATATATATAATTTAATATTGCGAGTAGGTACCTAATGACGCCCGATCTTTAATTATAAATGATTTACATTTACAAAATAACCTGTGGATACGTGTTTCTCTAGTTTACCTGGCCGTTAAGTTTTATACTGTCATGCGTCTACCGTATTTGAAAAAGATGTACCTAGGTGCACCACATTTTTAAAATGTACGACTTGATGATTAATCATCCATTAGCCATTTCTAGGAAAACAATTACACTGATTGACACGGTAACTCATCATTTATCGAATTTTACTTCATTGATTGTATCATTTCATCGGATTTTAATTCATCGAACGCTGTCTTTGCTGAAACCATGATGTTTTCAAAATAAATCTTAATCATTAATACTTAGGTTAGGTTAGGTTAGACTTGTACATGCGGCAAGGAATGCCTTTCGATGAAACTAACATTCTGTCTAATTACTTATACGATGAAAGGTGTATCGATAAAATAATGAGTACCCAATCAAAACTCGCCTATCAGATTTTTTCGCAAGATTATTCGTGTTTTTTGACATCAATTTAGCATTTACGTAGGTTTAATAATGACAAAAAAAGAAAAACAGTTGACGAAAACCCTTAATTTGGCACTGTCCAGAACCCATAATAACCACAAAACCATAATGTGTACTTTTTTTGTTTGGATTGTTTTTGTATTTTTTTGCTGATTGAAAATCAATAAGGATTAGAATTCCCGGCTTTTTTTTATTTTTGCCAAATTAAGCGTTAGTATTAAAAGGTAGAGAAAATATAAATTTACGGTCCTATAAAACCTTTTATAGGTTCGTAAACACCGTTAGTTAAATAGGTTGATGCGACATCGTTCCATAAACAAAACAAGAGTTTCTATGTTACTATGCTATGCATTTGTCATTAAAGCTATAAATCAGAGCCCTTCCGCCCATCAAACACTATCGCAGCAAACAATGTTCAATATTTACGGCCGTAATAAAGAAATGACCCGCTCAATCTAATAAGAGGCGTGTTTTTAAGATTTAACTAGTCTTAGCGGAAATTAAAACTGGACATGCTCATTAACACTTTCTCCGCAGGTTTCCGTTACACTCGGAAATATTTCGTAAACATTAATCTACTCAACACGGACATGACGTGTGGGTTAAGCTTTAGAGTACCTCTAGCAATGTATTGAGTTGGCCAAATCTAAATATATAAAAGAAAAAATTGACTGACATACAACGCACAGCCTATACGCCTGGGTCTACAGATTCCAAATTTGGCACGTAGGTTCCTTATGAGGTCTAGGGGTGCACTACACAAAGAAATTGACGACGCGCTGGCCTAGTGGGTAGTGACCCTGCCTACGAAGCTAGTGGTCCTGGGTTCGAATCCCGGTAAGGGAGATATTTGTGTGATGAGCTCGAATATTTGTTCCTGAGTCATGGATGTTTTCTATGTATTTTAAGTATATAAGTATTTCTCTATATAAGTATTTATATCGTTGTCTAGTACAAGCCTAGAGCTTAGTTTGGGACTAGGTCAATTGGTGTGAGATTGTCCCCTTATATTATTATTAAAGATTTTTTCGGAAATCGATCCCTAATCATAAAAAATAGGGAGAGTAGCGGGAAACCAATTGTGCGCGTACGAAGTCGTGGGTCCTGTAGCTCTTAATATTAACAGTGTACAAGGATTAAATCTGCAGTAGGTAGGTACTTGGTTAGTTTTAATACTGTCTATGCATTTAACATTTGATAATTAAATTATGTTTGCCTTTATCGCGGTGGATGTGGATAAAGCATCCGTCACTCTCGCACTTACACACTGGTCGAAAAGTGACAGAGGTTTTTATCCAGGTTTATCCACATCTATAACATGACCATAATAGACCCGAGCATCCTGATATACGTATTGACCATAACCATGATTGATACGTATTTAAAACTCAAATTTAAACGCACAACGTTTACTTATTTGGTAAACAGAGAAATAAAGATTTATTAGTACTATGTTATAGTATTAGTTTAATTTGGAAAAATTTAATGTTAGGTAAGGATAGTACTCGTGGGTGCCATTAAAAAGTCTCTCCGTGTTGAATTACATTTAATTGATTATAATCTCTTATCTGAAATCATCCTGTTTATAATTTTACAGCATGTCACATCTTACTTTATCAACTGCATCTAGATAAGAGAGAAAGTGACAAAAAATAAGTAACATGTGTTACGTATTCATCAACGGACGACGAGTGAGTAAAAGTGAACCTATAAAAATATTTTTGAACAGGCTCGCGGTACCCGCTATCTAAATAAAAACACACGCGGCCTCAAAACCGTTGTTTACTTTCGCGCTCAATTTAGTAATACCAATAATTTACTTTGAGTGGAATTTGCGAATGTGGACAGAGGGCGGCGCCTCTGTGACCTTCTCAAGCGAGGAATTAGGAAAATATAAACTTTATATATTTGATGAATGCCTGTTGAGAATTTCAGCTCAAAAAAGTTGGTTTGCCATAACTCTAGTTTCTGTTCAATTTTGGACCTATTTTCCACTGGACCAGTCTATTTCGCTCCATGGTAACACGGCTTAAAATTTCAATCTACATATTGATGTAGATACTGTTGAAGTGTACGGTTCTAAATCATTCCTTGAAAATACAATTTATTGCCGCTGCTGGTGCACTTAGAAGTCTTAAGGCCGAGACAGGATTATCTCCTATTCGATCCGCGACAACCTATATTTTATCAACTTTATACGAATCGTTACGTTACTTACACAAAAATACTTTCAAGTGGTAGGAAGTATCTCCGCGTGAACACGATACATCTTCTTAAATCCTTAATTAAGTATATTTTCGCAGTCACATTAACTTTCTCGGCGACGTGACATTTTTCCGCATAACCGTATATCTCTTTTAACGTTATCATAACACGGATCTTTAAACTTTTGGCGATTGCTAATCCATCACCTGATTGCAAGGTAATATTAAGTGAAATTCTATGTAAGTTATCGCTTCTTCGGTGTGTATAAAAATATTTTGGTTTTGTTTTGAGTCATTATCAATATGAATTGCATGAATTGGAATTTCCCACAGAGGTCTTTAATTATTTACAGTATTATTTTCAATTTTAGTAGTATTGTCTTCTCAAATCCATTTGAACGAATAACGTATTTGTATAAAGTAGGTATTCTTTCAAACCTAAACTTGAACTTAATGCATAGTTCATTCATGTGTGAATGATGAAAATAATGAAATGAATGAATTGAAATTTTGTTATTAAATGAACATGCATCAAATTTAGGTAAATAAACAGTACCGATTCGGATCCCTGATGGTGATGATGTGTACGAGTGCAGATAGTAAATTTACATATTTTTACATATTTGGTTTTAAATCACATAAATGTGGATGTGAAGTTATGTGGATGTTTGAATTATTGCGTGTAACTACATACACCGGATTGAATCTATACTAATATTATAAAGCTGAAGAGTTTGCTTGTTTGTTTGTTTGCTTGAATCTCAGAAACTACAGGTCCGATTTGAAAAATTCTTTCAGTGTTATATAACCCATTTATCGAGGAAAGCCTTCCTATAAGGCTATATATCATACTCACTTTAACCAAAGCGAAGCGAGGGCGGGTCGCTAGTTGATCTTATAAGCGTAAAAGAGTTTCAAGTATTTATTCATTTGGTTTTATAGTGGTTTTAATAATTACAGGAAGGATTTGGTCAGGTAGTTTCATGTACTTACTAAATTCAACTTTTCACACTCAAGTAAACAATAACATTCCAAATATCTATCTATACCTTTACTTAAATCAAAATGAAACATAAATTGCAACTCATCTTTTAAACTCATGTCGCAACATGCAGTTGCAGTTGCACAAGACATAAACAATCCGGAGATGGCGAACTACGGAGCGTGACGCTTACAAAACCCGAATGCATTCAGACAATGGAATGGGAGCCTGAATGTGGACGGATTTCGCAACCGCCACTTCAGTAACGCTCGCGGCACATCCGCCAGAGATAATGTGATGCTAAAATGTGTTTTCCTAACCGGTACATTTAGTCGTATGTACGATGATTTAAGTTCACTTTCAAACAGCAGAGACAAAGACTTACAAAGGGGTTTTAGTTTTTAAGTAAGTTAAGAAACAATTAGTCGCAACTCGCAATGTTTAGTCTACATCCGGTCCACTACTTTTTAACGTGTGAGACTAAAGACAAATGTTTTAATAACATAATTTGGGATTAGATAAAGCATTAAATACTTAAGATGCAATTTGAGGTAATTTATCATGTTGGTGTTTAGATAATACGATAGTTTTGGTTAATTTAAATTGGAACGTGAATTTTCATCAGGCATCAGGATTGTAATACTAAATTCTGGAACTCTATGATCTCGGATTCGGATCGCTTGGAGACCAAATACTTCCTAATTTGGTAAAACAGTTATTCTTCTAGATATTAAAATTTAATCTCTACTAATAGATCTTATATTGACATTATGTTTTAACCGCCTGCGTCGCGCTCTGCTAACACATATGTATATTAATATTCCAATTCTTATACATATATATCTAAGCCAAAAGAGTCACCCCTCAAGTAAACCTATAAAATGCGCGCGGCGTGACGCCTGACCCACTTTCCACGCCGGCTGTAATACACCACATGGCGGCTCTTACGACCCAACCTCCACAACCATTACTCACCCTTGCAACTCACGGAATATACACTATTTTCCCATAAAAACAGAGTACGAAAAACGTGAACAGTTGCGTAGTAAAAAACGGTGAGCACAAATGCAAATGCGTTCAAACATTCGCGATATCCGCGCGAAAGATAATTTTGGTCGGTGCAAGTGAAAGTAAAATTATGCAACTTTCTACAGGCGGCGCGCGCGCAGATTTGACATTTAATTGCGTTCATGTAGATGCTCGTTACGGTTAATAAAGTTTAATGGAGGAGATACATAGAGTGTATTTACATGATATTGTGATGGTAATGCATTATAGTAATAATATGTAAATAAATTAATGATGTGTAAAATTTTATATTTTATCAAAGAAATATTTAAATATTTTTTATTAAATTTAATGGAAATTCGTTTATTTTTATGACAAGAGTCCTAAAAGTTTAATTCAACTCATAAAGAACTATGGTCTATTTTACTTTTGAATTACTCGTAAATAAATAAATAAAATGACGTAGTAAGTAGGTGTATCAAATTTGAAACTGAATTAAACATTTAAATTATAATAACTAAATTCAAACCAATTTTTTAATTTCTATTTTTTTACTGTTACATGTAATATTCTTTATTATTAGATTACATTATCTAGTGCCATTTATTTTCATTGTAAATGAAGTAATTATGTTTATAGAGCTAATACAAACTTTGCAATTCCACACAACCCTACCGCTGCCGAAATAAGTTATCCCCTTCATCAGCTAATCCGATTCGATGAAAAATCCTTGTAATCCATAATAAATCCAAACCTCGTAAGAGCAGGCAGATCCAAGCGGGAAACAGTTTCAGGATAACACAGCGAGCTACCGATCACTGCTCCAGTTCACAACACTGACACAGTCTCGCGGGCGCGTCTGTCGTCGCGTCAGGCGTCACTCGTCCGTCGCGGCTGCTCTGCGCACTGGCCGCGCCCGCCGCACTCACCTGCGTTTTATACGCGAGAAAGTTGCAGGCTCCCACAGCCTGCATCCCGGATCGCGGGCGATTTTGGAGTCCTTTGATGTCATCGTGACTAACACGTGGGCGCAGGTTTTGTAATAGAAAATTTTGGCATTGCCGTATCCGGTTTATTTGTTGGTGGGGAAAAATAAAACTGTTAATGTTTTCCTCCTATTTGGTTTATTATATTATTTAATTTTCTTATTGTGTTCACTAGTTGTGGACACGAAACCTGCTTAAATCGTGAACGATTGAACTTTAACCAATCCTGCGCCCTGACTCTTGTTAGGTACTTTAGGTCATTCCTACGTCCTCATTGCTAACGAAAATATTGGAAATACAACACAGATTTTACAATTACACATTCATCGTTTATTTTTAAGTAGGTACGCGACTGTAAACGTTTTTGTGGATTATCAACACCACCCTGGCAGCAGCGGCACTACGTGTGGGCCGCCCTCCGAGCGTCGCCAGGACAAAGGTCCTGTGCTCCCGGGTCTCCCCCATGTCCAGCGATTTCCTACGACCTTTCACAGATCGTCCGTCCAAGGTAGGGGTGCTGCCCTTATTTCGTCTTCCAGTTCGTTTTATCTCTTCCCCTGACTGTGCTTTGGCTTTGGTTCTTCTACGAATACCCTTATTCTTGATGAATCGTGAGTTTTTTGATCTTTGTCTCGTTCATTACCTTCTCTGTAAAAATTTACTACCTCGCTATTGGTAACACAAACTAAAGCACTGAGCTAATAGTATGATAAGCGAGGGACCTACCTAAAGTTAAAAAAATAGAACCAACCCAAAGAAATTGTTAGTAGGATAACTATGATAGTAAAGGGTAAAATATCAGCCAAAGCTAAAAGTAACAATAGCAATTTTTTTTGTGTTTCAACTAACATCAGTTGTAGTACACACAACATCACACCTAACTAACCATTACAGACAGAACAGAGAGAAAAAGAAAGAGATGTATATATGTGTATTATGTCAACAACATACGCATTCTAGTGCGACTCTCTTTCATGCAATATTTCAGATTTCTGAAGTGTATAGCTAGATGTGTTGCTGTGTCTACCTATATAGGATGGCTTGGTTCACTTGCTTATAGATCGAAGCCACTCTGGCCTTATTGGCTTATTTCAGGTAAGTTCTCAAAGTAGCATGCCATAGGTAGTCAAGTTACGTTTTAGCACCTCCATGTTCGCAGATGTAGTCCACTGATTTCCACTTTCCAAAGCAAAGCTCAGAATAGGGGAAGGGAATATTTTTGGGAAGTCTGCAGCTCTTGTTTACCCCTAGAATCTGCACTTACGGAACTGCATCTTCGTCAGCATTACCTCCATGCCGGGTATGCCTGTGCAATACAAGACTTCAATGTTAAGAATGCAGTCCCGCCATTTTTAATGTATGGATAGTTATGCAAACTCTTTGTTTTTATTCATTTAGTCTACTTGATAGTGACCCTGCCTACGAAGCTAGCAGTCCTGGGATCGATTCACAGTATGCGCAAATGCTTGTGCGATGACCGATAGTATTTGGGGTGCCGCTTGAAACTTCGACAAACGTTTCATCGAAAGCTTCATTACGTCGAATTTCATTTCAACGAAAGCTATTTTCGCCTGAAGCCTTATTGTTTTCAGGTTATCTATATCATTGATTACGTAGGTTAGGTTAGGTTACACTTGTGAGTATCAAAAAAAAATTGCACCTGCATGTGGAAATGCCTGTCGATGAAATGAAAATTCGACGTAATGAAGCGTTCGATGAAACGTTAATCGATATTTCAAGTAGTATTTGTTTCTGAGTCTTGGGTAACCTATCGTCACTTGAAACTAAATACTTCCTCCAGAGCAGACCCCCTTCAAAACTTTTGTTGTGTTTGAGGACCTAGCTCGCTTGGATCTTGGATCAAATTTGCAGACTACCAGCCAAAACCTACAGAAAGACTCATACTAAAGGTCTATGTAAATAATATTGCCATAAGACAAAATTAAATGTTAAAGTAATGACAGTACTTATAAGTAAATAAATAGTATTCCGGTTTTCTTAAGTATTTATGATCTTAAAGAGCGTTTTAATTTAATTTCAGGTTCTAGGTATTCGCTTTCAGAGGGCTAAAAACTTTACATCATAAATTATTATTATTATTATTTATTATTATTATTACGTATATCTTTACCAATCACGGAACTATGGGAGTCCCGGACCTTTGGAAGGCGTACATGGAGCCGAAGCCAACACGCAGAGGCCCTTTAGACAAGTTTAATTTAGTAAAGTGATGGGATACCAACCGGCGATTGTCCCTGAGTTCAAACTATAGAGGTATGCTCCCACGGACAACCACCGATTAGAAGAGACTATTTCAGAAGGATGGGAACATTAATAATAAGTTCTATAAATGAACTGATATGGATTGGTGACCTAGGCTATTGATGAAACTACGGCGCCTGCCTGGCCAATGCTAATTACTTTGGTTGAAATGGCAGGCGGTGACTCGCCAACTCAATGGAATGGGCCTCCCGAAATAGCCGCATATATATAGCAGCAGGGAGGCAACAGTTCCAGAGGGGCTAAGGGTGGAGAGGTGCTTCTGGACTTTAAACGACCATAAGGTGCCCACTCGCCACTTATGCAACACATCCACCCTTCGAGCATATAGCTCTTGCGGCTCCACTCTGACCGGCCAATAAAGGCAAGCCAGAGGTGAGGGTCTGGTCCTCGTCATTGTACACCGCAGCCGGCCGGTGAAGGCAAGCGTGAGGTGAGGAACAGGACCTACCCTCGGGAGCAATCAGGTACGTGGTGTCGCCACTCACCAACAGCTCGCCACTAGCTGCCCTGCGTTATTATTATTATTATTAGCCAACAAAATTATAAATTATAAATTATAAATTATAAATCATAATTTCTTTTGACAATATTTACCCGTAAGAATAGCTAAAGTATACATTTTAGTTTATTCATCACTTAAACGGTACTTTCCAATGACCATGTAAAAAACCGGGCAAGAGGATGTCGGACCGCGCTCAGGGTAGGGTTCCGAAGCCGTTACTACAAACATACAGAACTATGTCCCGAAACCATAACTAATAAGTAATTTTATATTTAAATCGTCTGGTTCTAAATAGCCTCGAGTTAAAAAAAAAAGTATTTTTTAAACAAAAATTGTCTGGAGCACATTTTTGGTGACAAAGTGACCCAAAGGGGTGGGTCGTTTTTTGTAAATTATGTTTCATTGTTTAAACATATATTTCGCTTGGGAAAAAGTGAGGGGCCCACCACATAGATTGAGATCTCCTACTTACTGCCGCCCTCAGAGTCGTCAATTAAAATTAATGCTTGTTTAGTGACGTGTTGTCTTATTCTATTGCTATAGCAAAGAAAGTGTCAGCAGCAACTTTAATCAAGCATTTAATATAATTGTCATCCCTGAGTGCGGCAGTAATAGATTTAACGTCGAAACCGACTGTAAGTAAACAGCGGCGAAGCTAAACAACTCAATCAACCAGTAAAAAGCCTGCGCGTACGCAGCGGTGTACAAAAGACATCAACGCGAGCGCGAGGGACTTGGCAGCGCCACATTATTATCGACTGCTTCCGGTAATTTGAATCATTCGAATGCATTCTTATTTTCATTTGATTGTTGCACTTGATTTTGATGTGTTATTACTTGTGTTATTTTTGAAAAAACTAAATTACTACAGTTAACAGATTAATAAAAGTAACCTTATTAAGATGCAATAATATAACATTAAGTAGTTGTATATTTATTTAAATATTTAAACTTTTATGCAGAATTATCAAACTTCGTCGTCGTCTACATCAGACAAAAACGAGTGCTTAAAAAAAACTTTAGTCAAAATGTAGGAACTGTTCCGTGTTTTGTTTTTTCGTTGTTCAATAAAGATTATTTGTATTGAATTGTATTTGCATCTGCGGGCCTAGTATGGCTGCGTCTATATCGCGTGTCAACTGTGGATAAAACATCCGTCACTTTTTGACACGTGTACTTATTTACCTGTCAGAAGGTGACGGATGCCTTATCTAAAATTTATCACGCGATAAACGCAACCATATTAGGCCCCCTGTATTGCATCTGTAGGTATAATCGGCCCAAATAGCGGTATCAACCATTAAAAAAAAATCAATAGGTATGTTTTAAGATGATTGTGGAGCTGAAAAAGTCCATACAATATCCGATAACGTTTCAGTCCCCTTAAACATAGTTCGATATTTACAAACTAAGTCTGTCTGTACGTTTTCCTTTCCAAGAAAATATTTCTTGGAAGCAAATTAAAATAAAACAAAAACGGAAACGTACAATCCTAGTTTTTTATAACAACTATAACATATTCAAAAATCGTGGAAATCGGGTCACCTGGAGCTAAATTTGAAATTCGACAACTTCGTGATTTAAGCGAACTCGGTTTACAAACAAAACGAGAATACGGTGTTATACCTAGATTAAACGCTGAATTTGTATGTCTTTTTCCAGTTTGGTAAAATCGATGGTAAGTGCAGTGTTCACCAACAATTAAACGAACGGTTAGCGGTTTGACCGTTTTCAAATATACTGACTAACAGCTGATCAGATAAGACTTAACCGTCTGTTGAATTGGTTGGTGAACTCGGCCCTAAATAAAACAACGTTAAATATAGACCCCGGTTTATTCTTACAAGTTAGTACAGATGTAGTGAATAATCCTTTCCCATCGTTTTTTGTCGGATTAGTTCGTATTTATCTAGCTTTCTCAATTAGCTTCAGTACCCATAAATAAGCCAACTGAGAAAGCAAGATAAATACGAAGTGATCCGACCAAAAACGATGGGAAAGGATTATTCACATCTGTAATAAGGTTGCACATACAAACACAGAGCTATTATCGTCATGAAGCCATCATGCAAACCTGTCGGATGACCTGCCTGAATCGCTGTTGAACGCCTCTGCGTAGAGTTGAGCGATTTACTTTTCGGGACACTAAATAAGCGAAGGCCTTAGAGACACTGTCAACATTGAAAGGGAAAGGGTCGCTGGTCATCCGATGCAATATGCTGGCCCAAGGGCTGTTCTAAATGAGTAAACGTGATGCTTTTTAAGCCTATTGCCATTAAAATAACTTACATACCTACACACATTAGATCAAAAAACCCTTAGAGTAACTGATCACGAAAAGTATCATCGAGTGCTTCAAAAACAGTAAAAGACAAAACGGTCACGTTTACTGATTGAACATTCCAGGGCCCGGAATTGCGGGGGCGGCTTTTGACAAGTTGTAGGGAGAGAACACCGCTGTTTATCGATGTTATCGATAAATCGATACCTAGGTTTTTTTTATTTATTTATGTCTTCATTAAATAAAACCTCGAATTTTCCGATGATACGTATGTACTTTTTTCAGTGGTCGATGAAGAAAAAAGTTCGAAATATCACGTCGGCGTACCAGCGCCAGCGCCTACAGTGTACATCTTTGAAGTGCTTTGAGATAGATGGGACTCTCCCCTGGTCCAGAGATGGATGGATCTGCATGAAGCCGCATAATTTTATGTAATTAATTTTATCTTAATATGCAATTTATTAACTTTTATTGAAATTTTATTGAAACTTAAAACAAAGATCATTCAACATTTTAAATCTTTACCTATTTTCAAGTTTAATACAGTAAGGGCGTTTTGGACCGATCGAGAAAATAGGCGATAGATGTTTTTGTATGTAATTTAAAAGGACAAGGTTCTAAACTTGCTTAATCTCTTTACTGGCCGACTGTATGACGTTTGCGACTGACATTTATTCTAAAACAAGAATCCTGACTTACTTGCGTCAATTTTGTTCAGGGCCTTATTCCAATGTATTTGATCCCGTCTTGCTTCCATAGGTATAGTAAACATATCGTTGACGATACCAACAAACCCCACCCCCAAACCAAAACGTCCACCGAGTTAATTACCCATAACTTTACATACGAGTTAGTTACAGCTATGTTCTAATAATGTGATAACAAGATCCTTCATATATTTCTTAAAGTAACTTTCATTCAAACGTACCTCTTTCCCTAATTATACAATGAGTGCTAACTCTTAACGTACTTACTCAGAAGCCTATTATTTTCATTAGTTCTAGAAAAATTACGTAAACTCGTAGTGAGCAGGTGAGGAACAAAAGCTACCTATTGTTACGTGGCCTAATCGCATATTATCTCAGATCGTTCACCCGCCAGTCACATGTCGAGACCAAAACAGAAAGTATTACTTACTTACCAAATTCGTGCACCTCACAATGGCCAATTTATTCAATTTCACTCTCTCCACCAATTTCATATTTCTGCGCTGCTGGTGGATTACTTGCAATATCGTAACATCACTAGCCTTGTCTCGGTTATTCGTCACTTGTGGCAGATTGGACAGAAAGTGACAGCATTAAACTCAATTTAATGTTTGAAATTTGCAGTAGAGGCTCGGCGCGGGCGCCGCTTGGAGGGAAACAATGTCACGCCCTAGTGTGTACTTTTTAATTAAGAATTTTAATTATAAACTTTCTTGGAGCCCTGCACGTTAGGTTAATTGAATTGATCTCTTACCTTTCATCTCATATACCTAACCGAAGGTTTTTATGAGTAAGTATAAATAAATTATTCCCTTTTGTCTACCTACCCACCAATTATAAGAAATAATTAGTATTACATAATTCAAAAATAATTTAGTACTTTACTACCTTGTAACGTAACTTACTTTTAAGTGGGATGCCCGTTAATTTGCCGACACTCATTTCATAGAATTTTAATTCGCCGAAGTTTGATTTCATCGAAAGCTCATTTCTGCTGAAACCGTTCAAAATTTACACCTCCATTCTGGATCTAACATTATTGAATAAATATGTCATGTAATAAAAACATCCAAATGGAAAAAAACTAATTAACTTCTACTAACTATAATAATTAACTCCAGCTTTTAAGAAACTTATTGATTTTAATAGGTACTTACATCCATTTGGTCTTTCAATGACTTTTATTTTCAGGGTTCCGTAGTCAACAGAACCCTTATAGGTTCGCCATGTCTGTCTGTCCGTCTTTACACCGGTTAACTCAGAGACTTTGGTAGGTACTGCAAAACTGTAATTTGGCATAGTTATACATTTGAATTACACCGAGAAACTTGTCAATAAAAATATTTAAAAAACATGGGTACCGCATACACAAAGCAAAGGTTTAATCACGTTATCCCATCTCGAATGAGGTCTCAAGAAATAGCTTATAAGAAACTCATATGTAATATTGAACTCGAAAAGTGTACGTTTTGCCAACTAGGTACTAACTAGAAATCTAAAAATATATACTTACACATGTAACGAACCTAAAACGAAAAACAATAACTATTAAGTAGACTTAATTGGGTCTTGAGACGCGGCTTAAGTGTTTATACCGACTAAAATTACCTAAGTGCTGTCTTAACTTTAAATAGAAAATTAGTTTCTACATATTGTTTTTTGAGATATTTTTTTGTTTGTTGTACTTAACAGTTACGGAGCGCCCAGTTTTATCTTTCGTAGTACCTACCTAATTTGGTCAGGATTTTTTGTATAAGAATGACTGGACTGGAAATGTAGGTCAGAGAGTCTGTTCCTCGAAATGGTTTTTAATGACTAGACGAGACATCATAAAAATATGATGTAACTAACTTCGGACACAAAAAAAAAACTAAATGTTTTTCATTTAATAAGAAGCATGAAGTAATATCAAATTGATTGTGTATTTCATTGTATAAAGTGTTGACCTTATAGTTATTTTTTTTACTTCGGTCGCCTTAATGTACCTTTTGTGTAAAACAAGGAATTATCGATTTATACAAACAAAAAAAAATAGCTTACGAGAAGTAGTTGAAAAAAACATTGTTTAAGTACAAACTTACATAATATTATAAAAGTTAAAGTGACTTTGTTCAGTGTGTTAAATTCTCACAGTTAAACCCCTCAACCGATTTTGATTTTAATTTATAATTAAATAATTAGGAGTTATCTGAGCCCCGAGGAAAGACAGGATACTTTTCATTTAAGAAATGGATTATTCGCGGTAGTTCCTTTTGAAGGGAATACGACTACCTACTATTTTGAGGATATAAAGCTAATTTCACGCAGACAAAATCGCTGTTAAAACAAAGTACCAACTGAAAATGAAACTTATCACAGCGTAAACATATAAAAATTGACATTCGACAATTATTAATAAACTTTACCTCAATTGGAAAGTTTACGGAAATTTGTACTGAAAAGGAATCGCCTTATAAGAATAACATTCAACTGTGCCTATTTCAACCTAACTATTGGTTGACTAATGGCCGCCGACCTCCGTCGCGCGGCTCCGGTTTGCATAACAATACCGTCACAACTTTCTTGTAAACGGAACACGGCACAAATTCGGATCTACTTAGTCACTATAAGTAAATTACTTCGAGGTTGCGGTATTTGGGTATGATCCAAAGTAAAATCGACGTTTTTTTTTTTAATTCACGCCAGTCGAGTTTCCAAATTATTAAAAACAGTCTTTGAACATTTTATCTTCTCTAGAAAAGTTATAAAAAATAAATTGTGTTTTTTTTTTACAGTTATATACCAAATACATATTTATTGGAACAGAAGTATTTACTATAGGTAATATAAAACTATGGCAAGTTAAAAAATAAATAAAAAGCAACAACAAACCTAATTATAACTAAGCTAAAATTTAATAAAAACTAAAACAGGTGGACCCCTGTGGCAAAGTAGGTACCACAGATGCTGGCAGCATTTCCTCTATGTATTGCAATGCTTATGCGTTGCCCGAGGAAGCTGGCAGCTCTGTGGTCTCCAGTTGTTTCTATTAGCCTTTTCGCAATGTCCTTAAAAAGGCTAATAGCACCAGGTCCCCAGGTCCCCACGGACCAGGGTCTCGACGCCAAAACGAACGAAGTTATATTCTGCGCCAAGCGAGACCCTTGACCTTTATTCTTCTTCATCGTTTCGGCCGCCTCAGCCGCCGCCCCTGGGTTACTTACTGTTCCGCAGAGGTGTGACGATTCTAGGGTGTCTAGTCAGGAAGCTGTGTTATGTTATGTTCATTTATATAGATGTGTACCCAAAAAATACCTAGAAATCGGATTAAAGGCATTTTTTCTATGGCTAATACATACTTTGCTACAGCTTTTTACTGCTTGTCCTTATTATTTGGTCACCGAAGTATACACACGTATGCAATGCAATGGTGAGGCTATACCGTATATCAAATTTGCATAAGAAGCTTAAAGTATTATCGTTAGTGTTGCAAATACGCAGCGAGAGTAAGCAACACGGCCTAAAATTATCGGATCACTTTTAAATTGGATAGGACATAACACTTTCGATGTATTGATAGTTGATCAACTAGTACCTACTATTACAAACTAGTCTTCCGTGCCCGGCGCCGCCCGGGTGTAATTTTTTTTCATACTATTTCAAGGGATACAGAGATTCATTTATAAAATGTATAAGATAGATATATAATGAACATGGTATCTACCAACAGGTAATAGGTAATTCTGTAGCTCTACCTACCCCAATCTGGGAATGAAAGCGTGAAGATACTGTATGTATCTATCTACTTAGCTATAATGAGCCGTATGAGCCATATCAAAAAGTAAAGTATCCATCAAAACATTCATCATTCGGAATATAATGGGATTTTGATCCATTAGGAATTATGACTTTTCGGAGTTATTTAGTGTACCCGTGTTACCCTACGTACAATTGTAGGAACAGTCGGCCAATTAGATAAGCGGATTTAAAATTTTGGCACAACTTTGTATAAAATTTGAATGGCGGGTGCTAAAGTTGACAGGGACATCTGTGTATTGACCTTATGTATGATTCTTTGACTTGCATCTTGGGGGCGCAGACCACATTGGCTGACTGTACTAACTTACAATTATCTACCACAGGGGTTGTGGCAACCTAACGTTTTGTTTGTCACCTACGTCAATATTTGCGAGATAGGTAAATGGTATATTCATAAGTCGATACCGTGCCTAGAATAACTGCGTCGGCTATTATGCAACTAAAGCGCCAAATCAGTTGAATAGGTCAGGCGCCGCGCTACATTATTCGATACTGCCCGCAGACGTCATGCGCACGCGCTCGGAATGAGGGCGGATCTGTTGACGTCGGTACATTTCATAACACGGACAACTCACGAAAGAACTCAAGGAAAGTAAGAGTCAGGCGGATGTCGGCAGGGAACCCCAGCGCCGTGATGTAACATCCTCGAAGTCATCATCAAAACAAACGCTTTATAGTTATTTTGTCATACAATCCGCTACATTAAAACTAAGCAGTATCATAATTCATAATTATCAGTATCAATTTAATTAGAAGTTACTTCTACATTTTGAATTACATTTAAATGCTCTTATTATCTTAAATAGTAATGCACGTTAAATATCTCTTACAAGTCACTAATTCAATTCCATTAAATTACTTTTCACATGTCTACAAAATGTTCAACTTTCGCTCGCCCAAGTATGCGTGTTGTAGTCACAAACTGAGCCGTCATTGTGTGCAGATGAGACTCTGTACCAGCAAGGGGTGGAAACCATTGTTTTGTGAAACGCACGCAGGCTTGGGAATCCGTGCGAGCTTCTTCTTCAAACTCATTGTTGCTGCATCAAGTTTAATGCTCCTAATTTATGAACACCTGACGCTAACGAGACGCCGCAGCGTATCTCGGTAATAATGATAGCATTAACACGTTCAGCACAAGCTAAGAAAGTTCAGACCATTAACCATAACGTTACGAAAGCTTAGAAATCATTTTACATAAACGACTGAAGTTACGAGTTGCGTTAGTGAATAAAAGTTCTCGTAACTTTCTAACACCGATCGACTCGAATATTATTACTGATATTGGAGCTAATTTGCATCGTAGCCTCGATGAGTCATTGTTATTGTTAAAATGCGGACAAGGTGTTGCACAATGTGTCGCGCACCTCGTACGTAAGCGCTGCAAGGGGTCCTGCGAGGAGCCAGCGTGATTCAGCCCGCGGAGAGTGAAAGTGGCACATTTCGTGCGGGCCCTCGGCTCGCGTGGTTCGTGCTAATAATGCAAGCAACTCGACTAGTAATACTACAAAGACATGGAAAGTTTTAAGGACAATGCCAAGCAGCTGTCTGCCAAAAGGTTGCAAAAAGATCATGTTTTAGAAACTGCAGCGAAACTGGTGCATACACGTATGCCTATCTAATCGGGACGGGAGCGTGTGCCGCCCGTGTCATGGCTGCCTACGCCGTGAGTTTGCGTCGGTTTCACTTTCACTGGCTGAAGAAGCTATAATGCCATTGTTTACGTCTTAATGTGCCTTTTATGTACCTTCCACATATATCCGCCTGATGGGAAGGTCTTTGACTTGTTTTCTAATTTATATGTAATACAAGAAGGTAAAGTCTATATATTTTCGATGCGTTTAACGCTAGGTGAAACATACAGTGTGTTACCAGCACCCTGGCTTTTTTTAAAGTACGTTAAAATAACGTATATCTGTAACGTAACTATGACATTAATTTAATTAATAAATAATTTTTCAGGCTTAGTTAACTTTCTAACAACATTTTAATTGCCAGCAATGTAAAGCACAGCAATCTGAAAAGTGTAAATGACAGTCGACGGATACTTTGATTATTATGATCTGCCCCCGTACCACGACATGCCTTGTACCAAGCAACAGCGATACTAATAACGATGAACACGCAGCACATGCACTACATTAAAAATGGACAGTATCTAAGACAATTAATTGTGAAGTTATTTTAATTATTTTTTGATTGATAATACTTGCAAAGAATTGCTAAAGCAACATATTATCGGTAGTTTTAATAAATGCCCGCATGCCGGTAACACACTGTATATGAGGTCTCAAATGTTATTTTTAATTAAATTGTAACGAACTCTATTCCAAGTGGTTTTAACCAATCTTAGGAATATATTTGTTTACTACGTCTACTGAGTTGACTCAAAAGCAAAATTGGCTAAAATGAAGTAGAACAGAAGCCCTCCACTCTTAATCTTAATTTGTAAAAAAACTAAAGATGGAGAAAAGGCTAACGTTATAAATTATAACGTTTTTTTCGAGCAGGGCCTAATTCTTTTAGATGGGTGATGTACGTATTAACGGTTGAATCGAAAGAAATAAAACATATATTAAGTGTCAAATGATTGTAATTTATTCGCACCGTTATAAAAGCGCTTAAAAATTTTAACTGATTACTTTTCCAATGCTAGTATTACAGTGTTTTTACTTGTTTAGTGTGTCATGTCAGTAGTTTATCAACCTCAGGATCACTCATATTTATTTTAAGTGGTTTATCCAGTAGGTACCATGTTTACAATATTATAATCACATCAGGTAGGAATATTAAGTCACAACAAAACCGGTCATTAGTCTTTAGCCTTGTCTGACGGCCTGGCTGTAGCTGTAGGGCCGGATC